>CM053029.1:608846985-608934485 GCA_028564925.1 Lithobates sylvaticus
ACTGGGAAACAGAAGTGAAAATCCCCATTCCCCACCTTAGCAGGAAAGTGACAATCTGCAACTTGTGGCAGGTGATGTGAAAAGTGGACAATCAGCAATGTGCGGTAAGTGGACAGTTGGCAACTTGCGGCAAGTGACGTGGCAAGTGGACAATCCGTAATGTGTGGCAGGTGACGTGACAAGTGGACAATCTGCAACTTGGGGCAGGTGACATGGCAAGTGGACAATCCGCAATGTGTGGCAGGTGACGTGGCAAGTGGACAATCTGCAACTTGGGGCAGGTGACGTGGCAAGTGGACAAAATCCGCAATGTGTGGCAGGTGATGTGGCAAGTGGACAATCCGCAACTTGTGGCAGGTGACTTGGCAAGTGGACAATCCGCAATGTGTGACAGGTGACGTGGCAAGTGGACAATCTGCAACTTGGGGGCAGGTGACGTGGCAAGTGGACAATCCGCAATGTGTGGCAGGTGATGTGGCAAGTGGACAATCCACAACGGGTGGCAGGTGACGTGTCAAGTGGACAATCCGCAACGGGTGGCAGGTGACGTGGCAAGTGGACAATCCGCAATGGGTGGTAGGTGACGTGGCAAGTGGACAATTTGCAACGTCTGGCAAGTGAAAATCTGTAACTTGTGGCAGGTGATGTGGCAAGTGGACAATCCGCAATGTGTGGCAGGTGATAGTGGACAATTTGCAACGTGTGGAAGGTGACGTGGCAAGTGGACAATCTGCAATGTGTGACAGGTGACGTGGCAAGTGATAATCTGCAACTTGTGGCAGGTCACGTGGCAAATGGACAATCTGCAACGTGTGACAAGTGACAATTTGCATCTGGTGGCAGGTGACATGGCAAGTGACAATCTGCATCTGGTGGCAGGAGACGGTGGCAAGTGACACACTCGGGGCTCCCACTGATTCTGCATTATGGTGAGTTGAACTATTTCATTTTCTATAACAATGTAATAATAGAAATAATGTATTTCAATCATCCTGACACCATAACAACCATGGTGCCGTGATGATTGAAGCGCCAACATCAGCCATTGCCCCGATAAATTGTCCCCCAAATGATTTCTAGTTACGCCCCTGCTTCCTCTATATCATTTATGAATAAATTGAATAGAATTGGTCCCAAGACAGAACCTTGGGGTACCCCACTTACCACTCCAGACCGGTCTGAATACACATTATTTATCACCACCCTTCGGACACGCCCCTGTAACCAGTTTTTACTAGACATGTGCAATTTGTTTTGTTTTTTTTCGTTATATTCGTTCATTCGTTATCGTACGAATAAACGAACGATTCGCTAAAAATTTTAACGAATGTTCGAATCGAACGAATACGAAAAACAACGAAAATCCGAAATAACCAAATTAGAAACAACGAAACTACGAAAGAAGAAAATCCGAAAAAAGAAAACCGGAACAACAAAAATCAAAATGAACGAAAAAATTCGTACATTCATAACTTTTTTTTTTTGTTGAATTGGTAATTTTCCGTGTCCCTTACAATGGCGCTGCTTAACGTGCCTCGAATGGATTGAACGAAAAAAATTCGTACATTCGTAACTTTTTTTTTTTTGTTGAATTGGTAATTTTCCGTGTCTCTTACAATGGCGCTGCTTAACGTGCCTCGAATGGATTGAACGAAAAAATTCGTACATTCGTATCTTTTTTTTTTTTTTCGATTGGTAATTTTCCGTGTCTCTTACAATGGCGCTGCTTAACGCGCTTCGAATGGATTGAACGAAAAAATTCGTACATTCGTAACTTTTTTTTTCGATTCGTAATTTTTCGTGTCTCTTAAAATGTAATAATAGCATACACATTACATAACATTATGAATTATGCTCCGATTACGAATCTACGAAAACAATGTTACGAAAGTATGAATAAATCAATCTAACGAAAGTACGAATGTAACTAAATCTACGAAAATACGAATGCGTCCGAATTTCGAATAAACTAAAATTAAACAGAAAAACTAATCAACGAAAAAATAACTCTTACGAAAATACGAATCGTTACGAATACGAACACCGAAGACTTACGAATTTACGAATCGTTACGAATCAATGAAAACGAAAATAAACAAATTTTTCTGTTGTGCACATGTCTAGTTTTTACCCAAGAACAACCCTTATTGACGTTGAAGGAGAACCAGGTGAGTCTTGGAAGCCATGGGGGGGGGTGACATTTTTTGTTTAGGAGAAGTGGGTGGTCAACTGTGCTGAATGAGGCAGAAAGGTCGAGTCGTATGAATATTCCTTCTAATCAATGCGTGCCTTGAGGTTTGTTTGAGGATAAGATTGATGTCATCCACAGGATGAGCCCATCTATGGTCAGACTCTGGTCTGATCACAGAAGGAGAGGTGTCCATCCGTCCCCACAATATACTTCTCCAAGTATCTGCATTGTGCCGAGGGCCTAGTCCAGTGATGGCGAACCTATGGCACGCGTGGGCACACGAGAGGGTCCAGGACAGAGCTAGAGGTCTCTCTCTTCTCTCAGCCCCCCCCCTCTTTGTGTCCCCTCTCTCTGTTCCCCCTCTCTCTCAGCTCATCCCTGTCTCAGCATCTCTCTCACACCCCTCTCTCTGTCCCTCTTCTCTCTCTCTGTCTCCCTTCTCTTTCTCTGCCCCCCTCTCTCTCACCCCTCTCTCTGTCCCCCATCTCTCTTCCTGTCCCCCTCCCTCTTTCTGTTCCTCCTCTCTCTCAGCTCACCTCTCTCTCTCTCTGCATTTCTCTCACACCCCTCTCTCTCAGCCCCTCTCCCTCTCTCTGTTGCCCCTCTCTCTGTTGCCCCTCTCTCCCAGCATCCCTCTCACACCCCTCTCTCTCTGTCCCTCTCCCTCTCTCTCTCTGTCCCCTCTCTCTCTCTCAGCCCCTCTCCCTCTCTCTCAACCCCCCTCCCTCTCTCTCAGCCCCCCTCCCTCTTTCTGTTCCTCCTCTCTCTCAGCTCACCTCTCTCTCTCGGCATTTCTCTCACACCCCTCTCTCTCTGTCCCCTCTCCCTCTCTCTCTTTCCCCTCTCTCTCTCTCTCAGCCCCTCTCTCTCTCTCTCAGCCCCCCTCCCTCTCTCTCAGCCCCCCCCTCTCTCTCTCAGCCCCCCTCTCTCTCAGCATATCTCTCATTCCTCTCTCTCTCTGTCCCCCCTCCCCTCTCTCTCAGCCCCCCTCCCTCTCAGCATCTCTCTCACACCCCTCACTCTCACTGTCCTATCTCTCTCTCTCTCCTCCCTCTCTCTCTCCTCCCTCTCTCTCTCTCCTCCCTCTCTCACTCAACCCCTCTCTTTCGCTCAGCCCCCCTCTCTCGCAAATTGCCGTGTTGGCACTTTGCAACATAAAACCAATGTATTTATTTCAGTTTGGGCACTCGGGCTGAAAAAGGTTCGCCATCACTGGTCTAGTCTAAAGCCTGGGGGTGGTCCTGTCTGCAGGAATGACATGTCATTAATGGGGAGGCACGTTTCCGAATGTCATCCTCTCAGTCACAGATTGTGCGGGAGCGGAGACCCTTACATACATGCTTGTGAATGCCTTTAGCGTTATTTTAAATGACGGCAATCTATTTGATTAGGTTCTCTTGGCCCTTTAAATGAGAAGCGCGCTCCTCCGTGATCACATTGTGTCCGGGGATTCACTTCCATTATGTAGCGCGGTGCACCTTATCAAATGTGATTGCTATTGATATCCTATGACTTACATGCAGCGAATGTCGGCCTATGGAGAGCGTATAATAATAATAATATCCAGATCCCGCCACACAGAACTGCAGGAGCCTCACTCTTCTACAGTCATTATTCATTTATGGAGCAACCACCCCCTATCTACAATATTATCAGAGACATTATAGGGGGCATCACTAAATTATAGACTGCAGTCTGAACCCCGACCAAGTGACCGTTCTATCCGGACCACCAGCCAGTCCTGCCTCCTTTGCAGGGATTGGTTATTAGGACCACTGTTTTTTTTTTTTTCCAAGAACCAATGATGTCACGTATATGCCCCATCTCAGCTCCAGTGATGGGGTCACCTGATGTAAGGGGTCACTCTGATGGGGACACCTGACGTAAGGGGAGCTCTGATGGGGACACCTGATGTAAGGGGGAGCTCTGATGGGGACACCTGATGTAAGGGGGAGCTCTGATGGGGGACACCTGATGTAAGGGGGAGCTCTGATGGGGAGTTACTAACGCAATTACTTTTTGGGAGAAGTAATTTTTAACTTAACTAATTACTTTTTTAAAGTAAGATGACCAACACTGCTGGTGGCAATCTGATGGGAGCAACTGCTGCGAGGGGAACTGTGATGGGGACATCTGATATAAGGGGGAACTGTGATGGGGACACCTGATGTAAGGGAGGAGTCTGATGGAGACACATAAGGTAAAGGGGGAACTCTGATGGGGACACCTGATGTAAGGGGCACACTGGTGAGGACACCTGAGCTAAGGGAGGACTCTGATGGGGACACCTGAGGTAAGGGAGGATTCTGATGGGGACACCTGATGTAAGGGAGGACTCTGATGGGGACACCTGATGTAAGGGAGGACTCTGATGGGGACACCTGATGTAAGGGAGGACTCTGATGGGGACACATAAGGTAAAGGGGGAACTCTGATGGGGACACCTGATGTAAGGGGCACACTGGTGAGGACACCTGATGTAAGGGGCACACTGGTGAGGACACTTGATATAAGGGAGGTCTCTGATGGGGCACCTGATGTAAAGGGGGCACTCTGATGGCAGAGGGGCTTTAATATGATGGGGGGACCTCCGATGTGAAGGGGGGACTCTGATGTGAAGTTAATCTCATTACTGGTGCTGTGTGCATTGTTCTAGGCTCAGGTTTCCCATTGATAAGTAAAATTTAAATTTCGTAAGTTTCAGACCAGAGTGGGGGTGGGGGGGCCCTGCAGATTTTGCATACTTTTAAAGGGTGCCGTCACTAAGGATGAGCCCGGTGTTCGATTCGAACCCATGTTCGAATCGAGCACCGGGTGTTCGCTCGCTCGGCGAGCCCAGAACTATTGGGGCCGCTCGCATCAAATTCGTGTGATGCGAGCGGCCCCGCAATGCATTGCGGCCCGCGCAGTGCAATGCTGGCTGATGATTGGCCAAGCATGCACTGTGACCCCGCATGCTTGGCCAATCACAGCGCCGGCAGCGAGGAGAGCCATAATTGGCAGACAGTGTCAGCGTGTCAGTGTGCTGCTGACAATATGTGCTTTATTTCTGGGGATATGTGTGTGCATGCTGTTAGAACAGCATTGCAGTATCACATCTGGGGGGTGTCTATCGGTGGCCTGTGAAGGGGGGCAGGTTTCCTGTGCTTAGAACTTTCCCTGCAAAAAAGTGTAATTTTTGCAGGAAAAAAGCTATTTAAAATCACTCGCGGCTAATGAATTGATGGCTCCTGTAACACAGAGAACAGTCATTCATTAATAAAAAACAAAAAAAAAAGCGTAGGGGTCCCCCCAAATTCAATAACCAGGCCCTTCAGGTCTGGGATGGATATTAAGGGGAACCCCAGCCAAAAAAAAAAAAAAATTGCGTAGGGTCCCCCTCAAAATCCATACCAGACCCTTGAGGTCTGGTATGGATTTTAAGGGGAACCCTAGCCAAAAAAAATGGCGTGGGGTCCCCCTCAAAATCCATACCAGACCCTTATCCGAGCACGCAACCTGGCAGGCCGCAGGAAAAGAGGGGGGGACGAGAGCGGCCCCCCCTCTCGCCTGAACCGTACCAGGCCACATGCCCTCAACATTGGGAGGATGCTTTGGGGGTCTAAGACCCCTAAAGCACCTTGTCCCCATGTTGATGAGGACAAGGGCCTCTTCCCCACAACCGTGCCCGGTCCTTCCTTCATCTTCTTCCATCTTCTTCTTCCATTTTCTTCTTCCTCCGATCCGCTTCTTCTTGCGCTGGTCTTCTCGTCCTTCTCGTCCGGCATCTTCTTCCGTCGGCGTCGGTGTCGGTGTCTCTGTCTCTTCTTGGGCCGCTCCGCGCAATGGGAGGCTCCCGCTGTGTGAGGCTCCGCTCGTCTGACAGGTCTTTTATAATGGAGGGCACCTGGTGACCCCGCACCCTCTGACGCACAGGGAAGGTCATGGGGAATTCCATGATGGCTTTCCCCATGACGTCAGAGGGGGGCGGGGTCACCAGGTGCCCTCCGTTTTAAAAGACCTGTCAGATGGAGCGGAGCCTCACACAGCGGGAGCCTCCCATTGCGCGGAGCGGCCCAAGAAGGCACCGACACCGACGCCGACGCCGACGGAAGAAGATGCCGGACGAGAAGGACGAGAAGACCAGCGCAAGAAGAAGCGGATCGGAGGAAGAAGAAAATGGAAGAAGAAGATGGTAGAAGATGAAGGAAGGAGAAGATGAAGATGAAGAAACCGAAGGATGAAGAAAGAAGAAAGAAGATTTTAATAAAGGAATTGTCAAAGACTGTCTCCTGTCATTTTTACAATTTTTGCCACTTTTTTGGTGAAATGGTAGGGGTACTTTTGTACCCCCTTACCATTTCACACAGGGGGGGGGCCGGGATCTGGGGGTCCCCTTGTTAAAGGGGGCTTCCAGATTCCGATAAGCCCCCCGCCCGCAGACCCCCACAACCACCGGGCACGGTTGTGGGGAAGAGGCCCTTGTCCTCATCAACATGGGGACAAGGTGCTTTAGGGGTCTTAGACCCCCAAAGCATCCTCCCAATGTTGAGGGCATGTGGCCTGGTACGGTTCAGGCGAGAGGGGGGGCCGCTCTCGTCCCCCCCTCTTTTCCTGCGGCCTGCCAGGTTGCGTGCTCGGATAAGGGTCTGGTATGGATTTTGAGGGGGACCCTACGCCATTTTTTTTTTTTTTTTTGGCTGGGGTTTCCCTTAATATCCATCCCAGACCTGAAGGGCCTGGTTATTGAATTTGGGGGGACCCCTACGCTTTTTTTTTTCATTTTTTTTTTTTATTTTTTATCAAATGACTTTTTTTTATGAATGAGTTTCAATGAATGACTGTTCTCTGTGTTACGGGAGCCGTGAATTAACATTAGCCGCGAGTGATTTTAAATAGCTTTTTTACTTTCAAAAATGACACTTTGCGCAGAGACAGTTCGAAACATGCGCCCCTTTACAGGCATACTATAGACACCCCCCAGGTACGAAATTTAAAGGAATATTACACTTTTATTGTTTCAATTTAAGCATTATTAAAATCACTGCTCTTGAAAAAACGTCTGTTTTTAAAAAAAAAATTTTGCATTGATACATGTCCCCTGGGGCAGGACCCAGGTCCCCAAACACTTTTTATGACATTAACAGGCATATTAGCCTTTAAAATTAGCACTTTTGATTTCGAACGTTCACATCCGTTATAACTAATAGGGTTCTAAAGCTCGCACGGACTTTAGGTCCGTTCGCGGGTTCTGGTGCGAGCCGAACGGGGGGGTGTTCGGCTCATCGCTAGCCGCCACTGAACAAATGTTAGGAAATGCGCTAAGCCCGTCATGACCGGGTCCATTCATTATGGAATCAGTGGCCGTGTCCTTCCATAACTCATCATGCGGTTTGTGTTATTAAAATCTCTTCCGCTTTTTTTTTTTTTTTTCATGGTAGATCGAATTCCTTTTTATTTATGAACAATCTCCGAGCTTCTCCAACTATTATCTGCTGTACAGCAACATAGAAATGCAATAAAGAGAAAATAGAAACTCTCTTTATATAAAGTTGTCATGTTAAGTCCTTGATAAATAGAGCTTAGTGGTCCCCCTGTGACTCTAATCAGCGGCGGCGGCGGCGGCTGTGTCCCTGTATGTTATCTGGAAAACACGAACGTTCTGTATTCAGTCTTCCACTAAAGCCGCCATATACGGTTAGAATTTTCATTTGAACGCTCAAAAAAAAAAATCACTCATCAAGATGTTCTTTCATTGAGTCATTGAGTCAACTACACTACATTGTCAAAAGTATTGGGACACCTGCCTTTACCTGCACATGAACTTTAATGGCATCCCAGTCTAATGCCCCGTACACAGGGTCGGATTTTCCGACGGAAAATGTCCTATCGGACAATGTTGTCGGAAATTTCGACCGTGTGTGGGCTCCATCGGACTTTTTCCGTCGGACTTTCCGACGGACAAAGTTTTATCTCCTGCTCTCAAATTTTCCGACAACAAAGTCCTATCGGACTTTTTCTGATCGTGTGTAGCGAATTCCGACGGGCAAAGTGCCACGCATGCTCAGATCACATTACAAGACCCAAGCTATTGGCTACTAGCCTCTACGTAGTTCCGTCGTAGGCAACAAACGGCACCACGTTCAGAATGATCGGATTTTCCGACAACTTTGTCTGACCGTGTGTATGCAACACCAGTGTCGGACAAAATCCGTCTGAAAAAATCCGATGGATTTTGTGGTCGGATTTTCCGACCGTGTGTACGGGGCATTAGTCCGTAGGGTTCAATATTGAGTTGGCCCCGCCGTTTGCAGCTATAACAGCTTCAACTCTTCTGGGAAGGCCGTCCACAAGGTTTGGGAGGGTGTCCAGTGGCGGCTCGTGCATTGGGCATGGGCATTGGGCGGCATGGGCGCTGCCCCCTCTCTCCAGCCACCCCCTCTATGTATAATGGATAGATTCATGCATTGCATGAATCTATCTATGGCTGCGGCTGCCACCCCCTATTTAGGCGTCCAGACTTTTTTCAGACGCCGGGCGCCTGAATTACAGCAACGGGGATGTTTTTTTTAAGCACCTGATTAGAGCCACAGGATCTAATAGGCTTCAAAAAAGATGGACTTGGAGTGCTCGCGGTCCACCCAGATGTGTTAGAAAAGCAAATGAATATTTGCTTTTCTAACACTGAATCGCCTCTCCTCCAATCAGGAACCATCTGTTACGCGGTTCCCGATTGGCTGAAAGCTTAGGTGATCCTATTGGATGCCTAGGAGAAGGGGAGGGTGGAAGCTGCCGTGATCTCAGAGGAAGACACCATCCTGCTGCAGGTTGTCTCCAGGGCCAGATTAAGAACATCATGGGCCTGGTGCTGAGGATTTTGGTGGGGCCTTTTATAAACAATAAATAAATAAAAATGCAAACAATTTTTTGTTATAACAAATTAAATTAAAGAGAGAGAGAAAGGGGATGAAAGAGGTGTGAGGGGTAAGGGAAAGAGGATGAGAGAGAAAGGGGGGATGAAAGAAAGAGGAAGCGCCCGGGCCGGATTGATCACAGCACAGTACTGGAGGGCTCAGTCTGACAATTTAAGTGTACCCTAATGTGCTAATATGCTGTGCATACTTGTACATTATGGCATAACCTACCTCAGGGCCTCTAAAAAATAGTAATGTTAGAAAAGTTTACTACCGCTTTAATATCATTGGAACCCAGGAGCCTCTCATGGGGCCCCATACTGACCCGCATAGTTGCCAACATTTCAAAAATATTTTCAGGGACACTTTTTTACAAGTGCTATATTTAGAGTAGCTGACATCCCCTATGTTCCTCTATACATCACAATAGTAATTACAAAAATAAATAAGTACTAATAATGGGGCAGAACAAATATAAGGACTGAGATTTCCTTTAGTTGAACTAACAAAAGTGTATCCATTCTAGAGCTGGTAACATTGAGGATATTCAGTATAATTTTAAAGAACTGTTTTTGTGGGTAAGAGGCATAGAGGAGGAGAATGGATGGTATAAAAGTGGGAAGTATGTGCAGGTGAGGGAGAGGAATGTGGAGGGTCTAACAGTGGGCACTATGTACATGAGAGGAGTGCGGAGGGTATGACAGAAGGCACTATGTACAGGAGAGGAGTGTGAAGAGTATGACAGTGGGCAGTATGCACAGCAGAGGAGTGTGGAGGGTGTGACAGTGAGCAGTATGTACAGGAGAGGAGTGTGGAGGGTACGACTGTGAGCAGTATGTACAGGAGAGGAGTGTGGAGGGTACGACAGTGGGCACTATGTACAGGAGAGAAGTGTATGACAGCGGGCACTATGTAAAGGAGAGGAGTGTGTAGGATATGACAGCGGGCTCTATGTATAGGAGAGAAGTGTGGAGGATATGACAGTGGGCACTATGTACAGGAGAGAAGTGTATGACAGCGGGCACTATGTACAGGAGAGGAGTGTGTAGGATATGACAGCGGGCTCTATGTATAGGAGAGAAGTGTAGAGGATATGACAGTGGGCACTATGTACAGGAGAGAAGTGTATGACAGCGGGCACTATGTACAGGAGAGGAGTGTGTAGGATATGACAGCGGCCGCTATGTATAGGAGAGAAGTGTAGAGGGTATGACAGTGAGCAGTATGTACAGGAGAGAAGTGTATGACAGTGAGCAGTATGTACAGGAGAGAAGTGTGGAGAGTATGACAGTGGGCACTATGTGTAGGAGAGGAGGGTGAAGGAATCTGGGAAGCAAAAATGTAAAGGTTTGTGGAAGGATGTTTAGGGACTGTGTAGTGGTTAAGCGGGCCATACATGGATTGAAATTACACCAATTAAGCCATAGTCGGTCTATGTAAGGGCTACCTGGTTTTACACAAGTCAACCTATTAACCGACTTGAGTACAACCAGCCTGTCAGGTTTTCCCCAAAACAATCAGTGCTGCCAGCTATAGTTGGCAACACTGATCATCGTATTCACTGGCAGAACACAATAACAGTGATTCCCCCATCCGCAGTTGTTCAGAAGCTGCATACAGAGCGGCCAGTATAATTACAAGCTGGAACACTCTGCAGCAGACTGAGGATGACATCACAGTGCTTATAATAATTATTTGTATATTACTTATGATAATTAACCCCTCGCCACCCAGGCCAATTCTGACACTTCTCTCCTACATGTAAAAATCATCATTTTTTTTTATAGAAAATTACTCAGAACCCTCAAGCATTATATATAATGTTTTAGCAGACACCCTATGGAATGAAATGGTGGTCTTTGCAACTTTTTATGTTACACGATATTTGCGCAGCAATTTTTTAAAGTTTTTTTTGGAAAGAAACTTTCATTCAAATAAAAAAAAACACTAAAGTTAGCACGATTTTTTTTCGTGTACTAAGCGATGCTTTAAATTTTTTTACAGGTTACATGTTTAGAGTTACAGAGGAGGTATAAGGCTAGAATTATTGTTCTCACTCTAACGATCGTGGTATATGTAACCTGTGTGTATCTGGCTCTGATACTAACCAGTGCCTACCCAGCCCCTGACTAGTATGTCTCCCCAGCCTGTCCCCACACACCCTCTCACCTGCTGACCTGTGAATGGGCAATCACTCCCACAGTGTTATTGTGTTCTGCCAGTGAATACGATGATCAGTGTTGCCAACTATAGCTGGCAGCACTGATTGTTTTGGGGAAAACCTGACAGGCTGGTTGTACTCAAGTCGGTTAATAGGTTGACTTGTGTAAAACCAGGTAGCCCATACATAGACCGACTATGGCTTAATTGGTGTAATTTCAATCCATGTATGGCCCGCTTAACCACTACACAGTCCCTAAACATCCTTCCACAAACCTTTACATTTTTGCTTCCCAGATTCCTTCACCCTCCTCTCCTACACATAGTGCCCACTGTCATACTCTCCACACTTCTCTCCTGTACATACTGCTCACTGTCATACACTTCTCTCCTGTACATACTGCTCACTGTCTTACCCTCTACACTTCTCTCCTATACATAGCGGCCGCTGTCATATCCTACACACTCCTCTCCTGTACATAGTGCTCGCTGTCATACACTTCTCTCCTGTACATAGTGCCCACTGTCATATCCTCCACACTTCTCTCCTATACATAGAGCCCGCTGTCATATCCTACACACTCCTCTCCTGTACATAGTGCCCGCTGTCATACACTTCTCTCCTGTACATAGTGCCCACTGTCATATCCTCTACACTTCTCTCCTATACATAGAGCCCGCTGTCATATCCTACACACTCCTCTCCTGTACATAGTGCTCGCTGTCATACACTTCTCTCCTGTACATAGTGCCCACTGTCGTACCCTCCACACTCCTCTCCTGTACATACTGCTCACAGTCGTACCCTCCAAACTCCTCTGCTGTGCATACTGCCCACTGTCATACTCTTCACACTCCTCTCCTGTACATAGTGCCCACTGTTAGACCCTCCACATTCCTCTCCCTCACCTGCACATACTTCCCACTTTTATACCATCCATTCTCCTCCTCTATGCCTCTTACCCACAAAAACAGTTCTTTAAAATTATACTGAATATCCTCAATGTTACCAGCTCTAGAATGGGCACACTTTTGTTAGTTCAAATAAAGGAAATCTCAGTCCTCATATTTGTTCTGCCCCATTATTAGTACTTATTTAATTTTGTAATTACTATTGTGATGTATAGAGGAACATAGGGAATGTCAGCTACTCTAAATATAACACTTGTAAAAAAGTGTCCCTGAAAATATTTTTTAAATGTTGGCAACTATGCGGGTCAGTATGGGGCCCCATGAGAGGCTCCTGGGTTCCAATGATATTAAAGCGGTAGTAAACTTTTCTAACATTACTACTTTTTAGAGGCCCTTGGGTAGGTTATGCCATAATGTACATGTATGCACAGCATATTAGCACATTAGGGTACACTTAAATTGTCAGACTGAGCCCTTCAGTGCTGTGCTGTGATCAATCCAGCCCGGGCGCTTCCATCTTCACCCGGTCTTCCTTCCAGGTTCTGTGCCTTCGGTCACTTGCCTTGGCCGGGCTGCGTTGATGTTATTCGAACACATGTTCATGTGCATCCTCTTTCTTTCATCCCCCCTTTCTCTCTCATCCTCTTTCCCTTACCCCTCACACATCTTTCATCCCCTTTCTCTCTCTCTCTTTAATTTAATTTGTTATAACAAAAAAATTGTTTGCATTTTTATTTATTTATTGTTTATAAAAGGCCCCACCAAAATCCTCAGCACCAGGCCATGATGTTCTTAATCTGGCCCTGCAGAAAGTGGGAACCAGCGACCAGTGGCGGCAGGTGCTCCAAATTTTTGGGGGGGCGCAAATAAACTGAAAAATTATTTTTAAAAAAGCCCATCAAATGCAGCCACTGTACCAAACGCATCCACTGTGCCCATTAAAATGCAGCCACTGTGCCCATCAAAACGCAGCCACTGTGCCATTAAAACGCAGCCACTGTGCCCATTAAAACGCAGCCATGGTGCCCCTGTGACATCAAACACAGGCCCGCTCCTCCTCTCATCCTCTGCTATGATTGGACGCCTAATAGGCGCCCAATCACAGCGCCTGTCGTTTCAGCCAATCAGGGCACAGGTAACACAGACCTGTGCTCCTGATTGGCTAAGGGGCCGTACAATGTTAGCAAACCGAATTCCTTCGGTTTGCTAACATACTGCTGCTGAGTGACAAGGAACGCACAGCGTTGCGCCCGCTTGTCACCTTTTTGGACGCCTATTAGCGCCTATGACCCCCACCACTGTAATTCAGGCGCCCGGTGACCGAAAAGGGGCCGGACACCTGAATAGGGGGTGTCAGCAGCGACCATAGATAGATTCATGCAACGCACAAATCTATCTATGGTGTATAGTGAGTGACAGGAGGGGGGGGGGTGGCGCTCCTGCGCCCTTTAGCGAAGCACCGCCACTGCCAGCGACCAAAGATGACATTTGGAAATTTCTGAGCCTAATAATCCTTCAGGAAGTGGTGGGGAAACCCCTGCAGAAGTGGTTATTGGATAACCAATAAATTACTAGCCACTCCATTCTCTGGTACGGTCATGTCGGAGAACAAATTTTCCCTGATAATTAAGTATTTGCACTTTGAAAACAATGAAGAATTTGTTGAAACTACTCACCCAGCACCAAAACTCAAGAAGATTTGGGAAGTACCGTATTTATCGGCGTATAACACGCACTTTTTTCCCCTTAGAATCAGGGGGAAATCGTGGGTGCGTGTTTTACGCCGATCTCCCGCTGATTCTGAAGAAAGGAGCGTGCGGAGCCGATATACCGAAAGTCGAGTGTACTTCGGCTTTACTCGGCTCCTCTCGCAGTCCCGCCCACCTCCACTGATTGCGAGAGGAGCGAGCGCCGACAACATACAGAGAGCCGAGTGTACTTCGGCTATTCTCGGATCCTCTCGCAGTCCCGCCCCTGACTGTGAGCAGAGCCGAGACTAGCCGAAGTACACTCGGATTTCTGTATGTTGTCGGCGCTCATCCTCTCCGCTCAGTCGGCGGCAATTTTAAATCGGGGCAGTGCTGCAACTAGACGAGCAATGTTGCAAAGGCACTGGGCAAGGCTGCACTTGCACTGGGCAAGGCTGCAAAGGCACTGGGCAAGGCTGCACTGGGCAAGGCTGCACTGGGCAAGGCTGCAAATACACTGGGCAAGGCTGCAATGATGGACACTGATAAGGCTGCATTGATGGGCATTTAAATGTAATTTTTTTTCCTTAAACTTCCCTCCTAAAAGTTTTTTTCCTTAATATTCCCTCCTAAACTTGGGGGTGCGTGTTATATGCTGGCTCGTGTTAAACGCCGATACATACGGTATATCAAATGATTCAGAAGAATTTCCAACGGAACTATGTGCCAGATCAGTGTCGGTTGGTGCTGTGCCCATCAAATGCAGCCACTGTGCCCATCAATTGCAGCCATTGTGCCCATCAAACGCAGCAACCTGTGCCCCTCAAACGCAGCCAATTGTGCCCATCAAAACGCAGCCACTTGTGCCCATCAAACGCAGCCACTTGTGCCCATCAAACGCAGCCACTTGTGCCCATCAAACGCAGCCACTTGTGCCCATCAAACGCAGCCACTTGTGCCCATCATATGGAGCCACTTGTGCCCATAAAATTCAGCCACTGTGCCCAGTATATGCAGCCACTTGTGCCCATCAAATGCAGCCACTGTGATCATCATATGCAGCCACTTGTGTCCATCATATGCAGCCACTTGTGTCCATCATATGCAGCCACTTGTGCCCATCATAAGCAGCCACTTGTGCCCATCATATGCAGCCACTGTGTCCATCACTGTGCCCAACAACCCCCCCACTCGCTGGGCTTGCGTCTCTGGCAGTGCATCCTACCCCCCCGCGCGGCTCCGGCAGTGCATCCAACCCCCCCGTGCGCGGCACTCCAACCTCCCCCCTGGCGCAGCTCTGGCAGTGCATCCAACCCCCCAATCCCCCACCGCGCGCGGCTCTGGCAGAATGCCCTGACACTTACCAGGCAGCGGCTCCTCTCCAGCGTGTGTCTCTCCTCTGCTCCTCTTTCTAAGCGCCAGGCATCCAATAGTGTGGCCTGGCGCTTTGGCCAATCAGGAAACAGAGCCTCTGGCTCTAATCAGGTGCTTCAAAAAATACCACCCCCCTCCCGCCTCCGCCATAGCAATCCATGCGTCCAGCATGCTGAAAGGGGCCGGGCACATGGATGGGGGGAGTGGCGCTGGTGCGCCCACAGTGCACGGACCGCCACTGTGCCAGATAGGGACATCAGCATAGATGAAAGTCTAATGGCCTACAAGGGAAGGCTCAGCTGGATACAATACATGGCATCAAATAGAGCAGGATTTGGCAGAAAATCCTTCATGCGATGTGAATCAACAACTGGTTACATTTGGAATTCTGTCCTATACACCTATACACTGGGAAAGGAACCAAATTCAACCCAAAATACAGTAATTATGGAATGGCAGCATCTTCCGCTGATTGAGCCATTGCTAAATCAGGGCTATTGTGTAACTACAGACAACTTTTACACATCCCCTGAACTTTATCAGTTCCTTCTGCAGAACAAAACGGATACCTATGGAACCGTTAGGGCTAACCGGCGTGACATTCCGCCAATCTTTGGCAAAAAGAAGCTCAAGACAGGAGAAACGGTCGCCTGGCAGAAAGGCAAAATGATGGCACTGCAACGGCGTGACAAAAAACATGTGTGCCTAAAGCCCCGTACACACGATCAGATTTTCCGACGGGAAATGTTGGATGTCAGGCTGTTGGCGGAAAGTCCGACCGTGTGTACGCTCCACCGGACAATTGTTGTCGGACTTTCTGCCAACAAATGTTGGCTAGCAGGCTCTCAAATTTTCCTCCAACAAATGTGTGTTGTCGGACTTTCTGATCATCTGTACACAAGTCCGTCGGACAAAAGTCCAACGTACAAACACGCATGCTCGGAATCAAGGACGAGCCGGAAGCGCTTGGTCTTGTAAAACTAGCATTCGTAATGGAGACATCAAGTAGTAGACATGTGCAATTAGTTTCGTTTTTTTTTCGTTTTCCGTAAAAATTCGTTATATTCGTTCATTCGTTATCGTACGAATGAACGAACGATTCGCTAAAAATTTTACCGAATAACGAATTATCGAATCGAACGAATACGAAAAACAACGAAAATCCGAAATAACCAAATTAGAAACTACGAAAGAAAAAAATCCGAAAAACGAAAACAGAAACAACGAAAATCAAAATGAACGAAAAAATTCGTACATTCGTAACTTTTTTTTTTGTTGAATTGGTAATTTTCCGTGTCTCTTACAATGGCGCCGCTTAACGTGCTTCGAATGGATTGAACGAAAAAAATTCGTACATTCGTAACTTTTTTTTTTTTTTTTTTTCGATTCGTCATTTTCCGTGCCCCTTACAATGGCGCTGCTTAACGTGCTTCGAATGGATTGAACGAAAAAATTTGTACATTCGTAACTTTTTTTTTTTTTTTTTTCCGATTCGTAATTTTCCGTGCCCCTTACAATGGCGCTGCTTAACGTGCTTCGAATGGATTGAATGAAAAAATTCGTACATTCGTAACTTTTTTTTTTTTTTTTCGATTCGTAATTTTCCGTGTCCCTTACAATGGCGCTGCTTAACGTGCTTCGAATGGATTGAATGAAAAAATTCGTACATTCGTAACTTTTTTTTTTTTTCGATTCGTAATTTTCCCTGTCTCTTACAATGTAATAATAGCATACACATTACATAAAATTATGAATTATGCTCCGATTACGAATCTACGAAAACAATGTTACGAAAGTACGAATAAATCAATCTAACGAAAGTACGAATGTAACTAAATCTACGAATGCGTCCGAATTTCGAATAAACGAAAATTAAACTAGCGGAAAAACGAATCAACGAAAAAATAACTCTTACGAAAATTCGAATCGTTACGAATACGAACACCGACAACTTACGAAATTACGAATCGTTACGAATCAACGAAAACGAACAGAAACAAAACAAAAATAAACGAATTTTTCTATTGTGCACATGTCTATCAAGTAGGCCTTGTACGTCACTACGTTCGTAATTGTTGGCCGACATTTGTGTGACCGCGTGTATGCAAGACAAGTTGGAGCCAACACCCTTCAAACAAAAATCCACGGTTTTGTTGTCGGAAAGTCCGATCGTGTGTATGGGGCATAATGAGTACAATCCATAATACCTCCGCTGTCATGGTACGCACAAAAGGTGGGAAAGACATCATGGAGCCACAGGTAGTGATAGACTACAACAACACCATGGGAGGTGTTATGAGAGCCGACCAAGCAATTACATTTTATCCAGCAATGAGAAAACAACCAAAAAAGTAATACAAGAAGATCTTCGGGCATCTTCTTGAGCAATGCTTGTGGAATGCCTACATTATGCTAAAAAAAAAAAAAAAGCCTGTGGTTCATGCTGACTTTCTTTGGAAAGTTGCCGAACTGATCTTTCAGAAAGAACCATAGCTGAGGAGGAACGCAGTCAGCGAAGGGGAGACATGACAGGGTGATAAGGGTATACAGGAATGAATGGGTTAACAAAAGTGGATGGAAGTTAGGATGTTACCCTATTGGTTGTGGAGGAAGGGAGCTGAGGGGGGGCTTAAAGTGGAGTTCCACCCACTTTTACAACTCTTCAGCATTCCTCACTAAACTGTGCACTGTAAACAAATTGGATATTTTTTTTATTTTTTTTTCAGCACAGACTGTATATCTGCTGCATTCATTCTTCACTTCCTCCTCCCTGGCCGCGGCCCATCGCATCATTTCCTGTTTGCAATGCCTCCTGGGAAGGGGCAGCAACTTCCTCTCAAACTGCCGTTGCTATGGAAACCTGACCTGAAACCTATTACACTGCTTATGCTGCACTGAGCATGTACGAGATCTGCAAGGATGAGATCCAGGAAGAAATACAGTCTGGCTTCAGATGCCCACACTTAAGATGGCCACGGCCTGCTGCAAGTTTATAAAATAACAAACTACTGCTAAAAACTAACAAAACAGACCTTAGTTTACAGACTAACTTTACTTGAATACATTAAGCTTGTGTATTATAGGGGTATTTTTATTTAAAAAGTATAATTTCGGCCGGAACACCGCTTTAAGGATAGTAACTGGAGGGATGGGGTGGAGCCTCAACAGTCATTGAAGAAAGAAGAGCAAGAACGTCCCTCCCGCCCGCCCCTATTTATATGTTTTATGTGTTATGGTGTTGCATATTCTAGGTTGGCGTTTTTTGGGGTCCTTGACGGCGATATAATTCGGTGCACTGGGTAAAACGGTGGGGAACCATCTCAGGTATGGTATCCTCGAGTGGGAACGGTTCACTGCGGAGTGACCGGGCATCGGTAAGAACCCTGGGTGGATGACAGTGTTGCCAACCGTCAGTATTTTTACTGGCAGCCAGTAAAAAACAGGCAATTTTCTTCTGCCAGTAAATGCCAGTAAAAGGAAAAAGTTGCCAGTAAAAAATATGGCTGTGATGTTCGGTTTGGTCCAGAGCCGGCCGAGACCAATCCGAGTCCCTGCTACAGTGTGTTGGGGCAGCTCTGGTGGAGGCAGGGCCGGGACAAGGGGTGGGCAGGAGGGGCGGCTGCCCCTGGCGCAATGGTATATTGCAGGGGTAGGGGGCACCCTGAGCCTAACCCTAAGGGAAAGGGGGGTGCAGTTTGGCATCTTTGCCCTGGGCACTGGATGACCTTGTCCCGGCACTGGGTGGAGGCGGTGCCCGAATGTGTCATGTCATGGTGCAAGGGAGCCAAGCAGAGCGGCCAGGGCCTCGTAGGTGGGTCTGCAGGACAGGAGCAGGGCAGGTCGGGAGCAGGACTGTCAGTGCTGTTTAGACTGGAGTGGACTGAAGGGATCAAGAGTCAACTTCATGTGTGTGTGTCTGTGCCTTCCTATTCTAATTTCTTACCCTCCTTTGTCCTGTCCCTGAGCTACTTACTTACTATACCGAAAAATAAAATAAGAAATATGTTTTTTGCCCTAATACCCTGTTTCCCCGAAAATAAGACCTAGCGTGATTGTCGGTGATGGCTGCAATATAAGCCCTACCCCCCAAATAAGCCCTAGTTAAAGTCCTTGTAGGTCTTATTTTCAGGGTAGGGCTTATTTTCGGGGAAACAGGGTAGGGCTTATTTGTGGGGTAGGGCTTATATTGCAGCCATCACCGACAATCACGCTAGGTCTTATTTTTGGGGAAACAGGGTATCTACCTTAAATAACATTGCTAATTGCATATTGTACTTGTTTGTAGCCTAAATACAAAAATTTGCACTTAAAACTGTAACTTTGTAACTTTTGGACATGCCAGCAAAAACTTGGCGGTGCCAGGAAATTTTGGGTGTCGTGTCAGTAAATTTCAATCTGGTAGGTTGGCAACACTGGTGGATGAGGTCAGCTGGGTTTTAGGCCCTGAGTCAATAGGTCACAGCTGGGGTGGCAACTCAATAGATACAATAATGGTATGGGTATCGGTACCGTCAAGGATCTCAAAATTAATTATATCTGGTTTTGAGTAGTTAAATATTATGTTGGTTATTTAATTAAAGTTGTTAATAAAAGGACGTTTCGTCCATTTTACCCCACCTCAGTTGTCGAGTGGTTTGTTGATTACAAGTAAAAGAGGATATAAAGGTTCAAGGATGAAGGGTAAGGGTAAGTGTGGTAAGTGGATGGTTAACTCTTAGCTACCATAGTCATGAACCACCAAACACCAACGGCTGTGAATAGAGCTGGAGGTCGTGCTGCTGGCGTTGTCAACCCGGAACGCCTGACTGGTCGTCACTTCATGGACCACATCTCACCAACTGAGAAAAAGTCATCACCCACAAGGATGTGTGTGGGTTTGTTGCTCAAAGCGTGATGACAGTGGAAAGAAAATCCAAACGGAAACCAGGTTCCATTGTCCCGATTGTGACGTCAGACTTTGTGCAGTCCCATGCTTCAAAATGTATCATACCCGGGATGTTTACTGAAGCAATATGACTAGTAATATTGTACCCTTGTTTGGACAAGGTTTGATTATATTATTGACTACAATTTATTGAATAAAATGTATTATTATATTATTATTTGTTATTTTTTATAGTTATTTATTATATTATAATTTATGATTTTGTGTTTCATACTTTATCATACCCGGGATGTCTACTAGACTCTTGTTTGGACAGATTTAAGTGAGTTATTCCTAATGCCACGTACACATGATCAGGCTTTCCGGCGGACCAGAATCCGTCGGACAATTCGATCGTGTGTGGGCTCCAGCGGACTTTTTCTTCCCAAAAGTCCGGCGGACCTAGAAATAAGACTGGCTTCAAATTTGTCCGCCGGACTCTAGTCCGGTCCAAAAATCCGGTCATCTGTGTGCTAGTCCGACGGACTAAAACCTAAGCTAGGGCATCTATTGGCTACTGGCTATGAACTTCCTTATTTTACGCCATCACGTTCGAATCCGTCTGACTTTTGGAGTGATCGTGTGTGGCCAAGTCCGTTCGCTTGAAACTCCGGCGGACCTCAGCTGCAAAGTCCGTGGCATAAGAATTACAGGCCCACAATATAAAATGCCAAATTTCCATGCAAAACAATTGTACTGCTTTCAGCATCACAAATCTGACATAATCATACCGCCAGGGAGGTTCATGTTCATGTGCGCGTGAAGGCGGGCGTCACAATACTTTTGACAGTATAGGGTATCTTCCTTTCCTGGTGCCTCCATGGCAGCATACATTCGATAGAGCTCCGCCTCAACACCTCCTTCAGGACTAGTGAATAGCATAAATTAAAGGGCATAGCCCCTCCCCCAACATTCCTTTCCAAAGTGGGATCTTCCTTTAATACTAGAAGTATTATCCGCTGACCCATTTGCACCGGTAGATAAAATCTCAATTTGGAACCTAACCTTGAAAACAACCTTTCTACTGGCCATCACATCCGGCAGGAGGATTTCGGAGCTTCACTCCCTGGCAGTGGGAGATGAACACATTTTTTTTTTCCAGACAGGGTAGAACTTCACCCTCTCCGAGAGGGTTCACACCAAAAGTCACCTCAACAGCAAATCTATTGGAACCATGGGCATTATCAGTCTTTTCTGACCCAGAATCAAGCTCCTGTCATGAGTTAGATCTCTCCAAAGTTCTCAGGGCTTACTTGGAAGCCACAGCTAATTTTAGGAACTCCGACAGGCTTCTCATCATCCCATGGGGCAAGAATAGAGGAAGGGAGGCTTCCCCCAGAACCTTGGTGTGACAGACCTAGCCGGGACAGAGGCCTTTGGAGGGGACTGAATGCTAGCCTCTTGCCTACCGATTATGGGCCCTGGCATATAGATTCAGGTCCATGTCCCCCAAGACACTAAGACTCTGGGGACCCTGTATATGCCATATTATTAATAGTGACTGATTCATACTGTTGAGACATATACTGTGAGGAGATGCTGATGTCATCAACTCCAGCCACCTGTCTTTTGTCTGCTATAATGTAAATTAGTCTAGTATGACTTGTCACAGCTTCTAAGAGTCTTTCACTCATTGTGCTAATTAACCCCGCAATTGTATGAAGGAGTTCTGTGTTGATATGTATGATAATGTGTAGTGTATAGTCGGTGAGCTAGGAGACGTGAAGTCTGTCCTAAAGGTCATGTCTCTGAGTCACCTAGGCTGTCTAAGGGATTAGTTAATGAGCTCATGTTAATTAGGTTTCTGGTCACAGGTGTATTTTCAGAATAATATGAGAAGGAGGTATACACCTCCTCTTTTCACTGTATATAAGACTTGTATGCCTTTCAATAAAAAGTCATTCCTGTTTGACCCTCAAGACAGAGCCTCGTCTCGTACTTGGGGGGGGGGGGGGGGAAAGAATTATTCGTATGGGTTTCTTGTTCGGCTGATTGAAGTGTTCGGTAGCTGCCTTTGTGTTCAGGAATGGAATGTCTTAAATGGCTTTAACCCCTTTCATACTCGGGGTGCCGTTACACTTGGCCTCTTGGGTTGTCAAATGAATACAGAAAGCTTACAGGGTGAAGAACTTGGATCCTCTGGCGCAGGTGAATGCTTATTCAATGAGAGCAGTATCAGCATCTTGGGCAGCGAGGGCAAATGTTTCTCTTGAAACAGTATGCAGGGCCGCCACTTGGTCTTCTCAGGACACACGTTCCTTAAACATTACCGTATTGATCCCGGGGCTCTTACAACGGTAGAGTTCGGGAGAAAGGCGATTCATGCCGCTATGTCTGTGTCTAATTAAATTTAAAATTTTTTTCGTTATAGCATTAAAACCCACGCGTGTGAGCTAGTTATTTATCACATGTATGCTGCCATGGAGACACCAGGAAAACTAAAAATTGTATCATACTTACCGTAATTTTCCTTTCCTGGTGCCTATCCATGGCAGCATAAACTCCCACCCTCGGTATTCTATATTACGAAGAATGTTGGGGGAGGGGCTAGGCCCTTTAATTCATGCTATTCACTAGTCCTGAAGGAGGAGTAGAGGCAGAGCTCTATCACATGTATGCTGCCCTGGATAGGCACCAGGAAAGAAAATTACAGTAAGTATGATACAATTTTCAGTTTTTGAAAGTCCATAAACCCCCCCCCCCCCCCCGAGCTGTTATATGAATGGAATCCCAGACATATGAGCCTCCATTAACACCTAGGCGTATTGAGAATGTGCACAAAACTGTGCCGCGTTTGTGCACGTTCTCACTGTACCCATCCACTTAAATGGGCCGCCCTACATGCACCAAATGTGGCAAAGTAGCTCATGTAGCTTTTTGAGCGTTGAACTTCACGTGTTTTTTTTTAACCACACGTTTCGATTCGGTTGAGCATTTTTCTGTGTGGGAAACCCGTGTCTGCTTGCTGCGTTGGAGAAACCATTTAACAGTGAATTTCACAGCGCAAGAGGTTTTTCGCACTTTTTTGTAAACGCATATGTAGCACTAACCCCCGAAGGAGCTGCTGGTTTTATTGGGCTTACCGTTACCTTCTTTACCTCGTCTCCGTCTAGGGGTTCCCGTGGTAGATGGCCCAAAGAATTGCAGAAACTGACACTGAATCTTCCTTTTGGGTTATTTATTTAAACGATAACACAGTCTCTTAATGTAGAATAGAGGGTTAGGAGGAAAGTTCAGGTACTTTTGGAACTGCAATGATAGGAAGTCTCTTATAGAAGAAATCCAGAGAATAACCGTTTTCCAGCTGGATTATCACAACCCCCGGATAGACCTCCTCTCACTAGGCCTAGCAGCCGATAGGGTGTTACGTAAAGAAAAGTCTCTGCCACAGACTTGAATGTAGAACACTTGAGGAAAAGTCTCTGCCACAGACTTTGGTGTAACTGAGGGCCATAAACAAATTTAGAGAGCTATCATACGGTAGCAGTATCTCTCAGCCGGTCCGGCGATACCGTAAAGCCTCATACACACGATCGGACCGTGGACCAACTTTTCCGTGGATTTTTGTCCAAAGGCCATTGGCCCCAAGTTGGTATTGCATACACACGGCAGGACTTTTTCAGCCAACTTTCACCAAATCACTTGGTTTTTCTGCTCTTTACCGCCACCTTTGGTCAACTTCTGTATTGTTGTCTGATCTTTTGCATTGGTTCTGCATTGGTTTGTACAAAAGTCCGTTGGTTTTGTGTACACACGGTCGGACTTTGCTCCATCGGACTTTTGTTGGCAGAAAGTTGGTCCGTTCGCACAGCCAACAAAAGTCCGATGAAACCTGGAAAAAGTTGGTCCGATGGAGCGTACACGCGGTCGGATGTTGGTCCAAAACAGCTAATTTGCATGTTGGTTGTCAAAAAGTCTGATCGTGTGTATGGGCCTTAAGAGTGTAGAGCCATAAAGTGTCCTTCAACTGAGCCTCCAGGCCCCTTCAGAGAAACCCGCCTTGTGCATGGCCTCTTCCTGAAGAGTCCTCCCCTGGATGCTTCTCCAGTTGTTGGGCCTCTCCTTAGATGAGATGGCACTCTTGAATCATTGGTCCCCGATATCCACTCGGGCCTGTCCCTGCAGTTGCTTCGCCTCAGGCTATCCCGCCCCAAGACTTGGAATTGCTTGGATCCGCACCCCAGGCCAGGAGGGTCGTGAGGGCTGGTCAGGAGGACCAGGACCAAACAGACAGACGATATCTTCTGGACCGGAACCCCGAAGCACGTGATCGCAGAACCTTAAATACCCCCTCCCAGAATTCACAGCAGGATAAACCCTCCCACTGGGCTGGTTCCGAGAGAAAGAATGGCATCCAATACACCCAGCTAAACTGCGTTCTCACACTTACCGAGGGTGACAGCGACACCTGCGGTAAGTAGAACGATCCAGAGCGATCCAGCCAGAAAAGACCGGAATGAAATGCACTGTAAGGAAAGGTAATGTAGGGCTGCACATGACAGAAGTGTCAAGTGACACACTTGGCAGCTGACAGAGAGAAGTTTCATGTGAGGGGGAGTGTTCTGGGCTCAGAAGGGGAGCGGCCATATAAGTAGGAGGGGCGGTGCCAAAGGGGGTCAGTGTGAGAAGAGACAGAGCCGGAGGAGGCAGTTTTTCCCACCCACCCTCCCTTATGTTAAGGATGCTTGTTGGATGTGTTAATGTTCTCATTGTCGTTTCAGGTCATCGAAGGGAATTCGTCATAACAGCATAAAAGGGGGTTGGCGTTGTGGTTTTTGTTGGTCAGTGACGGCAGCAGTTATACAGGTGGTAAGTGGGTGGGGGGCTCATCAATAGATGGCCCCTCCTGGTACATCAAACGTTGTTGATGTTTAATGGTATTGTGCACTGTGGGAAAAGTTGGTTATCGGGTGGTACAGAGTGAGACCCATGGGTCTTTATATCCCGCAGTGCCCCCTGGTGGTTGATATCGTTTGATATCATGGTTATGGTATATAGCACTTAGCGCCGTCACTGACCAATAATAAGTGGGTGTTAACCTGTTTTTGTTTTACAGTTTTCAGAAAGGATCTGAAGGGGTTAATGTTATCGTGTTATTTATGGTTATTTATGTTTATTTATGTTTTATTGGTAAATAAGAAAATTTGGAGTTTCTTATTTTGGAATTTAATAAATAGCTATTATGGCCATTTAACTCCAAAAGGAAAATGGTGTGGTCTCTTATTTTAGTAAATAAGTTAAGTTATATGGGAGTTTGTGGTCCAGCTATGGGGGGTCATATCTTGGCTACACTGGTCAAGACTGATACTGAAATCATAATTTGGCAGAATTAGCCCTAAAACCCAACTGTGGTTTCAGGAATATTAACTTTCAAAAACACATAGCGCATGCTCGTCACAAGCCAGCGCTACACATACAAGAAACACAATTTTGCGCACATTTACGAAACACTCAGGTGTGTGTAGGAGCCTAAAACAGATTTCATTGCAGTAGTTCTAAAAAATAAAAAAAAATTCCTGAATGAAAATCACATTCACAGCTGAAAAATCGTTCATTTGAAAAACAAAAATGAAAAATGATTTACTGTAAGGCAAGGTGGCCATACACAGATCAATTTGTACGATCGATCTAAGTACGAGCGATTGCAAACAAAGGACTCATCATTGATTCAAATATTGAACGATGCAACACATACAATAAAATTTGAAAAGGCAATCTATTGAAAATGATCATTTAATTGATCTGCATTACGATTGGTTGTCTGACACACATAGGTATTTATTTGATCATTCAGAAACAGTCGATACAATTCCACCATGGCCGACTTGCCAGCATTGAAATCAATATTCACCTACGGATGGAGGAATCTGTGATTCATGATTCTTATTTAATTTGATCGTTTTGGTTGCATTGAATGATCATATCAATCGTGTGCAGCCATCTTAAAAGCAATAAGATGTTTGTGCTCATATCCAAATATCTTCCATATTTATAACCTGTCAGATGCTTAACTGGATGTGACCAGATATTAAAGCCCAACTCCAGGAAACTAAAAATTCTCCCTTGTAGTGGGACCTGCACTGTAGGAGTTAACTGCCCTTCCTTGTCCAGGGGTAGCAAGGGGCACTTTTACTTACCCTCCCCTCCCTCCTGTGCTCCCCTTTGCACTGGCTGACTGTACCCCAGCATCCTCAAGCTGGCCAACTATGTCAAAGTGATCCATCTCCAGCCAAGTGTGTTAACATGATCCCTCTCTGGCCAACAGCAACAAAATGATCCCTCTCTAGCCAACTGCATCAAAATTATTCCTTACTGGCCAACTGCATCAAAGTGATACCTCTCTGGCCAACTGTGTCAACGTGATCCCTCTTTGACCAAGTATAACAAAGTGATCCCTCTTTGACCAAGTAAAACAAAGTGATCCCTCTTTGGCCAACTGCATAAACATGAACCATCTCTGACCAACTGCATCAAAGTGATTCCTCTCTGGCCAAGTATAAAAAAGTGATCCATCTCTGGCCAACTGCATCAAAGTGATCCCTCTCTGGTCAACTGCATCAAAGTGATCCCTCTCTGGTCAACTGCATCAAAGTGATCCCTCTCTGACCAACTGCATCAACACGATCCCTCTCTGGCCAACTGCATCAATGTCATCCCTCTCTGGCCAACTGCATCAAAGTGATTCCCTCTCTGGCCAACTGCATCAAAATGATTCCTTTCTGGCCAACTGCATCAAAGTGATCCCTCTCTGGCCAACTGCATCAAAGTGATCCCTCTCTGGCCAACTGTGTCAATGTGATCACTCTCTGGCCAACTGCATCAAAGTGATCCCTCTTTGACCAAGTATAACAAAGTGATCCCTCTTTGACCAAGTATAACAAAGGATCCTCTGGCCCATTGGGCAGCTTGATGAGTTAAAGTCTTCTCTGAATGATCTTGCACAGGAATGCAAACTCCCTTCCACTTGGCAATCATGCAGGGGCCAAATAAAACGGTCTCTGACAAGTTGGAAGGTTCTCTCTGCTCCAAAGTGACCATGCTGGTCATGTAAGGGGCAATCAGCCAGACTCTCGATGCTTCTCTGGGAGAAACAACTGCACTTGTATTTCTGGGCACAGAGGGGCCCCTTCGGTAGACTACCTTGATGCACCTGTAGTTTGCCTTTGGCCTGCATGACATGGAAACATGAACCATCCAGACAACGCCGCCAACCATCTCTGGCCAACTGCATCATAAAGTGATCCCTCTCCTCTCCAGGCTGTAACACTGCTCCTTCTTTTCCAAGCCTCCATACCCTTCCTATCCCCTCACTTGGGGTCTTCTGCTCTAGGACCAACCGCTGGTAGGCCGCCTTCAGCATGGGATGGATCTTGGGAGTTGAAAGATTCTCTTTCTTCACCAGGGGGGTCAGAAGCCTTCTGACTAGGTCCGTGTTCGTCCCTATGATCAGGGAAGTCTTGCTGGTTCCTGGTGGGCGGGGACACACCACTGCTAAGGTGTCAAACACTTCAGACTTCCCAGCTACGGATGGGTCAAACGTCAATCTGATGGGTAAGTATCCATCATAGGGGAAACTCTGGGTTCCCAATCCCTTATCTCCAACTCTTCTATCTTCTGTATTGGCAGATGGCTCAGGTATCTGTCATAGAAGTCCCTGTACAACAGGGTCACTTGGGCTCCAGTATCTAGGAGGGCCTTTGTGTACACTCCTTCCACTTGGATGGGTACAGTAGGAGATGGACCAACTAGCTCTTCTGGGTAAGGCCGAGTTGATGCTGTCCTCTTCTTTGGACTCTTCTTCTTCTCACTGGATTTGCGCTTGCTCCTTTCTTGAGCCTGGTATGCATTAATTTTCTCCCTCTTAGTGGGAGTGTGAACCCGTTGAGGGACATTGTTATCTCTCACTTTGAAGAGTTCACGCTTGGGGGTGCTGTGTCTCTCCGGAGGGGTCTTGCCCCCTTTCTCTGGAGTGCACCTTGGTTGAGGATCCCTGGGCCCCTTCTGAGGGGTTTGATCTCCTCGCTTTCTCTTCCTGTTGTGCTTCTTGGAGCTCACTGAAGGTGATGGGCACCCGGTTGACTCCTTCACCGGGGCCCTTTGGCGGCTTTCTGCCTTCTTCTTCTTGGGACTGGAACATACAGCTGCAATATGACCAATTCCTCCACAATTAAAGCAAATCATCTCACTGTGGTCAGGTGGGGATGCTGGTGCTGGGACAGCTGGAAACAATTCCCTCCTGCTTGTTTCTTTCTTGGGACTGGGCGTCTCTTTCGCCACAAGAGACGTCAGTATCTCCATCATCTGGGACATCTGCAACTTCAGGGCATCTACCTCTGTGTCTCTTTCAGGGGTTAAGGCCGACCTGACCGTGGCCACTGGAAGTTTTGTAGACCCCATCACTTGCTTTTCCCTTTTCTCTTCCAACATGGCCTCCTCTTCTCTGACCATTCGGATGAGATCAGGGTAGTCCAGGCTCTTCCCATCCTGCCGGGTGCGTAGAATTAGTGCGACAGGGTCCAAGGGTTGGGCTCCCCTCATCACCTGCTGGGCACGGGCTTCATCTACCTTCCCTGGATCTATCCCCTTCTTCAGGATAATCCTATGCAGGATCTTGTCTATGCGTCCCATATACTCTGACAGCTTCTCCCCTGTCTTCTGGTAACAGTGTTCCAGTTGATAGGTAAGTTCTGTGACTTTTTCTGTCCCACCAAACACACCTTCCAGGATGTCTATGTAGTCCTGGGCAGTGCAATCCTTTTTGCTTGTCTTCAGATTGCGTATGGCCTCTAAGGCAGGCCCTTTTAGGCTCTCAACAATCCTTTGCTTCTTTCTGCCTTCTGAGACCTCCCATTCTTCTAGGGCCTGCGTGGCACCATCTAACCACTCTTCAAATCCCTCTTCTCCCGAGGGTACAGGTGTCCTCCCAGAAAACATCCGGAGTTTCCTGTATCCCGACATTGGGTAATCCCGGGGTCTCTTCTGCACTGAGTCACAATCTCCCCTAGGACAGCACACAGTTCTGCACTAAGAGTAGTCTGTGCGGGACTTTCCGCGCCCTTCTGCTCCTCCTTCTTTGGGGATAGAATGGCTTTCCTAGGAGAACAGTCTCCCTTGCGCGGCAGCGCATGCAGCAATTGGTAGGCCTGACCATTCGGTGCCTGTATGCTTTGGCTCCTGAACTGCTCTGGAGTCTCTTCCTTCCATTCTATTAAGGCGTATGTGTACCCAGCATCATTTCTCATGTCCATTATCCATGACTTGTGGCATGGGGATAACGACATTATGAGCTGCTTGACTGCCTCTCTCTGCCACATCCCTGGCAGTTCAATGACTGCTGCTGCGGCTGGGTCAGCGGCCCATGTTGCGGACCACCGTCCCACTTCTATTGGGTCCATGCCGGTACCTTCTGGCGGCTTTTCCCGCTGACTCAGGATCCCGGATTACGAGCCCCCACGTGTAGCGCTACCCCCAGTTAAAAGAGCCGCTGGTTTGTTTTGGGTCCCTGAGTACAGCTCCACCAACCCCCGGCAATTTGCTCTACCCGCTCTGGCACAGTTAGTCAAGGGGTATGAATCTATGCACATAAAAAATAGCTTATACTCTAAGCGTAATGGGTATGAACTCACAAGCAGACTGCTGAGATAAGAATAACTGGCTTTACTTTGTCAGTAAGGAAAAGAAATAGTAACATGCATTTAAACATATGACTTACAATACTTTAGCAGGTCCCTGCAATATGCACTTAAACATGTACACATATATGTATCAACTAGCAATGGGGAAACGGAGCGCCAAGTGTGGCGACCGTCTGCTATGCACCCCTGAGGTGCAATAAATCTATCTGCGCCTACCTAATGGACCAGGCCTGATCCCTAGCAATAGAGCTCAGTCCTTGTACTAGTACAGTGTTCTTCACCGGCAATGAATCTGTAGAGGTGGTGCACATGTAGCTTTAAATGGTGTCTTTGTAATCCACAGAAAGTAACATTGCTGCTCTGAGGTAAATTGCGCCTAGGCAGTTCAGTAGGCATAAAACGTGTGTATCAATGCAGGATGAGCCTTCCGGCTCTCTCACCAATCCTGGGGTACCGTCCTCCGCTCTGGTCCCTCTAATGGCGGCTCTGGTCTCCTCAGTCACAGCCCCTGCGCTCCGGTCCTCAGCTCCGACCGATCGTCTGTAGGGAAGAGTCTCCGCTCCGCTGCTGCTGACTCTGAGGTAGAAGAGTCTCACTCCATCTGCTGCAAGGCCCAGGCTTCAGGCCTTCAGCTCCGGTCCGCACAGGTGTCTCCGCTGGCTGCAGTCTCCGCGTCACACGCTCTGTCAGCAGAGGCAGGCCAGTCCTGTCAGGCCTCAGAAGAGGAAGTGTCCCAAGAGGAAGAGGCGGTCTCCGCTCTTCCTTTTTATAACCTCCCCCAGCAGCCTCTCGGGCGGAAACAAGCAGCCCGGGAGCCTGGGGGATTATGGGGGATGTAGTCTTTTCCAGTAAAAGGGGTACGACCCCGCTACATGTAGAACTACAGATCCCAGCATAAACTGTGAAACCTATGGGATCACGCCCTTAGCTCTCAGGGGTTCATGCTGGGAGTTGTAGTCCTTCAAATTGGGTTGTGGGGGTCACATCTTTAGATATCAGGGGTTCATGCTGGGATTTGTAGTCATTCATTTTGGGAGATGTGACCCCCCCCCCAAAAATGAAGGACTACAGGTCCCACCATGAACCCCACAGAGCTGAAGATGTGACCCCCCACCCCCCAACTAGTGAAGAACTACAGGTCCCAGGATGAACCCGTGAAATCTATGGGGTCACAAACAAAGGTATCAAAAATCATATTTTTTTTTAGGAAAAGGGGGGGGGGGGTGTGTCCCTGAATGACAGTTTGGAAATGTGGTCACCCTGCTCTCTGGCCAACTGCATCAAAGTGATTCCTCTCTCGCCAAGTATAAAAAAGTGATCCATCTCTGGCCAACAGAATCAAAGTGATTCCTCTCTGGCCAACTGCATCAAAGTGATCCCTCTCTGGCCAACTGCATCAAAGTGATCCCTCTCTGGCCAACTGCATCAAAGTGATCCCTCTTTGACCAAGTATAACAAAGTGATCCCTCTTTGACCAACTGCGTCAAAGTGATCCCTCTTTGACCAAGTATAACAAAGTGATCCCTCTTTGGCCAACTGCGTCAAAGTGAATCCTCTCTGGCCAACTGCATACACATGAACCATCTCTGGCCAACTGCATCAAAGTGATTCCTCTCTGGCCAAGTATAAAAAAGTGATCCATCTCTGGCCAACAGAATCAAAGTGATTCCTCTCTGGCCAACTGCATCAAAGTGATCCTTCTCTGGCCAACTGCATCAAAGTGATCCCTCTCTGGCCAACTGCATCAAAGTGATCCTTCTCTGGCCAACTGCATCAAAGTGATCCCTCTCTGGCCAGCTGCATCAAAGTGATCCCTCTCTGGCCAACTGCATCAAAGTGATCCCTCTGGCCAACTGCATCAAAGTGATCCCTCTCTGGCCAACTGCATCAAAGTGATCCCTCTCTGGCCAAGTATAAAAAAGTGATCCCTCTCTGGCCAACTGCATCAAAGTGATCCCTCCCTGGCCAACTGCATCAAAGTGATCTCTCTCTGGCCAACTGCATCAAAGTGATCCCTCTCTGGCCAACTGCATCAAAGTGATCCCTCTCTGGCCAACTGCATCAAAGTGATCCCTCTCTGGCCAACTGCATCAAAGTGATTCCTCTCTGGCCAAGTATAAAAAAGCGATCCATCTCTGGCCAACTGCATCAAAGTGATCCCTCTCTGGCCAACTGCATCAACATGATCCCTCTCTGGCCAACTGCATCAAAGTGATCCCTCTCTTACCAACTGCATCAAAGTGATCCCTCTCTGGCCAACTGTGTCAATGTGATCACTGCTTCTCCCTCTGGCAAAACTGCATCAACATGATCCCTCTCTGGCCAACTGCATCAAAGTGATCCCCCTCTGCGTTGACCAAGTACTGCAACAAACAAAGTGATCCTTCTCTTTCAACGGGATCCCTCTCTTGCCAAGTCAAATAAAACAATCAAAGTGATCCCTCTCTGGCCAACTTCAAAGGGATCCCTCTCTGGCCAAGTCAAATAACTGCGTCAAAGTGATCCCTCTCTGGCCAACTGCGTCAAAGTGATCCCTTTCTGGCCAACTGCGTCAAAGTGATCCCTCTCTGGCCAACAGTGTCAAAGTGATCCCTCTCTGGCCAACTGTGTTAAAGTGATTCCTTTCTGGCCAAATGCATCAATATGATCCCTCTCTGGCCAACTGCGTCAACGTGATCCCTCTTTGGCCAAGTGTGTTAACATGATCCCTCTCCGACCAACTGCAACAAAGTGATTCCTCTCTGGTTCAACTGCGTCAAAGTGATCCTTCTCTGGCCAACTGCATCAACTGGATCCCTCTCTGGCCAACTGCATCAACATGATCCCTCTCTGGTCAATTACATCAAAGTGATCCCTCTCTGACCAACTGCATCAATGTAGCGCCCTGGGGTTTAGTCTGGGAGCTCCTTGCCAAATTCCTTGTCAGGAGTAGCTACTGTAGTTAGTTATTAGGGATCCATTGACTTCTCCCTAAGTTTGGCCTGGTTATACTTTCCTCTTCTACCACCAGGTGGCAGGGCACTTGGAGGTATTAGATTGAGAAGGACAACTCAAGGTCAGGTTATGGTTATGGGTATATAGGGTATCTCAGAAGCGCATTTGTGAGGTCAGGCACTGATGTGGGACGAGAAGGCCTGGCTCGCAGTCTTTGCTCAAGTTCATCCCAAAGGTGTTCTATTGGGTTAAGCTTTCCATTCAGCTTACCCCAGAGAATCCCATAGTATGTGTCCACTACCAACAACATCCATGGACCAAACTCCCATTATATACACTATATTACCAAACGTATTGGGACGCCTGTCTTTATACGCACATGAACTTTAATGACATCCCAGTCTTAGTCCGTAGGGTTCAAGTCTTCTGGGAAGGCTGTCCACAAGGTTTAGGAGTGTGTCTATGGGAATGTTTGACCATTCTACCAGAAGCGCAATTGTGAAGTCAGGCACTGATGTTGGATAAGAAGACCTGGCTAGCAGTCTCCGCAGTCTCATCCAACCTCAAACACTAAATGGAGGGCCCAGCACTTGTGATGGAAACGGGCTCAAGGTTCAAAAACCAGCCAGAAGGCTCGCTGGGATAAGCTGTTGGTGTCCTGTAGGAAAGGCACACATCAGGGTGGTGTGTAGTAAGGCTGGAGCCCACCAAGAAGATGGCCGCTCACGGAGTGGAGACAATAATGTAGCAGGGCAAGGGAGATGACGGGGACCACTCTGACGGCCCGTGTCAGAGAAAGGGGAAGGACCAGAGGGACTCTCTCTCCAATCAGATAGCGTGTTTCAAGAAACGTGAGATTTAGGAGCTTTGAAACGCGTTATATCATTGGAGAGAGAGCCCCCCTGGTCCCTCCCCTTCCTCTGACATGGGCCGCCAGAGTGGCCATGTCACCTCCCTTGCCCTCCCACATTATTGTCTCCACTCTGAGCGGCTTCTTCTTGGTGGGCTGCAGCCTTAGGCCCCCTTTCACACGGGACGGATCCGTATTGATCCGCCCCGTGAAGATCCGCTGCTCAGCGGGGATCGCTCAGCTGATCTCCGCTGAGCCGGCGGATGACAGGGCGGTCCCTGCACACTGTGCCGGGACCGCCCTGTCAGATCTCCGCTCTCCCCTATGGGGGATCGGATGAACAAGGACCGTCTGTCCGTGTTCATCCGATCCGCTATGCAAACGGATGGAAAAATAGGGTTTTCCGCCGTCTGCAGAATGGGACAATAGCGGAGGCGGACGATAGCAGGTGTCAGCAGATGCTCATCCGCTGACACCCGCTATCCCATAGGGGTGCATGTATGTCCGTTTTTCATCCGAAAACTGATGGATGAAAAACGGATATACGGTCCGCATGTGTGAAAGGGGCCTTACTACACACCACACTGATGTGTGCCTTTCCTACGGGACACCAACAGCTGATCCCAACGAGCCTTCTACTTTATATGGAAGCAAGTTTTATTTGTTTATTCATCATCCTCCAATTTCTCTACTTGTTTCTCATGGATACCTTGACTTTACCAGTGTGCAGTATATAGCCTTTGCATTTCTGCTTTGGATATCTCCATTCCTCCAGTGGATTGCATGCAGCACAGGATGGGTCAATAGGATGCATGTTACTACCTCATAAACCCTTCTGGAAGAATGGTCAAACATTCCCATAGACACACTCCTAAACCTTGTGCACAGCCTTCCCAGAAGAGTTGAAGCTGTTATAGCTGCAAAGGGTGGGCCAACTCAATATTGCACCCTACGGACTAAAGCCCCATACACACGGTCGGATTATCCGAGGACCAGGTCCGTCGGATCATGTCCGTCGTACTTTGTCCGATGTTGGTTTTGCGTACACACGGTCGGACAAAGTTGTCGGAAAATCCGATCATTCTGAACGTGGTGACGTTTGTTGCCTACGACGGGACTACGTAGAGGCTAGTAGCCAATAGCTTTGGTCTTGTAATGTGATCTGAGCATGCGTAGCACTTTGTCCGTCGGACAACTGTACACACGATCGGATTTGGTGTGATCGGACCGTGTTGTCGGCAAATCTATCCAGCAGGAGATAGGACTTTGTCCGTCGGACAATCCGACGTACACTGTCCGATGGTGCATACACACGGTCGGATTTTTCGACAACATTGTCCGATCGGACAGAATCCATGTGAAAATCCGACCGTGTGTATGGGGCTTAAGACTGGGATGCCATTAAATTTCATTTGTGTGTAAAGGCAGGCGTCCCAATACTTTTTGTAATGTAGGTGCATTTATCTCTCCTCCTCCCTTGGGCTATACTTAGCTATGTAAATCAAACCACCCGCACCAAAGGATCAATTTAAACCATGCAAATAAAATGATAGAAGCTGGCAAATTAAATGAATTGTATGGAAACGCGCACAGCCTATTGTGCAAAAACAGCGCTTGGCTATCACCAAAATGTAATAAATATATATATATTGGACATGGAAAGGATAAACATACATCAATGTAAACCATCTGACAGAGAAAAATATTGTAAATGTTGTATATTGTGAATGGTAACTACTAAAAAACGAAAACCCATGGAACATGTAATAGTGAAAAAGTCGAATGCGTACGCACGGTCGGAATTTCCGACAGCAAAAGTCTGATGTGCGATTTTCTTCGGAAATTCCGACCGTGTGTTTGCTCCATCGGACTTTTGCTGTCGGAATTTCCACCAGCAAAAGATTGAGAGCTGGTTCTTCGGCTTGTCGTAGTGTTGTACGTCACCACGTTCTTGACAGTTGAAAGTTCTGAGAATTTTTGTGTGACTGTGTGTATGCAAGCCAAGCTCAAGTGGAATTCCGTCGGAAAAAAACATCCAAGGCTTTTCCGACAAGAATTCCGACCGTGTGCAAGTGTGAAAAACAAAGTTCCAAACAAGATCCTGAATGATTCAAATGAAAATAAATCTTCCTGCATGGATGGTACAAACAAGTAATGCGTAGATATCCACTCACCAGATGTTGTAGATCATACTACCATACGGCAGAATGGATCATAGGTGCTTGTGGGGTCTCCCCAACCTCCAAAGGTCTTTAAACAAATACTTCAATGTCCTCCTTCTCGGGATGGAACGTGATTCCAAATGGGATATCACCAGCGGTGAAGGAGAGAAATAGGACGGACTCCTCGTAGTGCAGATTCACTAGTGTCCATACAATCTCAGCTCCCAGGCTCTTACCGAGCAGCCAGCTTCTTGGCCCTCCTCCGAAGAGTCCTCCCCTGGTCACTTGTACAAGTTGCTGTGTCCCTCCAATACCGAGAGCACACCGGGACACTTCAGAATCCTCCTTCAGTCTCTGGGCCTCGAACTAGCCAGTTCCCGAGGCTCGGGAACGGACAGATCCCCACCCCAGACCATGAGGGCCTCTGGGGCTGGTCAGGGTGACCAGGCTTACGGGGGCAGCAGACACTCCTGGGTCCGGGACCCCTCACGGGGTTGGTCCGGACCGGAAACCAGGAATCAGAGAGCAAGCCAAACGCTGAACACGTGACTTCAGCATCTTAACCACTTCAGCACCGGGCCATTTTACACCCTTCCTTACCAGAGCACTTTTTGCGATTCGGCACTGCGTCGCTTTAACTAACAATTGAGCGGTCGTGCGACGTTACACCCAAACAAAATTGACGTCCTTTTTTTCCCACAAATAGAGATTTCTTTTGGTGGTATTTGATCACCCTGCGGTTTTTATTTTTTGCGCTATAAACAAAAGAAAAACGACAATTTAGAAAAAAAACACAATATTTTTTACTTTTTGCTATAATAAATATCCATTTTTTTTTTTTTAAAAAAACTATTTTTTTCCTCAGTTTAGGCCGATATGTATTCTTCTACATATTTTTGGTAAAAAAAAATCGCAATAAGCGTATATTGATCGGTTTGCGCAAAAGTTATAGCGTCTACAAAATAGGGGATAGATTTATTGCATTTTTTTTTTTACTAGTAATGGCGGCGATCTGCGATTTTTTTTTTTGTGACTGCGACATTGCGGCGGACAATTCGGACACTTTTGACACATTTTTGGGACCATTCACATTTACACAGCGATCGTTGCTATAAAATTGCAGTGATTACTGTGTAAATGTGACTGGCAGGGAAGGGGTTAACACTAGGGGGCACTGCAGGGGTTAACGTGTTCCCTAAGCTAGTGATTCTAACTGTGGGGGGAGGGACTCACAAGGGGAGGAGACCGATCAGTGTTCCTCCGTACTGGGATCACATGATCGGTCTCCTCTCCACTGAGTTTACACACACAGCTCCACGGTCCCGCACGGTCCGTTGTTTTAACGGGCAATAGCGGGTGCCCGGCGGACATCGCGGCCGCCAGGCACTTGCACCGGGTCCTGAGCGACGCCGCGGGCACACGCGCGCGCCCCCTAGGCGGCCGGGAATGGGAGGACGTCATATGACGCCCACCCAGGATGGGAGATCCACCTTGTGGGCGTCATATGTACATGGGCGGGTATTGAAGTGGTTAAATACCCCTTCCCGGAATACACAGCGGGGCCAGACGCGCCCACTGATTGGCTCCGAGAAAGATTGGCACCCAATACGTCCAACCAGACTGCGTTCTCAGCCGGTCACAGATGCCTCACTTCACCTATGACCAGGCAGAACTCCAGTACAGCCCAGCCAGACTGACGCCAAAGTAAAAACCTAGAATAATTAACCCCCAGAACTCTGTTACAGTTCTGGAAAAAACTAAATTTACAGACTAGCGCACACTTTAGAAAAGTGTCGGCGCTACAGCTACAATTGCAAGTAAAAACAATATAACAATGTATCCTCCTGTGCGAACCACCGCAAATAACAGACAGAGGCGATGGAAGCCACGAGATCCCCAGCAGAGTCAGCGTGCGTTCCACCAGGATGTGACGTAGTGCAATGTGCGTTCCAGCCTTACACGTTTCTTCATCTAGCGTGACGTCATTAGAAGCTCTTACTACCACATGTAACTTCTGGAAGAACGGTCAAACATTCCCATAGATACACTCCTAAACCTTTGCGAACCACCGCAAATGACAGACGGAGGCGATGGAAGCCACGAGATCCCCAGCAGAGTCAGCGTGCGTTCCACCAGGACGTGCCGTAGCGCGACGTGCGGTCCAGCCCTACACGTTTCGTCATCTAACGTGACGTCATCAGAAGCTCTTACTACCACATGTAACTTCTGGAAGAACGGTCAAACATTCCCATAGACACACTCCTAAACCTTTGCGAACCAACGGCAAATGACAGACGGAGGCGATGGAAGCCGCGAGATCCCCAACAGAGTCAGCGTGTGTTCCACCAGGACGTGACGTAGCGCAACATGCGTTCCAGCCTTACACGTTTTGTCATCTAGCGTGACAGAAGCTCTTACTACCACATGTAACTTCTGGAAGAATGGTCAAACATTCCCATAGACACACTCCTAAACCTTGTGGACGGCCTTCCCAGAAGAGTTGAAGCTGTTATAGCTGCAAAGGGCGGGGCCAATTCAATGTTGAACCCTCCGGACTAAGACTGGGATGCCACTAAAGTTCACGTGAGTGTAAAGGCAGGCGTCCCAACACTTTTGGTAATATAGTGTATATATATATATCTCTCCTCCTCAACTGGGCTCTTAGTTATGTATATTGTTATAACTCTCTTAAGGGGCCCTTAGTGGTGGCTTTACAGGTGTTATCCATGTGTGCTGGCTGGTGCTTTGAGTTTATTTTGATCTCTCTGGGGGTTGTTGCGTCTCTGGGACATCTTATACTACAAACTATATGGATGGCTTTTGATGAGATACAGGTAAATCTGTGATGATATGTAAAGTAATATGGTGTAATATCTGTGAATTGTCTTGATAACATACAAATATGGGTGTCAGGGCTGGGCTCAGCCCTTCCTTCTCTGAGCTGGCAGCTCAGCTTTCGGCTAATTGCCAGCTCCTATCTCTCTACAATTACTCGGCTGTTGATGATCCTGCTCGTCAGTCCGGCCTACTTAAGCCGCCCAATCCAGAGGATCTCTGCCTTCGCCTTGGTCAACATCACGATCCTGTTCAAGACTTGCTTTGCTGACATCCCTTTCTGGCTCCAAATCCTGCTTGCTGTTCCACTACATTGATCCCTGACTTTTGGCTTGGCTGACTATCCGTTAACCCGGTTACTGGACTTTGGCTATGTTTTAACTACATTTGTTCTTTTTACTTTTATTATTAAACAAGTGTGATTTAACTGTACTTCTGTCTCGGTCCGATTTTGTGGTTTCTGACAAGGGGCTCATTTTGGTTTTGCTTTAACCGATTCCCGACCGCCTCACGCAGATATACTGCGGCAGAATGGCACGGGCAGGCAAAATCACGTATATATACGTGGCCCTTTAATTGCCTGGCCGTGGGTCGCGCGCTCGCGACCCGGTCGGGAGTTCCGTGACCCCGGCCGCGGGACCAGCGGACCCTATCGCCGCTGGTGTCCCGCGGATGGGTCACAGAGCTGAAGAACGGGGAGAGGTCTGTGTAAACAAACCTCTCCCCACGCTTCCTACTCTGCCTGTCATTGATCGGCTGTTCCCGGTCATCGGGAAAGCCGATCAATGATGTCAGACATCAGCCCCGCCCCCTAATGTAAAAAAACACACACACGTCACAGCCCATAACCCCTCCCCCTAGTGGTTAACTCTTTCACTGCCAGTGTCATTTATACAGGAATCAATGCATTTAAATAGCATTGATTGCTGTATAAGTGACAATGGTCCCAAAAATGTGTCAAAAATGTCCGATGTGTTCGCCATAATGTCGCAGTCACAATAAAAATCGCTGATCGCGGGGCGTGGTCAAGATGGCGACCTGAGAAGACGTGTGTGAGGGGAGCTCCGCATGATACTTGCTTTTTTATCCGTTTTTAATAGCTGACACTTAACCTCCGACACCCACAAGTGTGCTGACTGACTCCGGGCATGAGAAGAGGGAACTCCAGCTCGCAGAAGAAGCGGCAACAGCCTCAAAAATCTCCGCCACCGCCCGCTCCAGGCCCACGTGCAGCTCCCAGCTTAAACATGGCGTCTCAGACGGACCAGCAGGAGACGGCCTCGCTGGGGACGGATCAGTTCACGGCCCTCATGCAAGCCATTACAGGCTGCCAATCTACTCTGACTGCCAAAATAGAACAAATGCAGTCGGAAATGGGCTTGATAAGGAGAGACATGGACAAGTACCGGGACAGGCTGTCGGAGGCGGAGAGGAGAGTGGGAGATACTGAGGACACGGTCCGGGCACATGGGGACTCCATCCGAACTCTCCAAGTCAAGATGAAGGCTGTGGAGGCCCGCGCGGAAGACCAGGAGAACCGGAACCGGAGGAATAACCTCCGCCTCGTGGGCCTACCGGAGGGCGCGGAGGGCCGGGACCCGGCAACATTTACTGAGCACCTGCTGCGGTCTCTCCTGCCGCAGGCAGTCTTCTCCCCCTACTTCACGGTCGAAAGGGCCCACAGGATGCCGTCGGTCAGGGGCCCACCTGGGTCCCCGCCAAGGACCTTCATTTTTCGTTTATTGAACTTCCGGGACCGGGACCTGATACTGCGAGAGGCCAGGAAGGTGGGAGAACTGCGGCACGAAAATACTAAAATAATGCTGTTCCCCGACTACTCCATGGAAACACAGCGCCAGCGACGAACCTTCGATCAAGTCAAAGTACAACTCCGAGCAAAAGGCCTGAAATACAACATGGTGTTCCCGGCCAGACTGCGGGTGGTGGACGGCGAGACTACCAAGTTCTTTACCTCTCCAGATGAAGCCTTACGCTGGGTGGACTCGCTACCTCGGGACCGCTAACAATACCTGCTACCACCCAAGGTCAGTACTGCTCTTAATGTGCCCCGTTGCCAAATAATTCTCCCAAGAATGAAATTCAGATGTCCCTCCGTACCATGCTGACTCTGTTATGCTCATTAGTTTTATGCTTGAAGCCCTGACTGTTTGCTGAGGGGAGAAATGGCTCAATCAAACCCTGCTTACTTTTGAGGTGAGAAAGAACTGTGGGCCGTGACGTTCTGGCGCCCTCTCACCGCCGTGCACCACAGGAAAGCGGGTTGAGCCTCCCCCCTTCTAAAACCCCCCTGCTGTTTTACCACTCTTCTTTCCCTCGCTGCCCGCTAAGACTACCAGAACCTCTCCCACCATACTGAGGACACCCCGCAGGAGTGCGGGTCTGGGAGGAGGTGGAACGCGGCACTATCCAATGCACTGGCGACCGTTGGGGGCATCTTACCCCCGCTATTGTCTAAGCCTTCCCCCCCCCCGCAAGCCCTCCGCAATGTCGCTGGTCACCTACCCGGGGGTGCCGGGATCACCTGGTCCAGGAACACGGCTGGCGGGGAAGAGTTTAGTGACTATCTCTGGGACATATTGTTAATGAGCAGGACGCCTCGGCTTGACATCCGGTTGTTGCGGTGGACCTGACAGCCGCAGGCTGGAGCCCTTAACCCCGGATAGGGGACGTCTTATAGTTAAACACACAAAGTTTTCTCTATTCAGTGGAATTACATGCAAGTTGAGATGTGGGGAACCCTTGGATACTCCCCCCTTGGATAGGAACTCTGTCTCAGGAGTGCTGCCGCACAGCACTGCCCCCATAGGAGACCTTCCTATCTAGGAACTGTTTAGTTCTGATTGTTTGGGGATCCAGGCACCCAATGCTATGTTTGGCAGGGTGCGGGGAGGGATGGGACGGGTGTTTAAGTTTTGTTTTGTTTTTTTCCTTTTCTCTTTTTTTTTTCTGTTCTAATGCAAAGGAGGTACATTTTAGACAGGCATGTGACAAGAGCTGCATATGGATACGGTGGTTAATGTTGGCCTACTGGCTATTTACATGGTGGGGTGGCAGGCCTGAGAGGTCACTAGGCAGACCGGGTAGCCTCTCCCCCAGGGTCCAGTGTACTCGGGGAATGTTCCCCTGGGGCTATACTTACCTCAGAAAATGGCTGGCTTAACACTCCTGACATGGAACGTCCGTGGCCTTAACAATAAAATCAAACGCTCCCTGGTATTTGACTATATCAAACGGTATAATCCCCACATATGCATCTTACAGGAAACGCATTTGGTAGGAAGTAAAATCCTTAGCTTAAAACGCCCGTGGGTGGGCAGACATTTCCATGCCACTCACACAGGTTACTCCCGGGGAGTGAGTATTTTAGTGCGCAAAACTCTTAACTTTGAGCTACACGACGTTAAGCTAGATCCTGGGGGCCGGTACGTTATACTGCACGCATGTATAGATACTGTTGATATGGTACTGGTGGGATTGTACTTGCCCCCCCCGGCTGACCTTTCCGTACTACACGCCATTATCCCTCTACTGACACAATACCACACTGACAACGTGCTGTTCCTAGGGGACTTTAATACTGCCCCAAACCCCTCAATGGATAGGCTGGCATCTGGAATGGCTACTGGGTCTACCCTGTCTAGGTGGGCGGGTCTCTTCGGGTTGGAAGATGTTTGGAGGTGGAAGTACCCCCTGGATAGGGAATATACATGCCACTCGCACTCATATAACTCGCTATCGCGAATTGACCTTGTCTACGCCAGCGTTACTATGCTCCCTAGGGTACGGGACATTAAGATCTTACCTAGAGGCATCTCAGATCACTCACCCATACTCTGTAGTCTGAAAACAGTGATTGCCCCCTCTGACAGAATCTGGCGTCTCTCTCGATTCTGGATAAACAACCCCACTATAGAATTCGAGATTGCCACTCTGATTAACCAGTACTGGCGGTCCAACGCTGGGACCACTTCACCGGGTAACGACTGGGATGCCTTTAAGGCTTACATAAGGGGATGCTACCTTTCCTCCATAGCGAGGGAACGACGAAATGACCAGATTGTCCTAGAGGAACTGGAGAGTAGGGCACAGTCCCTTGAAGAGAGATTTACCCAGACAGCCAACCCGGTTATTGGCCAAGATATGAAGGTGGCATATAGGGAGGTACTGCTCTTTAGAACAGCCAAGGTACAAAAAAGACAGCTAGCCCAAACACAGAGGATATTTGAACAGGGGGACAAAACGGGGAGACTACTGGCATGGTTGGCAAGGGAACAGGCCCCGACCTCGACTATAGCCAGGATACAGGACGAAGTTGGTAATGTCAAGACAGACCCAGTAGATATAAATAAATGCTTTGCTGACTTTTATACCAGACTATACTCCTCCAAAGTGGACTACTCGGCTGAGGAGCTGAGTGGTTTTCTAGACGAGGTCACATTCCCGACTTTGACGCCCGGGGACAGGGAGACCCTGGACAGCCCGATTACAGAGGAGGAGGTGAAGGCGGCACTATGCTCTCTTCAATCGGGCAAGACCCCCGGGACGGATGGGTTTCCACCCGAATTTTACCAACAATATGTAGACAGCCTACTACCTAGATTGCATAGTATGTTCACAAAGACGTTGACTGAAAGCACACTCCCCATCTCTATGGCACAGGCTATAATAGTGGTGATACCCAAACCAGGGAAGGATCCCCAGCTCTGCTCATCTTACAGGCCCATCTCCCTTCTAAACTCGGACGCCAAAATACTGACTAAAATCCTTGCTAGACGTCTTAACGAGGTAATACTCAAATTGGTCCACGAAGACCAATCCGGGTTCATGCCGGGGAAGGGAACAGATATTAATCTGCGGAGACTGTATGCGGTCTTGTCCTCGGGGGTCGGAGACACGGAAGAAGCGGTAGTGGCCTCCCTGGATGCAGAAAAAGCCTTCGACTCTGTGGAATGGGGGTATCTATGGGAGGTCCTCCGCAGATTCGGCTTTGGCCCTGTCTTCGTCTCCTGGGTCGAGGCTGTGTACGGTTCTCCGTCGGCCAGGGTCCGTACGGGGGCTGTTCTGTCTCCGCCCTTCCCACTTGGGAGAGGGACGAGGCAGGGCTGTCCCCTGTCACCGGGGCTCTTTGCACTGGCAATTGAACCTATGGCCATTCTTCTTAGAACTGAAGCCCAGGTGAAGGGCATTAATATAGGCCAGCGGCAGGAGAAAGTGTCGCTATACGCAGATGACACTCTCCTGTATCTCCGAGACGACGGGGTATCCCTGTGCCGAGCCCTGGGTATTATTGACAGATATGGCCGTTACTCTGGGGTGCGTGTGAACTGGGGGAAATCCGTCCTGTTCCCTCTACACTCCGGGATAGACCCACGGGAATCTGATCTGCCACTACAAAGGGTTTCACAGTTCAAGTATCTAGGTGTGGAGATCCACAGGGATCTCCGACAATTCATCCCCCTCAATCTTACCCCAGTAGTCTCCCAAATAACCCAGAAGTGTGCGGGGTGGAGGTCCTTACCCCTATCTCCTGTCGGTAGGGTTAACTTAATAAAAATGTCAATCCTTCCAAAACTAAACTATCTATTTAGACAGACCCCAGTATCAATACCTATGTCCTTCTTCAGGAAGCTAGACAGCCTCGTAATCTCCTTCATTTGGAATGGGAAGGTTCCCAGGGTGGCAAAGGCTACTCTACAGCTTCCGGTTGCGCTGGGGGGCCTTGCCCTCCCGTGTTTCCTGAAGTATTACTGGGCAGCGGTCCTAGTGACACTAAAGTGGTGGCTTGCGGCTGAACCAGCCAACCCAGCGGTGGCTACAGAGGCTTCACTACTAGGTTCACACTCTGAACTGAGGAATCTTATCCACAGGGGTCCCAAATCAAACGTAAGAGTGACGACCCCCATGAAAGTCACGATCAAAGTGTGGGACACAGTCAGGAAGAAACTGGGACGACCCAACACCTTATCCCCAGAGACGCCTCTGTGGGGCAACCCGAGACTTCCCCACTTCCACTCAATCCCAGATCCGATTCTTTGGGCGAGGTTCCAGATAGTAACGGTGGGAGACATAGTAAATGGGGGACAACTGAGGACATTTGACGACTTAAAGGATAGTAAAGGCCTCCCCAATCGGATGTTCTTTAGATTTCTTCAACTTAGGCACGCATTTAGATCCCAGTTTCCAGAACCGATTACCCTACACATGACAGACCTAGAGACAGAGCTCCGATCCCCAGAGAAGACGAAAACACTCTCCATTGTTTACAATATGCTCGCCCTAGTGGACACATCTAAGGTTTCCCAACTATTTGAGATTTGGCACAGAGATATCCCCGAACTGGCGGACGACGATTGGGAGGAGGGGATTCAGCAATTCCTGACTCTGACCATTTCAGCTAGAGACAGATTTGCCCAATTAAAGTTCCTGCACCAGGCTTACTACTCCCCGCGGCGTTTGTCAAAAATTTATCCATCCAGAGCAGCGACCTGCCCCAGGTGCGGGGAGGGGGACGCGGATTTTTTCCACATGGTTTGGACCTGTCCACGGATAAAAGAGTTCTGGTCATCGGTCTTGGAAGACATTAATTCCATTGGGAAAATAAGAGTCCCCAACAGCCCTATTCCCCTTTTACTAGGGGTGTGTGATTTTCTGGAAGCCCCTCAAGGGAAAAAACTATTTATCTTTTATGCCTCAATGTATGCTAGGAAGGCTATATTTCTCACTTGGAACCAGGCGTCGCCGCCCACGAAACAACTATGGCTAGCACTTGTTAATAAAGTTCTTCCGCTATACAAGTTAACATATCTCAACAGAAACTGCCCACAGAAATTTGACAGGATATGGGCAGCCTGGGTAAAAGCCAAACATCTGACCCTAGAGTAAATGGGAGATACCCTGGGAAGCGTAGGTCAATGGGATGACCCACGCAGCTAATGGCCACCCGAGAGGTACAGTGGAGAGAGGGAGAGAAATGCAGTGATCCATTCGGTATTGTATTAGGCCCGGCCATTCCCCCCCCCCGTCCCCTCATGGGACAACACCCAACCACTTAGGTTTCATATGCATTTTTGGGCGCCTGGTTGGCGCTGAGGTCTCACGAACACTCTCCGATATGCTGTAACCTATTGTGAGAAACTACTGTACTTTTGTTCTTGTGTCTACTAACTGTCTAACTGTACTGTATTACGCATAAGTTATGTTCTGTTTTGTTACGAATAAATAAACTTTATGTTAAAAAAAAAAAAAAATCGCTGATCGCCGCCATTACTAATTAAAAAAAAATATTAATAAAAATGCTATAAAACTATCCCCTATTTTGTAAACGCTATAACTTTTGCGCAAGCCAATCAATAATCGCTAATTGCGATTTTTTTTACCAAAAATATGTAGAAGAATACGTATCGGCCTAAACTGAGGGAAAAAAAAATGTTTTTTTTATATATTTTTTGGGGATATTTATTATAGCAAAAAGTAAAAAATATAGAATTTTTTTCAAAATTGTGGCTCTAGTTTTGTTCATAGCGCAAAAAATAAAAACCGCAGGGGCGATCAAATACCACCAAAAGAAAGCTCTATTTGTGGGGAAAAAAAGGACGCCAATTTTGTTTGGGAGCCACGTCGCACGACCGCGCAATTGTCAGTTAAAGCGACGCAGTGCCGAATCGCAAAAAGGGGCCTGGTCCTTTGGCTGCCAATTGGTCCGGGGCTGAAGTGGTTAAGTTGGATTTGCAATTGGAGAATATACTGGAATTTATTATTAGTTTTCCCCTAAGGGGTCTCCGGGTAGAAGTTATCCTGCCAGCTTTATAATTTAGTACTCTAAGCAATTTAAAGCAAGTAATCTGAGTAATTCTTTACCATTTTTGGCTTTCCTACATATGTCCAGTTGCTCCTCCCCCAATATTCCATACGCTACCATTTTCTTGTTGTCTTTTTTGTTCTATTTAGTTATTGGAGAAAATCTTTTTTTCTCATGGATTGGATTGAACATGGTTAATGCTTTATCAGGCCTCCCCAAGTTGCAATTTGTCCACTGTCTATGCGCTGCCATCTTTTTTCTGCTCAGGAGAAATATGTAAGTTGTATTATCCAGCCCATACATCAGCATTAAAATATTGATATTTGCTCTACTATTGTTAGGCTTTACATTATATTTATAGAAAAGAATGAGTACTTAGTATGTATACTCTTTAGCCAGGCTACTCATCGTTATATCCAAGAATTCAAGGTCCTGAGGAAGCAAGGTTTGCGAAACACGTCGACCTTTTTAATCTCTTGGTACTATGAACAGTATAGGAACTGAATAGCTTGTTCTGCCAGTTCCAATTCTATGGGACCAACATGTGGAATATTTTATTCTAAATGTGTTTTTATATTTTTAATAAACTTTTTGGTATTTTTTATGCTATTCATGTGGTTGTCCTCTTTGTACCAGTAAAGTCCAAACTCCATTTTCTTTAGATATGTTTTTTTTTAAAACTAAAATTTAATTTTTTATAATATTGGGGATGTGATTTCTTTCTTTGTGACAGTTTTTCTTTAATGAGGCATTATGTGTCTTGTTGACCCCTGATGTCCCACCTGAAGCTAATGCACCGGTCGGACAAAACGACACCAGAAACCGGAAGTGACATTTTAAAAGTTGTACCTGAGTTCCTAAAAAGGAAAGGGAAGATCAGTAAATGGATGTTCACTGATCTTCCTGTCCTCTGCCTGGTGGCACCAGCCAGGCTGGTCCTGGGTCCACTGATGGAAACGCAGAGCCTGAGAGACGTGGCGGGAGCATTGTTGCTGGGTGTGTGGACTGACAGCTGTTAAGCTGCCAAATTGCTTCCATCTGACAGTCGTCTAGTCAGATTTACGCATGTTTTCGGCTGGTGTGTGTAAAACCCCCCACTGCTGCCGACTTATGGCAAACACTGGGGGCAACAAAAGCAATAAATTATGCTATAAGCAAGTAGGTGACATTTTGCAGAGTAGAGTAGGGACTGTCCAGAGCAGGGGCGTAACTAGAAATCACAGGGCCCCATAGCAAAATGTTGTATGGGCCCCCCCCCCCCCACCCCACCACCACAAAAAAAAAAATGAACTAATGCCAGACACCAGTGCAGCTGTGAAGTGGTTAAAGTACATATGAAGCTAAGTACAGACACCCCACAGCATTACAGACCCCACCTCAGTGCAGACACCCCCCTCAGTGCAGGACCCCCCCTAGCAGTACAGACACCCCCCAGTGCACACCACCCCCCTCAGTACAGACACCCTCCCAGTGTAGACCTCCCCAACATTACAGACCCCCCCTCAGTGCAGGACCCCCCAGCAGTGCAGACCCACCCCCCTCAGTGCAGACCCCCCTCAGTAGTACAGAACCCCCCCCCCCCAGTAGTACAGACACCACCTTAGTACAGACCACCCCAGCAGTACAGACACCCCCCCTCAGTACAGACCCCCCCCCCATCAGTACAGACACCCCCCACCCAAGTGCAGACCCCCAACCTCAGTGCAGACCCCCATCAGAACAGACACCCCGACCTCAGTGCAGACCCCCATCAGAACTGACACCCCGACCTCAGTGCAGACCCCCATCAGTACAGACACCCCCCGACCTCAGTGCAGACCCCCATCAGTACAGACACCCCCCATTACAGACCCCCCATCCAAGTACAGACCCCCCCAGCCAAGTGCAGACCCCCCATCAGTACAGATGCCCCCCCACCTCAGTGCAGACCCCCATCAGTACAGACACCCCCCACCTCAGTGCAGACAATCCTCCATTACAGACCCCCCACCTCAGTGCAGACCCCCATCAGTACAGACACCCCCACCTCAGTGCAGGCCCCCTCAGTACAGACCCCCCCCACCTCAGTGCAGACCCCCTTAGTACAGACACCCCCATTACAGACCCCCCATCAGTACAGATGCCCCCCACCTCAGTGCAGACCCCCATCAGTACAGACACCCCCACCTCAGTGCAGGCCCCCCTCAGTACAGACAATCCTCCATTACAGACCCCCCCACCTCAGTGCAGACCCCCATCAGTACAGACACCCCCCACCTCAGTGCAGACCCCCATCAGTACAGACACCCCCACCTCAGTGCAGGCCCCCCTCAGTACAGACAATCCTCCATTACAGACCCCCCCCCTACCTCAGTGCAGACCCCCTTAGTACAGACACCCCTATTACAGACGCCCCCCACCTCAGTGCAGACCCCCTTTGTACAGACACCCCCATTACAGACGCCCCCCACCTCAGTGCAGACCCCCTTTGTACAGACACCCCCATTACAGACGCCCCCCCCACCTCAGTGCAGACCCCCTTAGTACAGACACCCCCATTACAGACCCCCCCACCTCAGTGCAGGCCCCCCCATCAGTACAGATGCCCCCCCACCTCAGTGCAGACCCCCATCAGTACAGACAGTACAGACACCCCCCACCTCAGTGCAGGCCCCCCTCAGTACAGACAATCCTCCATTACAGACCCCGCACTTCAGTGCAGACCCCCTTAGTACAGACAATCCCCCATTACAGACCCCCCACCCTCAGTGCAGACCCCCTTAGTACAGACACCCCCCACCTCAGTGCAGACCCCCATCAGTAGACACCCCTTAGTACAGACACCCCCACCCATTACAGACCCCCCTCAGTGCAGACACCCCCGCATTACAGACCCCCCCCCCCCCCCATCCAAGTGCAGGCCCCCCTCAGTACAGACAATCCCCCATTACAGACCCCCCCATCTCAGTGCAGACCCCCCCCTTAGTACAGACACCCCCATTACAGACGCCCCCCACCTCAGTGCAGATCCCCTTAGTACAGACACCCCCATTACAGACCCCCCCCATCCAAGTGCAGACCCCCCCCATCAGTACAGATGCCCCCCCACCTCAGTGCAGACCCCCATCAGTACAGACACCCCCACCTCAGTGCAGGCCCCCCTCAGTACAGACAATCCTCCATTACAGACCCCCCACCTCAGTGCAGACCCCCTTAGTACAGACAATCCCCCATTACAGACACCCCCCACCTCAGTGCAAACCCCCATCAGTAGACACCCCTTAGTACAGACACCCCCACTCATTACAGACCCCCCCCCCCCCCCCCCCCCGGGTAGTGCAAACCACCTCCCCTGATTAGTGCAGAGTGCAGACCCCAGCATACCTCAGAACAGCGGCGCGCCGGCGTGTGTCCCTCGAGGCTCGAGCGCAGGCTCCTCCTCCTCTCTGGATGTAAACAGAGAGGAGGGGAGGCGGCTTCGGTCCGCGCCGCTGTCCCTCCTGCGCTCCAGAATAGAAGGCACAGTGAGCGGCGTTAGTGGTGCGGCTGCCGCTTCCCACGGGTGTCACCCCCGCTAGCGGGTGTCACCCGGCGCGGCCCGCACCCGCCTAGCAACGCCGCTCACCGGGCCCTTGATTGGCTGCGGGCCCCATAGCGACCGCATGTGTCGCTATGGCGGTAGTTCCGCCACTGGTCCAGAGGGAGAAGGATTACTTTGATGCAGTTGGCCAGAGAGGGATCACTTGGACGCAGTTGGCCAGTAAGGGATCACTTTGATTCAGTTAGCCAGAGAGGGATCACTTTGATGCAGTTGGTCAGAGAGGGATCACTTTGACACAGTTGGTCAGAGAGGGATCACTTTGATGCAGTTGGCCAGAGAGGGATCACTTGGACGCAGTTGGCCAGTAAGGGATCACTTTGATTCAGTTAGCCAGAGAGGGATCACTTTGATGCAGTTGGTCAGAGAGGGATCACTTTGACGCAGTTGGCCAGAGATGGATCACTTTGACGCAGTTGGTCAGAGAGGGATCACTTTGACGCAGTTGGCCAGAGAGGGATCACTTTGACGCAGTTGGCCAGAGAGGGATCACTTTGACACAGTTGGTCAGAGAGGGATCACTTTGACGCAGTTGGCCAGAGATGGATCACTTTGACGCAGTTGGCCAGAGATGGATCACTTTGACGCAGTTGGTCAGAGAGGGATCACTTTGACGCAGTTGGCCAGAGAGGGATCACTTTGACGCAGTTGGCCAGAGATGGATCACTTTGACGCAGTTGGCCAGAGAGGGATCACTTTGATGCAGTTGGTCAGAGAGGGATCACTTTGACGCAGTTGGCCAGAGATGGATCACTTTGACGCAGTTGGCCAGCTTGAATATGTCATGCAATACATGCAAACCAAAAGTAATTTTTTTGCAAAAGTTTACTAGAAATAAGGCTTCATACCAGTGTGTAAAAGGATCATTTTGCCAGAGTTGGCCAGAGAGAGATTATTTTGATGCAGTTGGCAAGAGAGGGATCACTTTGATGCAGTTGGCCAGAGAGGGATCACTTTGACGCAGTTGGCCAGATAGGGATCACTTTGATGCAGTTGGCCAGAGAGGGATCACTTTGACGCAGTTGGCCAGAGAGGGATCACTTTGATGCAGTTGGCCACATAGGGATCACTTTGATGCAGTTGGCCAGAGAGGGATCACTTTGATGCAGTTGGCCAGATAGGGATCACTTTGATGCAGTTGGCCAGAGAGGGATCACTTTGACGCAGTTGGCCAGATAGGGATCACTTCGAGGCAGTTGGCTAGAGAGGGATCACTTTGATGCTTAAGGTCAGAAAGGGATCACTTTGACACAGTTGGCCAGAGAAGGATCACTTCGAGGCAGTTGGCTAGAGAGGGATCACTTTGACACAGTTGGCCAGCTTGCATATGTAATGCAATACATGCAAACCAAAGGTCCATTTTTTTTAATGCAAAAGTTTACTAGAAATAAGGCTTCATACCAGTGGGTAAAGGGATCATTTTGCCACAGTTGGCCAGAGAGGGATCTTTTTGATGGAGTTGGCCAGAGAGGGATAATTTTGATGGAGTTGGCCAGAGAAGGATAATTTTGACGCAGTTGGCCAGAAAGGGATAATTTTTAAGGAGTTGGCCAGAGAGGGATCTTTTTGAGGGAGTTGGCCAGAGAGGGATCATTCTGACGGAGTTGGCCAGAGAGGGATAATTTTGACAGAGTTGGCCAGAGAGGGATTATGTTCATGCAGTTGACCAGAAAAGGATCACTTTGGTGCATAAGGTCAGAGAGGGATCACTTTGACACAGTTGGCCAGCTTGAATAAGTAATGTCAATACATGCAAACCAAAGGTCCATTTTTTTATGCAAAGGTTTACTGGAAATAATGCTTCATACCAGTGTTTAAAGGGATCATTTTGCCAGAGAGGGATCACTTAGACGCAGTTGCCCAGAGAGGGATCATGTTGATCCAGTTGTCCAGAGAGGATTCACTTTGATGCAGTTGGCCAGAGAGGGATCATTTTGACGCAGTTGGCCAGAGAGGGATCACTTTGATGCAGTTGGCCAGAGAGGGATCACTTTGCCACAGTTGGCCAGAGAGGGATCATTTTCAAGGAGTTGGCCAGAGAGGGATTATTTTGATGCAGTTGGCCAGAGAGGGATTATTTTGATGCAGTTTGCCAGAGAGGGATCACTTTGATGCAGTTTGCCAGAGAGGGATTATTTTGATGCAGTTTGCCAGAGAGGGATCATTTTGATGCAGTTGGCCAGAGAGGGATTATTTTGATGCAGTTAGCCAGAGAGGGATCATTTTGATGCAGTTGGCCAAGAGAGGGATCATTTTGATGCAGTTGGCCAGAGAGGGATCATTTTGATGCAGTTGGCCAGAGAGGGATCACTTTGAGGCAGTTGGCCAGAGAGGGATCACTTTGACGGAGTTGGCCAGAGAGGGATCACTTTGACAGTTGGCCAGAGAGGGATCACTTTGACACTGTTGGCAAGAGAGAAATCATGTTGATGCAGTTGGCCCGAGAGGATTCACTTTGAGGGAGTTGGCCAAGAGAGGGATCACTTTGATGCAGTTTGCCAGAGAGGGATCATTTTGACGGAGTTGGCTAGAGAGGGATCACTTTGATGGAGTTGGCCAGAGAGGGATCATTTTGACTGAGTTGGCTAGAGAGGGATCACTTTGAGGGAGTTGGCCAGAGAGGGATCATTTTGATACAGTTTGCCAGAGAGGGATCATTTTGAGAGAGTTGGCCAGAGAGGGATCATTTTGACACTGTTGGCCAGAGAGGGATCACTTTGACACTGTTGGCAAGAGAGGAATCATGTTGATGCAGTTGGCCAGAGAGGATTCACTTTGAGGGAGTTGGCCAAGAGAGGGATCATTTTGAGGGAGTTGGCCAGAGAGGGATCACTTTGAGGGAGTTGGCCAGAGAGGGATCATTCTGACGGAGTTGGCCAGAGAGGGATAATTTTGACAGAGTTGGCCAGAGAGGGATTATGTTCATGCAGTTGACCAGAAAAGGATCACTTTGATGCATAAGGTCAGAGAGGGATCACTTTGACACAGTTGGCCAGCTTGAATAAGTAATGTCAATACATGCAAACCAAAGGTCCATTTTTTTATGCAAAGGTTTACTGGAAATAATGCTTCATACCAGTGTTTAAAGGGATCATTTTGCCAGAGAGGGATCACTTAGACGCAGTTGCCCAGAGAGGGATCATGTTGATCCAGTTGTCCAGAGAGGATTCACTTTGATGCAGTTGGCCAGAGAGGGATCATTTTGACGCAGTTGGCCAGAGAGGGATCATTTTGATGCAGTTGGCCAGAGAGGGATAATTTTGCCACAGTTGGCCAGTGAGGGATCATTTTCATGGAGTTGGCCAGAGAGGGATTATTTTGATGCAGTTTGCCAGAGAGGGATTATTTTGATGCAGTTTGCCAGAGAGGGATCATTTTGATGCAGTTTGCCAGAGAGGGATTATTTTGATGCAGTTTGCCAGAGAGGGATCATTTTGATGCAGTTGGCCAGAGAGGGATTATTTTGATGCAGTTTGCCAGAGAGGGATCATTTTGATGCAGTTGGCCAAGAGAGGGATCATTTTGATGCAGTTGGCCAGAGAGGGATCATTTTGATGCAGTTGGCCAGAGAGAGATCATTTTGATGCAGTTGGCAAGAGAGGGATCATTTTGATGCAGTTGGCCAGAGAGGGATCATTTTGACGCAGTTTGCCAGAGAGAGATTATTTTGATGCAGTTGGCCAGAGAGGGATCATTTTGATGCAGTTGGCCAGAGAGGGATCATTTTGATGCAGTTGGCCAGAGAGGGATCATTTTGATGCAGTTCGCCAGAGAGGGATCATTTTGATGCAGTTTGCCAGAGAGGGATCATTTTGATGGAGTTGGCCAGAGAGGGATCACTTTGACGGAGTTGGCCAGAGAGGGATCACTTTGACACTGTTGGCCAGAGAGGGATCACTTTGACACTGTTGGCAAGAGAGAAATCATGTTGATGCAGTTGGCCCGAGAGGATTCACTTTGAGGGAGTTGGCCAAGAGAGGGATCACTTTGATGGAGTTTGCCAGAGAGGGATCATTTTGACGGAGTTGGCTAGAGAGGGATCACTTTGATGGAGTTTGCCAGAGAGGGATCACTTTGACACTGTTGGCCAGAGAGGGATCACTTTGACACTGTTGGCAAGAGAGGAATCATGTTGATGCAGTTGGCCAGAGAGGATTCACTTTGAGGGAGTTGGCCAGAGAGGATTCACTTTGAGGGAGTTGGCCAGAGAGGGATCATTTTGAGGGAGTTGGCCATGGGGGGATTATTTTGAGGGAGTTGGCCAGAGAGGGATCACTTTGAGGCAGTTGGCCAGAGGGGGATCATTTTGAGGGAGTTGGCCAGAGAGGGATCACTTTGACAGTGTTGGCCAGAGAGGGATCACTTTGAGAAAGTTGACCATAGAGGGATAACTTTGATGGAGTTGGCCAAGAGAGGGATCACTTTGATGCATGCAAACCAAAAATCGCTTTTTTTAAATGCAAAGTTTGCTAGAAATAAGACTACATGCCGGTGTGCAAAGGGTTAATTTGGGATTTTCAGTGTTAAAAGTAATACCGGGAACATGAGGGATCAGGATACAGACAACCCGGCCGGCTCCGGGGACATTCCACAATGAATGCCACTGGAAAGGTAGGTACAGTATTTGGGTTGTAATAAAGTTCCCTTGTAATTAGGGATCTGTCGATCGCCTGCGTCTCATTAATTGATCGCTCGCCTTTGATAAGGCTGAAGACACAGCCCAAGGAGAGGGATCAGTCCCCCCTTCTCTTTTCTTACATCCAAGAAGCAATCATCAAAGGGGGGGGCCATGCATCTCTCTCTTTCTCTACAAACCTGACCAGCAAGCCAACTAACCCTCGCCATCGCCAGGAAACCTCCTAATTAATGCTAATGGAATCCTGCAACGTGCAGAGCCCTATACACAGAGGGACCTGTGTTCATGAATGGCAGGGGGGTGGGCTGCTCCCTCTACCCTCTCCATGCCTAGTGTTTAATTCATCTGACACTGCGGAGATGAGCCCCCCCCCGGTGACAATAAGAGCCAGGTACACAGCATCTCATGAACCATAACAGACCCCCCCCCCCTCTCTCCATCCCCTCCTTTCATGACAAGGAGGGACCATCCATAGGAGATGGGTGTCCCTGAAATCCAATGCAAGGGGGGATAAATAGGAGGTTGTAGGAAGGAAGGGAGGGGGGGGGGGGAGAAAGACGCGGAGAGAGAAAGCCCAGCAACAAATCAGGCTGCAGGATAGAGAGAATGGGAATTGGAGAAAGGTGGTGGTGGTGGTGCTGAGGGGTGGGGGGGGGGGGGGAGGGATGTGACACAAGGGTAAGCAGCGAAAGCCGGCTATTTCTCTATGAGACGGCCACGATGAGCGACCGGGACTTCTGCAGCGAAGCACGGCGCAGCACCAGGCTGGGCTCTGCGAGGGCGACGAGCTTTGTGTCTGCCGCCGGGCAACCTCCATTCTTGCAGCTGAGGATATAAAAAGGGGGAGATAAAAAAAGAAAAAAAGAGGCACCACCGCTACCAGGAAGAACGAGGATGTCTGCGAGGAGGACCACATAGAAGACTCAACTGAGACATGACAGCAGCCAGCAACAGCACCAGCAGCATCAACACATGCATGCCAGCAGACACAACACCGCACCGCGGACAGCATCGCCCGTAGACACGGCGGCCCTATACGGCGTGTGCCGCTCACAGTGTGGGGGTGGTGGTGGGGGGGGGACATCGTCCTATTCAACGCGATATAGTCATTGATTTGCACACATGCCGCTTGCAAGTTAGCCCCCCCGACAACAACACACACATACTGTACCGTGATGTCCGTGACAGCGTTAGAACATGCACTGTGATCTTCTAGAAACTTATGCAAATAACGTAAACCCTCAGACGCTCCGTTGTCGTCAACTGCAAAAAAAAAAAAAATAACATTTTTTTAATAAAGAATATATCAATAGAAGTGATACTTAAAATATCATACACATATGGTAATCAATAGAACAGAACTGATACCAATAATAGGATACACATATGGTAATCAATAGAACAGAACTGATACCAATAATAGGATACACATATGGTAATCAATAGAACAGAACTGATACCAATCATATGACACATATGATAATCAATAGAACTGATCCCAATCATATGACACATATGATAATCAATAGAAGTGATACCAATAATTGGATACACATATGATAATCAATAAACTGATACCAATCATATGACATATATGATAATCAATAGAACTGATACCAATCATATGACACATATGATAATCAATAGAACTGATACCAATCATATGACACATATGATAATCAATAGAACAGAGCTGATACCAATCATAGAATAGAACATTACCAATACTAATACTATGATACATTACACGGGGCAGGAGAGATCACATTATTTAAAAATTTGATAAACAGAAATACGACAGCGAGATTAATATTATAGAACAATAATAAATGATACTATAGAATAATATACAATAATAAAAGGATAGAATAGAACAATATAGAATACAATGCTGGGAATGAAAGAGACATCCCGGAAGAGGATCTGACACTCTGGGAAGACACAGATCTCTCCAATCTTAGCATAGTGCAGAGATTTGCACCCAGATCAGAAACACATCTCATCACCGATCACCGAGAAGACCGATCTGTCCTAAAGCAACCATCTCCTCCACCATTATTCTACAGGTAAGGGTGGGGGATGGGGGCAAAGGTGTGTGGGGACTGGGGGGGGGGGGGGGTGTTGGCACATTTTGGAGGTCTGTTTAGAGAGATTTTTGTTTATTATTAATGATTATTATTCATTATAATAAATAATAATAGCAACAACACAATAATAATTATTATTAGTAGTATTATTATTATTGCTTTTGTTGTTATTATTATTATTATTATTATTATTATTATTTCTTCTTCTTCTTCTTCTTCTTCTTCTTCTTATTATTCTTATTATTATTATTATTATGATTGCTTTTGTTATTATTATTACTTATTATTATTATGATTGCTTTTGTTAATATTATTATTGTTACTTTTTATTAGTATTATTGTTATTAATATGATTGCTTTTGTTATTATTATTATTATTTATACTTCTTCTTTTTCTTCTTCTTCTTCTTTTTCTTTCTTCTTCTTCTTATTATGATTGCTTTTGTTATTATTATTACTTATTATTATTATTATTATTATTATTATTATAATGATTATAATAATAATATATAATGTTAATTATTAATATATATATTATTGTTTATTATTATTATTATTATTAATATGATTGCTTTTGTTATTATTATTACTTATTATTATTATTATTATTATTATTATTATTATTATTATTATTATTATTAGTAGTAGTATTATGATTGCTTTTGTTAATATTGTTATTTATACTTCTTCTTTTTCTACTTCTTCTTATTATTATTATTATGATTGCTTTTGTTATTATTATTATTATTATTATTATTATTATTATTATTATTATGATTATGGTAATCATAATAATAATAATAATAATAATAATAATAATATATATTTTATTTATTATTAGTATTATTATTATTACTATGATTGCTTTTGTTATTATTATTACTTATTATTATTAGTATTATTATTATTATGATTGCTTTTGTTATTATTATTACTTATTATTATTATTATTATGGTAATCATAATAATAATAATAATAATAATAATAATAATAATATATTTTATTTATTATTAGTATTATTATTATTACTATGATTGCATTTGTTATTATTATTACTTTTTATTATTAGTATTAGTTGTATTATTATTTTTGCTTTTGTTATTATTATTACTTATTATTATTATTATATTAGTAGTAGTATTATTATTATGATTGCTTTTGTTATTATTATTACTTATTATTAATTAATTATTATTTTATTATTATTATTAGTAGTAGTAGTAGTAGTAGTAGTATTATGCTTGCTTTTGTTATTATTATAATTATAATAAATAATAAAAATTATTATAATTACTTTATTAATAATAAAGGGAAAGCATGACCTTATTTATTAAGAGCAATCCTTAATGACATCATGGCCCTGCCTAATGAGTTGCATTGACCTTCGAGCAGCCAATCAAGTTTCTGCTTTCATCTAATTAGAAGACACAAAGATAATTTCTCATTGGCTGATACAGGGTATTGCATTTGTTTCTGGTTTCCCTCTATTTGGATCATAAATGTTTTTTTATTTTTTCCCTATGCAAACTTTAAAACAGGTAAAAAAAAAATGCAGTTTAACGATTTTTAGATATGACGGCTGCCTTAGTTTTCTTTTTTTTGTCCCCCTTTATTTGCACTTGGTGATCCTGCCAGTAAGTCTGTTTTCCCTTCATAGATTTTGAATATTTGTTACTGGAAAATCCCCCCCCCCCCGTATCTGGATTGGCTGATATATTGTTCCTGGTTTCCCATGATAGATCATGAATATTTGTTGCTGGGAAATTTCCCCCTGTATGGATCATACATCTATTTTTTTCCCTATGCAAATTTAAAACAAAACTAAAATAATAATTAAAAAAAAATAATATATTGAAATTTATTTTTCCCCTTTATTTTTACTTGGTGAACCTGCCAGTAAGTCTGTTTTCCCATCATAGATTTTGAATATTTGTTGCTGGAAAATTTCCCCCTGCTATGTATCATAATCATTTTTTTCCCCCTATGCAAACTTTAAAGCAGATCGAAAGCCAACATAAATAAATAAATTAATAAATAAATAAAACATAATAATGTAATGGGCTCAAAATTTCAAGTCCTGAACTAGCCAGGTCTTAAGAGTTACTCGCCACCATTCCCCCCCCCCCCCAACAGCCTTATCAGTGCCCATCAATGCAGGCTTATCAGTGCCCATCAATACAGCCTCATCATTGCCCATCAGTGCCCATCAATGCAGGCTTATCAGTGCCCATCAATGCAACCTATCAGGGCCCATCAATGCAGCCGATCAGTGCCCTTCAGTGCAGCCTCATTAGTGCCCATCAGCACAGCCTATTAGTGCCCATCAATGCCTCATCAGTGCCCATCAATGCAGCGTCATCAGTGCCCATCAATCCAGCCTTGTCAGTGCCCATCAATGCAGCCTTATCAGTGCCCATCTATGCAGCCTATCAGTGCCCATCAGCACAGCCTATTGGTGCCCATCAATGCAGCCTCATCATTACCCATCAGTGCAGCCTATCAGTGCCCATGAATGCAGCCTTATCAGTGCCCATGAATGCAGCCTTATCAGTGCCCATCAGCGCAGCCTATTAGTGCCCATCAATGCAGCCTCATCAGTGCCCATCAATGCAGCCTATCAGTGCCCATCAGTGCAGCCTATTAGTGCCCATGAATGCAGCCTCATCAGTACCCATCTTTGCAGCCTATCAGTGCCCATGAATGCAGCCTTATCAGAGCCCATTAATGCAGCCTTATCAGTGCCCATTAGCGCAGTCTATTAGTGCCCATTAATGCAGCCTTATCATTGCCCATCAGTGCAGCCTTATCAGTACCCATCAATGCAGCCTTATCAGTGCCCATCAATGCAACCCATCAGTGCCCATCAATGCAGTCAATCAGTGCCCATCAATGCAGCCTTATCATTGCCCATCAGTGCTGCCTTATCAGTACCCATCAATGCAGCCTTATCAGTGCCCATCAATGCAACCCCATCAGTGCCCATCAATGCAGCCTCATCAGTGCCCATCAATGCAGGCTCATCAGTGCCCATCAGTGCAGCCTCATCAGTGCTCATCAATGCAGCCTTATCAGTGCCCATCAATGCAGCCTATCAGTGCCCATCAATGCAGCCTATCAGTGCCCTTCAGTGCTGCCTCATCAGTGCCCATCAGCACAGCCTATTAGTGCCCATCAATGCAACCTCATCATTCCCCATCAGTGCAGCCTTATCAGTGCCCATCAATCCAGCCTATCAGTGCTCATCATTGCAGCCTCATCAGTGCCCATCAATGCAGCCTATCAGTGCCCATCAGCGCAGCCTATTAGTGCCCATGAATGCAGCCTCATCAGTACCCATCATTTCAGCCTATCAGTGCCCATGAATTAAGCCTTATCAGTGCCCATGAATGCAGCCTTATCAGTGCCCATTAGCGCAGTCTATTAGTGCCCATTAATGCAGCCTTATCATTGCCCATCAGTGCAGCCTTATCAGTACCCATCAATGCAGCCTTATCAGTGCCCATCAATGCAACCCCATCAGTGCCCATCAATGCAGCGTCATCAGTGCCCATCAATGCAGTCTCATCAGTGCCCATCAGTGCAGCCTCATCAGTGCCCATCAATGAAGCCTCATCAGTGCCCATCAATGCAGTCTCATCAGTGCCCATAAATGCAACCTATCAGTGCCCATCAATGCAGCCTATCAGTGTCCTTCAGTGCAGCCTCAACAGTGCCCATCAGCGCAGCCTATTAGTGCCCATCAATGCAACCTCATCATTCCCCATCAATGCAGCCTTATCAGTGCTCATCATTGCAGCCTTATCAGTGCCCATCAATGCAGCCTATCAGTGCCCATCAGCGCAGCCTATTAGTGCCCATCAATGCAGCCTCATTAGTACCCATCATTGCAGCCTATCAGTGCCCATCAATGCAGTCTAACCAGTGCCCATCAATGCAGCCTTATCAGTGCCCATCAATGCAGCCTGATCAGTGCCCTTTAGCGCAGCCTATTAGTGCCCATCAATGCAGCCTCATCATTGCCCATCAATGCAGCCTTATCAGTGCCCATCAATGCAGCCTCATCAGTGCCCATCAATGCAGCCTCATCAGTGCCCATCAATGAAGCCTCATCAGTGCCCTTCAGTGCAGCTGATCAGATCCCTCCCCCTACCTAGTGGCACCCACCATGCCAGTTCTGGGCCCACATATGCAGCCTATTAGTGCCCATCAATGCTGCCTTATCAGTGCCCATCAACACAGCCTCTAAAGTGCCCATCAGTGCAGCCTTATCAGTACCCATGAATGCAGCCTTATCAGTGCCCCTCAATGCAACCCCATCAGTGCCCATCAATGCAGCCTCATCAGTGCCCATCAATGCAGCCTCATCAGTGTCCATCAGTGCAGCTTCATCAGTGCCCATCAATGCAGCCTCATCAGTGCCCATCAATTCAGCCTCATCAGTGTCCATCAATGCAGCCTCATCGGTGCCCATAAATGCAACCTAACAGTGCCCATCAATGCAGCCTATCAGTGCCCTTCAGTGCAGCCTCATCAGTGCCCATCAGCGCAGCCTATTAGTGCCCATCAATGCAACCTCATAATTCCCCATCAGTGCAGCCTTATCAGTGCCCATCAATGCAGCCTATCAGTGCCCATCAGTGCAGCCTATTAGTGCCCCTCAATGCAGCCTCATCAGTACCCATCAATGCAGCCTATCAGTGCCCATCAATGCAGTCTCACCAGTGCCCATAAATGCAGCCTTATCAGTGCCCATCAGCGCAGCCTATTAGTGCCCATCAATGCAACCTCATCATTGCCCATCAATGCAGCCTTATCAGTGCTCATCATTGCAGCCTTATCAGTGCCCATCAATGCAGCCTATCAGTGCCCATCAGCGCAGCCTATTAGTGCCCATCAATGCAGCCTCATCAGTACCCATCATTGCAGCCTATCAGTGCCCATCAATGCAGTCTAACCAGTGCCCATCAATGCAGCCTTATCAGTGCCCATCAATGCAGCCTGATCAGTGCCCTTTAGCGCAGCCTATTAGTGCCCATCAATGCAGCCTCATCATTGCCCATCAATGCAGCCTTATCAGTGCCCATCAATGCAGCCTCATCAGTGCCCATCAATGCAGCCTCATCAGTGCCCAATCATCAGTGCCCATCAATGAAGCCTCATCAGTGCCCTTCAGTGCAGCTGATCAGCTCCCTCCCCCTACCTAGTGGCACCCACCATGCCAGTTCTGGGCCCACATATGCAGCCTATTAGTGCCCATCAATGCCGCCTTATCAGTGCCCATCAACACAGCCTCTAAAGTGCCCATCAGTGCAGCCTTATCAGTGCCCATGAATGCAGCCTTATCAGTGCCCCTCAATGCAACCCCATCAGTGCCCATCAATGCAGCCTCATCAGTGCCCATCAATGTAGCCTCATCAGTGTCCATCAGTGCAGCCTCATCAGTGCCCATCAATGCAGCCTCATCAGTGCCCATCAATTCAGCCTCATCAGTGTCCATCAATGCAGCCTCATCAGTGCCCATAAATGCAACCTAACAGTGCCCATCAATGCAGCCTATCAGTGCCCTTCAGTGCAGCCTCATCAGTGCCCATCAGCGCAGCCTATTAGTGCCCATCAATGCAACCTCATAATTCCCCATAAATGCAGCCTATCAGTGCCCATCAATGCAGTCTCACCAGTGCCCATACATGCAGCCTTATCAGTGCCCATCAATGCAGCCTTATCAGTGCTCATCATTGCAGCCTTATCAGTGCCCATCAATGCAGCCTATCAGTGCCCATCAGTGCAGCCTATTAGTGCCCCTCAATGCAGCCTCATCAGTGCCCATCAATGCAGTCTCACCAGTGCCCATCAATGCAGCCTTATCAGTGCCCATCAATGCAGCCTTATCAGTGCCCAGCAATGCAGCCTGATCAGTGCCCTTTATCACAGCCTATTAGTGCCCATCAATGCAGCCTCATCATTGCCCATCAGTGCAGCCTTATCAGTACCCATCAATGCAGCCTTATCAGTGCCCATCAATGCAGCCTCATCAGTGCCCATCAATGCAGCCTCATCAGTGCCCATCAATGCAGCCTCATCAGTGCCCTTCAGTGCAGCCTATCAGGTCCCTCCCCCTACACAGTGGCACCCACTATGCCAGTTCTGGGCCCACATATGCAGCCTATCAGTGCCCATCAATGCCGCCTAATCAGTGCCCATCAACACAGCCTCATCAGTGCCCATTAATGCAGCCTATCACTGCACGGGGATCACAGGAAAGAATCGGGAGTAGAGCCGGCCACACCGCTTAGAGAGAGGATCTCCCGCTGTGACACAGCTTGGATCTGAAACCCCTGATGCTGTCAAAGTCTCGCCTCCTGGGCCGGCTCCTATGATAGACATCACACTACCTCAATTTCCCAGCATTGGACCAGTGTGCTGTCCAGCATAGGAGCCGGTCCGGGAGGCGGGTCTGCCGATGATAGCAAATCACGGCCGCTGGAGGTGCTAACAGGGTTGGGAGAGATGTAGAGGTGGTCTGCCCCCCCCCCCCCAAGCTGATATCACTTCTGCCCTATACCTACGGGATCCCGGAACTTCTCCTCCAGCCTTGTGAGCACCTCCAGCGGCCCTGATTTGCTATCATCGGCAGATCGGGACACCTATGTAGATCATTCTGCATGTGGCCAGATATGGACTGTGAGTTCTAAAGATGTTTTAAACTGCCCACTAGATGGCGCTTTTCCCTTTCTATACACACACACATGGAAATTGCATGCAATTCGGACTGGAATCGCACTGCATTCCTGGTCAAATCTCATGCGATTCTTTGCAGAATTTTCCTTGTATCGATGCCAAATGCACCGCAAAGTATCGGTACTCGGTATTGGCGAGTACTTGACCAAAAGTATCGGTACTCAGTATTGGCGAGTACTTGACCAAAAGTATCGGTACTCGGTATTGGTGAGTACTTGACCAAAAGTATCGGTATTCGGTATTGGTGAGTACTTGACCAAAAGTATCGGTACTCGGTATTGGCCGGGGATTGGAGTGTGGGCAGACACAGAGGATTGGGGGCGGGAGGAACAGGTGCAGGTCGAGCCCTCACTCCTCTCCCATCTGTATGTGGGGGGGGGGGGTGTTAGTGTTGGCTTTGGGCAGTGTGAAAGAGTGTAACAGACACTCTCAGCTTAGACAGCTGCAGCCAGCAACCCTGCTGGGAATCCATAGTCCAGTCTGAATAACATGTCTGGGTTTCAGACAGTTGGAAACCTGGACACATGCTTCCAAACCCGGACTGCCCGGGTGAATCCTGGACAGGTGACAACCCCAGCTCTAATGCAAAATCTGCATAGGTGTCCCGGTTCCGCCGATGATAGAAAACCACAGCCGCTGGAGGTGCTCACAGGGCTGGAGGAGATGTAGAGGCGGTCCGCCCCCCAAGCTGACATCACTTCCTCCCTATACCCACAGGGGACCCAGAAACTTCCCCTCCAGCCTTGTGATCACCTCCAGCGGCCGTGATTTTCTATCATCGGTGGGACGGGACACTATGCAGATTTTGCATTTGACTAGATATTTAAATCTTCTGCCCTTCTTGTTGTTTTAACTTTGGATAGTAAAACATATTTTTTTCTGCCAGTAAATCCCTTATACAGCCCACTTCCTGTTTCCTGTCTGGTCATTAGCCTGGGCCAGTGATGGTGAACCTTGGCACTCCAAAAACTACATTTTCCAGGATGCTCATCTACACTGCAGAGTGCAGGAGCATCATGGGAAATGTAGTTCCAAAACATCTGGGGTGCCATCACTGGGCTAGATTATGACATCATACACAGCTCTCTCTCTCTCACTCTCGTGAGCGTTTGCCAGGAAGGGAGTCATAAGAGGGCCAATGAGAGCTGCAGAGCTGGAGGTGTGCCTCTGTGTGTGTGTAAATCCAGGAAGTGAACAGGCAGCAGCTTTAGCTGCCCACACTTAAAATGGCTGCAGCCAGACACCCAGTGGAGGGAGATTTCTGCAGCATATTTGGCAAGCACAGAAATCACAGTATATATAAAATAATATGCAAAGTTGCTGGAGGGAAGCTTCAGAATGGCAAAGATGTTTTTATTTACAAATTATGTGAGCAGGCCGCAGTTCCTCTTTAACCTCTTCCCATCCCGCGTTTAGTCAAATGACGGCCGCAAGGTGGCTCTCTCATCCTGGGCGGCCGTCAGATGTCGTCCTTCGCTTCCCGGCCACTAGGGGGCGCGCAACCCTGCTGCGTCACTCAGGAGCCGATGTACGTGCCTGGCAGCCGTGATGTCCGGTCACAGAGCATGGACGTGGATCTATGTGTGTCCATGTCCTGTCAGGGGAGAGGAGACCGATCGTGTGTTCCCAGCACAGAGGAACACCGATCGGTCACCTCCCCCACTCAGTCCCCTCCCCCCACAGTTAGAATCACTCCCTAGGTAACACATTTAACCCCTTGATCGCTCCCCTAGTGTCAACCCCTTCCCTGCCAGTGACATTTATACAGTAATCAGTGCATTTTTATAGCTCTCATCGCTGTATAAATGTGAATGGTACCAAAATAGTGTCAAAAGTGTCCGATGTGTCCGCCGCAATGTCGCAATCCTGACAAAAATCGCAGATCGCCGCCATTACTAGTAAAAATAAAAAAATTAAATAAAAATGCCATACATCTATCCCCTATTTTGTAGACGCTATAACTTTTGCGCAAACCAATCGCATATTGCGCTTATTGCGTTTTTTTTTTTTTTTTTTACCAAAAATATGTAGAAGAATACGTATCGGCCGAAACTGAGGAAGAAATATGTTTTTTTTTTTTTTTAATTGGATATTTATTATAGCAAAAAGTACAAAATATTGTGTTTTTTTTTTTCTAAATTTACGCTATTTTTTTGTTTATAGCGCAAAAAATTAAAACCGCAGAGGTGATCAAATACCACCAAAAAGAAAGCTCTATTTGTGGGGGAAAATTATCAAAATGTCATCTGGGTACAGTGTTGTATGACCGCGCAATTGTCATTCAAAATGTGACAGCGCTGAAAGCTGAAAATCGGCCTGGGCAGCAAGGGGGAGAAAATGCCCGGTATTGAAGTGGTTAATATGAGTAAAAAAAATCTAAGGAAACTTCTCTGATGCTCAGCAGCGCCATCTAGTGACCCAAATGCTGTATTTTCTGTATTAAATCTGTGAAAAACATTCAACCACAGGAAATAGCCTAATATCATTTGTTTTTGCCCCCCATGTAATTAGGCTTTTATCCTGTGCTGATTTTCATTGATTTAACAAGAAAAATACAGCATTTGGCCACTAAATGGCAATAAATATCAAAGGAAATTCTAATGATACTTAGGGCCTTTTAGCCAGGGCTGTCTTTAAGGCAGGGCAAAAGGGGCAGCTGCCCTGGGCCCTGTCATTATTGTGGGGCCCAAAGCAGCTGCCCCATTCTTGCCAACTACCCAAGTTTAAATTCCCTCGTCACTTGAGGTTTTAGTCCCGTGCTGTGTCCTGAAATCTCAGTTTGAAGTGCTGGTACTAATCCTGCCCAGCTCTGCCCTATTGTTGTGTACAGATGACTCACCTGCAGACCCTGTGTTTACATGTAAATACCACTATTGATATGTAAATAGCGGCAGACCTGCAGAATTCATATGTAAATAGAGGCAGTATTCATATGTATATCATGCCCCCCCCCTGAGGTCATATCCACCATCACCTATACAGAATGCTGCCCACTGGGGAGATAAAGGGGAATGCTGAAAATTGATCACACCCTCCCCTCCCCCCAGCACTGCCACCGATCCCAGGAGTCCTAGGATCCTTAGGCGTTTTCTTTCTATTAATGGGTCCCCTCACCTCCTCAGTCCATGGTGTGCAGGCAGTGAGGAGATGATGTGCTGTAACCTCTAGCAACCAATAAGTAAGCAGTAATGATGTGCAGTAACCAATCAGCAACTAATCAGTGAGCAGTAATGATACACTGTAACCTCTAGCAACTAGTCAGTGAGCGGTAATGATACACTGTAACCTTTGGCAACCAATAAGTAAGCAGTAATGATGTGCAGTAAACTCTAGCAACTAATAAGTAAGCAGTAATGATGTGCAGTAACCTCTAGCAACTAATAAGTAAGCAGTAATGATGTGCAATAACCTCTAGCAACTAATAAGTAAGCAGTAATGATGTGCAGTAACCTCTAGCAACTAATAAGTAAGCAGTAATGATGTGCAGTAACCTCTAGCAACTAATAAGTAAGCAGTAATGATGTGCAGTAACCTCTAGCAACTAATAAGTAAGCAGTAATGATGTGCAGTAACCTCTAGCAACTAATAAGTAAGCAGTAATGATGTGCAGTAACCTCTAACAACTAATAAGTAAGCAGTAATGATGTGCAGTAACCTCTAACAACTAATAAGTAAGCAGTAATGATATGCAGTAACCTCTAGAAACTAATCAGTGAGCGGTAATGATACACTGTAACCTCTAGCAACCAGTCAGTGAGCGGTAATGATACACTGTAACCTCTGGCAACCAATCGCAATTGCTGCCTGATCTGATTCAAAAACGGATTTTGAGTCTAGCTGCTATTTATTGTATGCCTCAAAGCAGGTGGAGAGCAAAAATGCATGAGGGGGGGGGGGGGCCAAGACATTTTTTTCCCAGGGTCCAATCAATATTAAAGACGGCCCTGCTTCTAGTGGCCAAATGCTGTATGTTTCGTATGAAATTAGTGAAAAACATTCAACCACAGGAACTATCCTAATTATATATATATTTTTTTTTGCCCTATGTTATTGTGCTGCTATTATCCTGTGCTGTTTTTTTTTTTTTAATTGATTTAAAATAGAAAATACCACATTTGGCCACTAGATGGAGCCAAGTATCACATGGAAATTCCCTTCATGCTTAGGGCCATCCAATGGCCAAATGTTACATTGTAGGTGAGGTCGAAAAAAGACACAAGTCCATGTTGCATTTACCATTTGAGATCAGTGAAAAATATTCGACGAAAGGAAATAGCCAAATAACATTCGTTTTTTTGTTTCTTTTTTTGCTCCATTTGCACAGAATGAATGTAAATGAATATTCAATGGGGGAACTGCTGTTTTTTTCTCTTTTTTTAATAAATACACTCCCAAGACTTGGCTTTATACACTCATTACCTTTACAATAAATGCACTTTATGACCACATAACACCCAAAATACAAGTGTATACAATGTAATACATTGTTTCCTTACACGGCACAGAGGGGAAGAAGCCGAAAAATGTCATCCGGTACATGCTGGAATCTGGCTGTGTTGTTATATTGTGTTATTACATGGAAGATGTGCTGGAAGTGGTTGGGAATGTTCACATCGACATACATTGAGGGTGAAATCCTCAATCAATATCTCGATGAATGCCGACAAGAGATGGTTCACGCCTCTCTATGTAGAACGGCTCATCAGAGGTGGATGGACCCGGGTGCTTGACTTGAGATGAATTGCGGAAGTGTCAATAGTCTGGAAGATTGCTGGGAGTGGATCATGTGACAGTCAGAAAAAAAAGAAAGAAGGATCGTTCTGCAAATAATAAAGGGAAACAATCGCCTTGCTACATTATATATGTACACGAAGAACCGGTCATTTCTGGCACTTTTTGTTTAACCACTTGCCTACCAGGCACAAACACCTTCCTGACCAGGCCATTTTTCAGCTTTCGGCGCTGTCGCATTTTGAATGACAATTGCGCGGTCGTGCAACGCTGTACCCAAATAAAATTTTTCCCCACAGATAGAGCTTTATTTTGGTGGTATTTGAGCACCCCTGCGGTTTTTATTTCTTGCGCTATAAACAAAAGAAGAGCGACAAGTTTGAAAAAACATAATATTTTTTACTTTTTATTATAATAAATATCCAATTTTTTTTTTTTTTTAAAAACACATTTTTTCCTCAGTTTAGGCCGATACGTATTCTTCTACATATTTTTGGTAAAAAAATCGCAATAAGCGTATATTGATTGGTTTGCGCAAAAGTTATAGCGTCTACAAAATAGGGGATAGATTTATAGCATTTTTATTATTATTTTTTTTTTACTAGTAATGGCGGCGATCTGCGATTTTTATCATTGCGGCGGACATATCGGACACTTTTGACACATTTTTGGGACCATTCGCATTTACACAGCGATCCGTGCTATAAAAATGCATTGATTACTGTATAAATGTGACTGGCAGGGAAGGGGTTAACACTAGGGGGCGCTGCAGGGGTTAATATGTTCCCTATGTTAGTGATTCTAACTGTGGGGGGGAGGGGACTGACTGGGGGAGGGGACCGATCGGTGTCCCTATGTACAAGGGACACACCATCGGTCTCCTCTCCAGTGACAGGACGTGGATCTGTGTGTTTACATACACAGATCCAGGTCCTGCTCAGTTACTGGGCAATCGCGGGTGCCCAGCGGACATCGCGGCCGCCGGGCGCGCGCATCGGGTCCCCAGCTACGCGGCGGGCACGCGCCCCCCTAGTGGCCAAAATGTAGACGCCGTCACAAGAGCCGCACCGCTCAGCCGTCAATTGACAGTGGGCGGTCGGCTACTAGTTAAATCAGTATTTTTTGCTAGAAAATTACTTATAACCCTCAAACATTTTTTTATATATATATATATTTTTTTAGCGAAGATCCTAGAGAATAAAATGGCGGTCGTTGCAATTTTTTTTTGTCACACAGTATTTGCGCAGCGTTTTTATAAACATGATTTTTTGAGGAAAAAATACACTTTAATGAATAAAAACACAAAATGCAATATATACCTACATTTTTTTGTAAAACATGAAAAATGATGTTACGCCACGTAAATAGATGTCAAAGATGTCATGCTTTAAAATTGCGCACGCTAAAATTGCGAATGGCAACGAACTATGGTGGATTTTCTCAACAGCGCGACTTGGGGCGACCTGAAGTCGGATCCCGGGTTGCCCCTGTGGGAAACGGCTCTTAGATCACACTTGTTTAATAAAAATAAAAAAAAAGATAAACAGAGAAAACGTAGTCAAAACATTTTCAGGAACTGGAACGGATAGTCAGAAAAGCCAGAACGTCTGGGAGCCAGAGATGAGCGTAGTAGAACAGCAACCAGGATCTGGAGCCAGAAGGAATGTCAGCCAAGCAAGTCTTTAACAGAAACACAGGAGAGCGTCTCTAGAGATGTGACCAAGGCAGAGATCATCTGGACTGGACAGCTTAATAGACATGTGCAATTCGTTTCGTTTTTCGTTTTTTTTCGTCATTTTCGTTCGTTCGTTTTCGTACGAATGAACGAATCATTCGAATCGTACGAATCCAAATAACGAATCGCAACGAATCGTTCGAATCGTACGAATCCGATTAACGAATCATTCGAATCGAACGAATCCGAAAAACAACGAAGATCCGAAAAAAACTAATTAGAAACAACGAATGTACTAATGAAGAAAATCCGAAAAACGAAAACGAACGAAAAAAATTCGTACATTCGTAACTTTTTTTTTTTTGTTGAATTGGTAATTTTCCGTGTCTCTTACAATGGCGCTGCTAAACGTGCTTCGAATGGATTGAACAAAAAAATTCGTACATTCGTAACTTTTTTTTTCGATTCGTAACTTTTTTTTTTGTTGAATTGGTAATTTTCCGTGTCTCTTACAATGGCGCTGCTAAACGTGCTTCGAATGGATTGAACAAAAAAATTCGTACATTCGTAACTTTTTTTTTCGATTCGTAACTTTTTTTTTTCGATTCGTAACTTTTTTTTTTCGAATCGTAACTTTTTTTTTTTTTTTTTCAATTTGTAATTTTCCGTGTCTATTGAACAAAAAAATTCGTACATTCGTAACTTTTTTTTCGATTCGTAACTTTTTTTCTTTTTTTTTTTTCGATTCGTAACTTTTTTTTTCGATTCGTAAATTATTAAAATGTAATAATAGCATAAACATTACATAAAATTATGAATTATGCTCCGATTACGAATCTACGAATGGTACGAATGTACGAATAAATACGAATGCGTCCGAAAATTAAACTAACGAAAAAACGAATCAACGAAAAAATAACTCTTACGAATGTACGAATCGTTACGAATACGAACAACGACGACTTACGAATGTACGAATCGTTACGAATCAACGGAAACAAAAAAAACAAAACGAAAAAAAACCCAATTTTTTTCGGAAACGAAAAAAACGAAACGAAAATAAACGATTTTTTTTGTTGTGCACATGTCTACAGCTTAAGTAGGCAGGACTGACAAGCAGGATATCATCAACAGCTGAGTAACTGTGGAGAGAGATAGGAGCTGGCAATTAGCCGACAGCTAAGCGGCCAGCTCAGAGAAGGAAGGGCTGAGCCCAGCCCTGACAGTGTGTTAAATTTGGTGTTATCGCTCTCACTCTCTCGTGCTGGTCACTGGAAGTTCTGAAAAAAAGAATTGTTGGCCTAGGCCAGTGATGGCGAACCTTGGCACCCCAGATGTTTTGGAACTACATTTCTCATGATGCTCATGCACTCTGCAGTGTAGTTGAGCATCATGGGAAATGTAGTTCCAAAACATCTGGGGTGCCAAGGTTCACCATCACTGGCCGAGGCTATAAGAAGATTGCCAAGACCCTGAAACTGAGCTGCAGCACGGTGGCCAAGACCATCCAGCGGTATAACAGGACAGGTTCCCCTCAGAACAGGCCTCGCCATGGTCCACCAAAGAAGTTGAGGTCACGTGCTCAGCGTCATATCCAGAGGTTGTCTTTGGGAAATAGACGTATGAGTGCTGCCACAGGACGTGGTTCCAGTAATCCATGTCCTTAGTCTGCTTGTCTTCAGCAAACTGTTTGTGGGGTTTCTTGTGCATCATCTTTAGAAGAGGCTTCCTTCTGGGACGACAGCCATGCAGACCAATTTGATGCAGTGTGCGGCGTATGGTCTGAGCACTGACAGGCTGACCCCCCCCCCCTACAACCTCTGCAGCAATGCTGGCAGCACTCATACGTCTATTTCCCAAAGACAACCTCTGGATATGACGCTGAGCACGTGACCTCAACTTCTTTGGTGGACCATGGCGAGGCCTGTTCTGAGTGGAACCTGTCCTGTTATACCGCTGTATGGTCTTGGCCACCGTGCTGCAGCTCAGTTTCAGGGTCTTGGCAATCTTCTTATAGCCTCGGCCATCTTTATGTAGAGCAACAATTCTTTTTTCAGATCCTCAGAGAGTTCTTTGCCATGAGGTGCCATGTTGAACTTCCAGTGACCAGTATGAGAGAGTGAGAGCGATAACACCAAATTTAACACACCTGCTCCCCATTCACACCTGAGACCTTGTAACACTAACGAGTCACATGACACCGGGGGAGGGAAAATGGCTAATTGGGGCCCAGTTTGGACATTTTCACTTGGGGGTGTACTGACTTTTGTTGCCAGCGGAGACATTAATGGCTGTGAGTTGAGTTATTTTGAGGGGACGGAAAATTTACACTGTTATACAAGCTGTACACTCACTACTTTACATTGTAGACAAGTGTCATTTCTTCAGTGTTGTCACATGAAAAGATAGAAGAAAAGATTTACACAAATGTGAGGGGTGTACTCACTTTTGTGAGATACTGTATATAATATATAATAACTTTTTTCTTTTGTCATAGCACCGCTATTTACTATATTAGTTTATACGGTAGATGTTTAACATCCTTGCTTTTCCAATCACTATTAGACATGTGCAATTTGTTTCGTTTTTTTTCGTTTTTTTTCGTTTCTTTCGTTCGTTCGTTTTCGTACGAATGAACGAATCGTTAGAATCGAACGAATCCGAAAAACAACGAAAATCCGAAAAACCAAATTAGAAACAACGAGTGTACGAATGAAGAAAATCCGAAAAACGAAAAAAGGAACAACGAAAATGATCGAAAAAATTTGTACATTCGTAACTTTTTTTTTTGTTGAATTGGTAATTTTCCGTGTCTCTTACAATGGCGCTGCTTAACGTGCTTCGAATAGATTGAACGAAAAAATTCGTACATTCGTAACTTTTTTTTTGGATTCGTAACTTTTTTTTTCCGATTTGTAACTTTTTTTTTTCGATTCGTAAATTATTAAAATGTAATAATAGCATACACATTACATAAAATTATGAATTATGCTCCGATTACGAATCTACGAATATTACGAATGTACGAATAAATACGAATGCGTCCGAATTTCGAATAAACGAATAAACGAAAATTAAACTAACGAAAAAACGAATCAACGAAAAAATAACTCTTACGAATGTACGAATCGTTATGAATCAACGGAAACGGGAAAAAAAAACGAAAAAAAAAAAAAAATTTGGAAACGAAAAAAACGAAACGAAAATAAACACATTTTTTTGTTGTGCACATGTCTAATCACTATTCATATAATTAGGATATTATTATTATTATTATACAGGTTTTATATCGCGCCAACAGTTTGCACAACGCTTTACCACATGAGGGCAGACGGTACAATACAATTTGGTACAGGAGGAATCTGAGGGCCCGGCTCGTCGGAGCTTACAATCTAAAAAGGAAGGGTCAATTGATACTAGACATGTGCAATTCGTTTCGTTTTTTTTGTTTTTTTGTTTTTTTTCGTTATTTTCGTTCGTTCGTTTTCGTACGAATGAACGAATCATTCGAATCGTACGAATACGAATAACGAATCGTAACGAATCGTTCGAATCGTACGAAGCCGAATAACAAATCATTTGAATCCGAAAAACAACGAAAATCCGAAAAAAAACAAATTAGAAACAACGAATGTACTAATGAAGAAAATCCGAAAAACGAAAACGAATGAAAAAATTCGTAACTTTTTTTTTGTTGAATTGGTCATTTTCCGTGTCCCTTACAATGGAGCTACTAAACGTGCTTCGAATGGATTGAACAAAAAATTTGTACATTCGTAACTTTTTTTTTGATTCGTAACTTTTTTTTTCGATTCGTAACTTTTTTTTTCGATTCGTAACTTTTTATTTTTTTTTTTTTTCGATTTGTAATTTTCCGTGTCTCTATTGAACCAAAAAATTCGTACATTCGTAACTTTTTTTTTCCATTCGTAACTTTTTTTTTTCGATTCGTAACTTTTTTTTCGATTCGTAACTTTTTTTTTCGATTCGTAATTTTCCGTGTCTCTATTGAACCAAAAAATTTGTACATTCGTAACTTTTTTTTTCCATTCGTAACTTTTTTTTTTTTCCATTCGTAACTTTTTTTTCAATTCGTAACATTTTTTTTTTTTTTTTTTCGATTTGTAATTTTCCGTGTCTCTATTGAACAAAAAAATTTGTTCATTCGGAACTTTTTTTTCGATTCGGAACTTTTTTTTTTCGATTCGGAACTTTTTTTTTCGATTCGTAAATTATTAAAATGTAATAATAGCATACACATTACATCAAATTATGAATTATGCTCCGATTACGAATCTGCGAATGTTACGAATGTACGAATAAATACGAATGCGTCCGAAAATTAAACTAACGAAAAAACGAATCAACGAAAAAATAACTCTTACGAATGTACGAATCTTTACGAATACGAACACCGACGACTTACGAATGTACGAATCGTTACGAATCAACGGAAACGAAAAAAACAAAACGAAAAAAAAAAAAAAAAATTTGGAAACGAAAAAAACGAAACGAAAATAAACTAATTTTTTTGTTGTGCACATGTCTAATCACTATTCATATAATTAGGATATTATTATTATTATTATACAGGTTTTATATCGCGCCAACAGTTTGCACAACGCTTTACCACATGAGGGCAGACGGTACAATTACAATACAATTTGGTACAGGAGGAATCTGAAGGCCCGGCTCGTCAGAGCTTACAATCTAAAAAGGAAGGGTCAATTGATACTAGACATGTGCAATTCGTTTTGTTTTTTTCGTTTTTTCGTTTTTTTTTTCGTTATTTTTCGTTCGTTCGTTTTCGTACGAATGAACGAATCGTTCGAATCGTACGAATCCGAATAACGAATCATTTGAATCCGAAAAACAACGAAAATCCGAAAAAAACAAATTAGAAACAACGAATGTACTAATGAAGAAAAAACGAAAACGAACGAAAACGAATGAAAAAATTCGTAACTTTTTTTTTTGTTGAATTGGTCATTTTCCGTGTCCCTTACAATGGCGCTGCTAAACGTGCTTCGAATGGATTGAACAAAAAAATGAGTACATTCGTAACTTTTTTTTTCAATTCGTAACTTTTTTTTTTTGATTCGTAACTTTTTTTTTTTCGATTTGTAATTTTCCGTGTCTCTATTGAACCAAAAAATTCGTACATTCGTAACTTTTTTTTTCGATTCGTAACTTTTTTTTTTCGATTCGTAACTTTTTTTTCAATTCGTAACTTTTTTTTTTTTTTTTTCGATTTGTAATTTTCCGTGTCTTTATTGAACAAAAAAATTCGTTCATTCGGAACTTTTTTTTCGATTCGGAACTTTTTTTTTTTTCGATTCGTAACTTTTTTTTTCGATTCGTAAATTATTAAAATGTAATAATAGCATACACATTACATCAAATTATGAATTATGCTCCGATTACGAATCTGCGAATGTTACGAATGTACGAATAAATACGAATGTGTCCGAAAATTAAACTAACGAAAAAACGAATCAACGAAAAATAACTCTTACGAATGTACGAATCGTAACGAATACGAACACCGACGACTTACGAATGTACGAATCGTTACGAATCAACGGAAACGGGAAAAAAAAACGAAAAAAAAAAAATTTGGAAACGAAAAAAACGAAACGAAAATAAACACATTTTTTTGTTGTGCACATGTCTAATCACTATTCATATAATTAGGATATTATTATTATTATTATACAGGTTTTATATCGCGCCAACAGTTTGCACAACGCTTTACCACATGAGGGCAGACGGTACAATACAATTTGGTACAGGAGGAATCTGAGGGCCCGGCTCGTCGGAGCTTACAATCTAAAAAGGAAGGGTCAATTGATACTAGACATGTGCAATTCGTTTCGTTTTTTTTGTTTTTTTGTTTTTTTTCGTTATTTTCGTTCGTTCGTTTTCGTACGAATGAACGAATCATTCGAATCGTACGAATACGAATAACGAATCGTAACGAATCGTTCGAATCGTACGAAGCCGAATAACAAATCATTTGAATCCGAAAAACAACGAAAATCCGAAAAAAAAAAACAAATTAGAAACAACGAATGTACTAATGAAGAAAATCCGAAAAAACGAAAACGAATGAAAAAATTCGTAACTTTTTTTTTTGTTGAATTGGTCATTTTCCGTGTCCCTTACAATGGAGCTACTAAACGTGCTTCGAATGGATTGAACAAAAAATTTGTACATTCGTAACTTTTTTTTTGATTCGTAACTTTTTTTTTCGATTCGTAACTTTTTTTTCGATTCGTAACTTTTTATTTATTTTTTTTCGATTTGTAATTTTCCGTGTCTCTATTGAACCAAAAAATTCGTACATTCGTAACTTTTTTTTTCCATTCGTAACTTTTTTTTTTTCGATTCGTAACTTTTTTTTCGATTCGTAACTTTTTTTTTTCGATTCGTAATTTTCCGTGTCTCTATTGAACAAAAAAATTTGTTCATTCGGAACTTTTTTTTCGATTCGGAACTTTTTTTTTTCGATTCGGAACTTTTTTTTTCGATTCGTAAATTATTAAAATGTAATAATAGCATACACATTACATCAAATTATGAATTATGCTCCGATTACGAATCTGCGAATGTTACGAATGTACGAATAAATACGAATGCGTCCGAAAATTAAACTAACGAAAAAACGAATCAACGAAAAAATAACTCTTACGAATGTACGAATCTTTACGAATACGAACACCGACGACTTACGAATGTACGAATCGTTACGAATCAACGGAAACGAAAAAAACAAAACGAAAAAAAAAAAAAAATTTGGAAACGAAAAAAAAACGAAACGAAAATAAACTAATTTTTTTGTTGTGCACATGTCTAATCACTATTCATATAATTAGGATATTATTATTATTATTATACAGGTTTTATATCGCGCCAACAGTTTGCACAACGCTTTACCACATGAGGGCAGACGGTACAATTACAATACAATTTGGTACAGGAGGAATCTGAAGGCCCGGCTCGTCAGAGCTTACAATCTAAAAAGGAAGGGTCAATTGATACTAGACATGTGCAATTCGTTTCGTTTTTTTCGTTTCTTACGTTTTTTTTTGGTTATTTTCGTTCGTTCGTTTTCGTACGAATGAACGAATCGTTCGAATCGTACGAATCCGAATAACGAATCATTTGAATCCGAAAAACAACGAAAATCCGAAAAAAACTAATTAGAAACAACGAATGTACTAATGAAGAAAAAACGAAAACGAACGAAAACGAATGAAAAAATTCGTAACTTTTTTTTTTGTTGAATTGGTCATTTTCCGTGTCCCTTACAATGGCGCTGCTAAACGTGCTTCGAATGGATTGAACAAAAAAATGAGTACATTCGTAACTTTTTTTTTCAATTCGTAACTTTTTTTTTTTTGATTCGTAACTTTTTTTTTTTCGATTTGTAATTTTCCGTGTCTCTATTGAACCAAAAAATTCGTACATTCGTAACTTTTTTTTTCGATTCGTAACTTTTTTTTTTCGATTCGTAACTTTTTTTTCAATTCGTAACTTTTTTTTTTTTTTTTCGATTTGTAATTTTCCGTGTCTTTATTGAACAAAAAAATTCGTTCATTCGGAACTTTTTTTTCGATTCGGAACTTTTTTTTTTTCGATTCGTAACTTTTTTTTTCGATTCGTAAATTATTAAAATGTAATAATAGCATACACATTACATCAAATTATGAATTATGCTCCGATTACGAATCTGCGAATGTTACGAATGTACGAATAAATACGAATGTGTCCGAAAATTAAACTAACGAAAAAACGAATCAACGAAAAAATAACTCTTACGAATGTACGAATCGTAACGAATACGAACACCGACGACTTACGAATGTACGAATCGTTACGAATCGACGGAAACGAAAAAAAAAAAACGAAAAAAAAATAATAATTTGGAAACGAAAAAAAACGAAACGAAAATAAACAAATTTTTTTGTTGTGCACATGTCTAATCACTATTCATATAATTAGGATATTATTATTATTATTATACAGGTTTTATATCGCGCCAACAGTTTGCGCCGCACTTTGCAACATGAGGGCAGACGGTACAATTGCAATACAATTTGGTACAGGAGGAATCTGAAGGCCCGGCTCGTTGGAGCTTACAATCTAAAAAGGAAGGGTCAATTGATACAATTGATACAAAAGGTAATATGGAAAGTTGTTGGACACATAATGGGCGGAGTTGAGTATAATGTAGACTTTGCGCTCGGTAGGACACGATGTTTTATTTGGAAGTCTTGCCGGTCCGGAGTCTCTGTTGTACGGAATGTCCCTTTCCCCGGACCATCCATCACATGGCACCAGACAGACCCTCCGTTCCGCCTTCTGTAGGGAAGATTCCGGTATTCTGATCTTCCGATGATTTATAGGATGCAGATGTAAAGCGAAGGAAAGCGCGGTGAGCGGGCACTCAGCCCAGTTGCTCTGAAGACTCCGGAGCGGGCAGGTTGGGGTACCATAAGGTGACTCTCTGACCGGAATCTTTATATTCTCTCCGTGTTTCCATTAATTTCATTCCTTTATCCAAAAAAAAAATAACCCCAGAAGGTGTGTCTGATGTTCGCCTGGCGGTGATGTTAGAGTGGGCACACACATTCGGGGGCTCCGAACCAGATCCCACCTGATTACCGTATTTATCGGCGTATAACACGCACCCCAAGTTTAGGAGGAAATTTTAAGGAAAAAAAGTTTTAGGAGGGAAGTTTAGGGGAAAAAAAACAACTTACATTTAAGCGTCATTGCAGCCTTGCCCAGCGCCATTTGCAGCCTTGCCCAGCGCCATTTGCAGCCTTGCCCAGCGTCATTGCAGCCTTGCCCAGCGTCATTGCAGCCTTGCCCAGCGTCATTGCAGCCTTGCCCAGTGCCATTGTAGCTTGCCAGCGTCATTTTCAGTCTTTTCCGGGTTTAAATTTCCCGCCGCCGAGACGCTCTGTCGCGTGCGCCGCCGAAAAAACCCGAAGCACGGCCGAAAAAGACCGAAGCGCCCCCGGAAAAAGCCAAGCCGACTCGGACGGCTAAGCTCGCGGTCCCGCCTCCCTGCTGTTTTCCGGAGCGAGCGCAGGGAGGCGGGACTACGAGCAGAGCAGAGCAGTGTCTGCTCGGCTTTTTCCGGGGGCGCTTCGTTCTTTTTCGGCCGCGCTTCGGGTTTTTTTCGGCAGCGCTCGCTATTTTTCAGCGGCGCTTGCAATTTTTGTCATTTTTTTGGGGGGTATCGGCGTATAACACGCACCCACGACTTTCCCCCGATTTTAAGGGGGGAAAAGTGCGTGTTATACGCCGATAAATACGGTATATCCAGCTGGCATCCAGGGTCAGGTTCCTCCCGACGTGATCATCCCATCAGTGTATTGCCAGGACACCCCGAGTCCTAGCAGGAGGACGGCACCTCTTCTGTCCATACCTGCTCCACCTCCTGACTGCCCCCTGCTGCTACAAAGCCCAAACTGCAAGCAAGGTGAGGGTGGACCACTGATAAATAATCTGATGTAAGGGGGGGGGGGGGGGGGGGCTCTGATATAAGGGGGAATCTAATGGATACCCTGATGTAAGGGGGGACTCTGATGGGGCACTGATATAAGGGAGAATCCTGATGGGGACACTGGTGTAGAGGGGGGCTCTAATGTAAGCAAGGCTCTGATGCGGACTCTGATATAAGGGGAGCTCTGTTGGGGATTCTGATGGGGACTCTGGTTGTAAGGAGGGACTCCTAAGGTGGACTCTGATGTTATGGGTTTTGATTCTTGTAGATTCTGATATAAGGGGGGGGGGGGGGCTCTGATAGAGACCATGATGTAAAGGAGGCTTTGTTAGGGACTCTGTTGTAGGATGGACTCTGATAGGGACCCTGATGTAAAGGAGGTCTCCTAAGGTGAACTATGATGTTAGAGGGTCTCTGATGGGGCCCCCGGATATAAGGGGAAACTCTGGTGTAAGGGGGTCTCCCAAGGTGGACTCTGATGTATAGGTGGCTCTGATGGGGACCCTAATGTAAGGGAGGACTCTAATGCGGATTCTGTTGTGAGGGGGCTCTAATGGAAAATGCGATATACGGGGGACTATGATTTAAGGGGGAATCCTAAGGTAAACTTTGATGTAAGGGGGGCTTTGAGGACTCTAATGTAACGGGGGGGACTCAAATGTGGAATCTGATGTAAGGGAGGCTCTGATGGGGACACTGATGTAAGGGGGGGGGGGGGGGGGGGCTCTGATATAAGGGGGAATCTAATGGAGAACCTAATGTAAGGGGGGACTCTTATGGGTCACTGCTATAAGGGGGAACCCTGATGGGGACACTGATGTAAGGGGGGACCCTGATTGGGCACTGATGTAAAGGGAGGTTCTGATGTAAGCAGGGCTCTGATGAGGACTCTGGTATAAGGGGGGCTCTGTTGGTGATTCTGATGGGACTCTGATGTAAGGAGGGATTCCTAAGGTGGAATCTGACGTTAGGAGCTCTGTTGGAGATTCTGATGTAAAGAGGGACTCTGATGTAAAGGGGACACTGTTAGGGACTAAGGTGGAGACCTAGGTTGTAAGAGGGTCTCTGATGAGGGCCATGATATAAGGGGGGGGGGGGACTCTGATGTAAGGAGGGCCCCCAAGGTGAACTTTGATGTAAAGGTGGCACTGATGGGGACCCTGATGTGAGGGGGGACTCTGATGTGAGGGGGGACTCTGATGATTCTGATGATTTCCTATGATTTCCTATGATTTCCTATGATTATCTGCTCCATCTAGTGGTCACAATGTGATATTTTGTTTAATAACTGAGAGATATTTTAGAAATAAATGCTGCATTATGGCCTCTAGACAGAGCTGCCAATTGTAGGAAATCACACAATGATTTCCTATGATCGTCTGCTCCATCTAGTGTTCATAATGTGGTATTTTTTTCATGATTGAGACATATTTCTGAAAAAATACTGCATTATGGCCACTAGACGGAGCTGCCGATCTTAGGAAATCACTGTATTCAGCTAAAGATGGTCAGACTTCCTCAGGGGCTTTAAAGTGTATCTATAGCAGATAGATGGATAGAGGGCGGAATGATTCGAACTCCGGTCAGGTTATATGGCTGTCGGAGGCTTTCTTGGAGAGGTTCCTTCACTTCCTGTCTGGTAGAAAAAGGTTGTCCCCCGGACAGGAAGTCCATCTCAATCTTCTGGTTCATTTAACACTCCCCTCCCCCCGGGTGCTGCTGTCTGAGGATGTCTCCATGGCTCCTCCATAGACAGAAGAGCCACACAAACACAGGAAGGGGTGTAATTATAAACATTTTGCACCGCTATTCATCCTGTGAAACTGAATGTCTTAGTTATGAGCGGGGGGGGGCAACAAATGTTATTAGGCTATTTCCTCTCCAGTTCGAATGTTTTTCATTACAGAATAAAGTGAATCGGGAAAACACTGCATTGTGGCCACCAGATAGAGCTGACCAAAGTAAATAAGTGTGATCATCAGCTCCATCTAGTGACCACGGTGCAGTATTTTCCTGATTCACTCTATTCTGTGTGAATGAGAAACCTTCAATCTGAAGAAAAAATAGTCTAGTAACCATTGTTTTTGCTCCCCTTCACACAGAACAAGTGTACAAGAGTTTAAAAAAAAAATAAAGTAAAAAATACCTATAAATATAAATGCATTTACAGTATATATATAGAAAAAGGTGCAGCGCTAAGACACACTCAAAAGTAAACAAATGAAAACATATATTAAATAAAAAAGTCCACAAAAGCAGTCCAATGGTGTCTTTCTAAGGTGATGACGGAGGCATATACATGCAGGTGACAACGTGAAAGAAAAAATCCCACCACAGAAGGAATGGCCGCTCACCTCACCAAGTGGACCCTTAGATCATAAAGGGTCACTAGAGCCTTCCCACCAGGGGTTAAATGACAGCGATCCTCTGGAAAGATACGTCACACTTGGCAGAGATGCAGGATAGGTGTCAGTAGGTCCAACTTAGGTCCATATCGCCATCAATCATGTGGATGAAAAATTAAAAGACCATAGTGTTCTCTGCTTGCAAACAATTTATTTAAGAGAAAATGGGAATATAAAAACTTACAAAAGAGAGCACCTGTGTCCCGGTGCTAGGAAGGTACAGCATGTAACAAAGTGCACAGAATAGGGCTGCGGGTGATGTCACTTTCGTCCGTATGCATTACGTCCTTGTACAGGACTTCTTCAGCGGAACGACCATGACTACAAACACCCGACTTAAATAGGGAGGCAATAGAGTTAACTATCTTCCCATTGGTGGAGCAGGATTTAGTAATCAATAGTGATCTCAGACAACACATCAATGAAAACAAGCCAGCTGTATGTTGTTAAAATTATGATAGACCTATAGTTATTTGTTCATTTCCTACCTTAGGCTTGTATGAATCTGTCTCCTTCCCCCTTTCTCATGTGGTCACATGGCATCCAGAGCGTCCACGTGACCTCCGCGCGTCCTCATGACGTCACGGTGCGTCTCATTAATATGACACATCACTAACTGAGACCAGGGGAAGCTGTAAACAAGAAAGGTTGCCACAGTAACGGCTTAGAGAGAAGCCACGTTACTGCAGCCAATGGCGCGATAGCGCTGAGTGCGCTCCAACCAATAATAAGAGACCAGGAAGTGTCCCCGGCCCCATAAAGGAAAAAAGGAAATGTGCAACAATAAAAAATAACCGGACATCGATCATAATAAGTGGAGTCAATATCCAACTCCATCACTTATAGTGGCTATAATTTATCATACAAAATGATAAAATAAAAAATTGATTTCATAAAAAATTGATTTCATAAAAAAAGAAAGAGAAAAACAGTCTAACAAAAAAAAGGGGGGGGGGGAGGATTTGGACATACACTATGTATAAATCCAAAAATGAACGAAAAATATATAAATATATTGCCGCAGCATTACTGGGCAGCATAAGACACCACTCACAGCCCTCTGTGCCACTATAAAACAGAAAATATCACAATATACATGCAAATTCATAAATGTATACCCTATAAAATAAATAAATATGTAACAAGAATAATATGACATATATATAAAATATGTATATAAAAAAATATATATTAAAAATATATATTTATTGGAATTCTGTAAAATCCCTATCCAAAACGCATAACCAATCTTAAAGAAAATAATATTAAAAATTAGCGATCAGTAATAAAGCAATTTAAATCAAAATCGACGTTGAGTCCGCCAGGCGTTAATACTTTGGTTTGATATATCCAATAGGATTCGCGACGGCTCAATTGGCGTATAAAATTACCACCCCTCCAATGTTTCATTACTCTCTCAATGCCCCAAAATTTCAAGCTCCTAGGGTTCTGCTGGTGAACATGCTTGAAATGGCGAGACACGTTGTGAGTGGTGAGACCTCTTTTTATATTATTTACATGTTCTCCCAAGCGTACGTGTAATGGTCTCGATGTTCTCCCAATATATTGTAAACCACACCCACACTCCAACATATAAACCACCCCTGCAGTGTCACATGTGATAAGTTGCTCTATCTTGTATTCCTTTTGAGTGGCTGTTGCTAGAAAAGATTTTCGCTTTTTAACATTGGCCTTCGAGTGTTTGCAGGGGACACATCTCCCACAGGCATAAAAACCCCCTAAAAAGTTAAAAATTCTATTTTCCTTGATAATTGGAGGATTGAGGATACTGGGAGCCAAACGATCCCTAAGGGTCGGAGCTCTTTTGTAGATAAACTGAGGGCGGGGGGGAAGAACAGGGCCCAATACCTTGTCTTGCTTGAGTATAGACCAATTCTTCAAGATGATCTTTTCGAACTTCTTGTATTGGACATTGTAATCCAAGATCATCTTGAAGTTTTGGCCCTCTCTATCATTAACACGAACCACTTCTGATGTCAAAGTAGATCTTTCCATAGTGCTAATTTTATTAACTTCATCCTTTAAGCCAGATATATCATACCCCTTCTGTTCAAACCTGGAGACCAGGATGTCGGACTGTGCGATGAAGTCACTACTGGAGGTGCAATTTCTCCGCAACCTAATGAATTGACCCCTGGGGATGTTGCACAACCATGATCTATGGTGGCAACTCCCCAGGGGGATATAAGCATTTCGATCAGTAGGTTTGAAATAGTTACACAGCCTAAAGTTCCCTATGTCTCTGTTTATTTCTAGATCAAGAAAGACCACCTTGTCTACTTCAATATTCCAAGTCAATGAAATATTTTTGTCGTTGACATTTAGTGAATCTAGAAATACTTCCAGACTCGATCTTTCACCTTCCCAGATCATAATCAGGTCATCTATGAACCTACGGTAGCAAATGAGCTCAGGCGGACGATGGTCAAAAATGGCACCTTCCTCCCAGTGGGCCATGAAAAGGTTGGCCACACTGGGAGCAAAGCGAGCACCCATCGCCACGCCTTTCATTTGCAAATAAAATTCTTTGTTATACCAGAAATAGTTTCTGTTGAGACAGAACTCTAAACTGGTCATCAAAAACTCCTGATGTCTGCCCGACAAAGAGGAGTGCGACAATGCCCATTCTACTGCCTGTAATGCATCCTTATGTCCAATACTAGTGTATAATGAACTGACATCACCTGTGACCATAATGCTGGAAGGGGAGCATGGTAATTGCTCCAAGATTTGTATGATATGTTTTGTATCTTTGAGGAAAGCGGGGGTGCTGAAAACCAACGGTTGCAGAAAAGAATCAATGTATTGTCCTAATCTTGCGGAAATGGAATCCATCCCGTTCACAATGGGTCGTCCAGGGGGGTTGACACTATCCTTGTGAATTTTTGGGAGGAAGTAAATAATAGGTGTTCTGCAAAATAAAGGGTTCAAATAGGAGGCTTCCTTCTTAGTTAAAATCCCCTGATCTTTACCATCTTCTATGATATTATGTAATTCGTCCTTGAATGATAACATGGGGTCTTTATTTAAGACCCTATAGGTCTCTTCGTCATTCAAAAGGCGGCTCATCTCTCTCTGGTAATATTCTTTGCTAAGAACCACCAACCCTCCCCCTTTATCCGCCGGCCTTATTACGATCTCTTTACGTTCAGCCAAGGACTCAATGCCACGTTTGATGGTCAGAGGATCTTTGACTTTTTTAATTTTTAGTTCCTCTAGGTCTTTGGTGACCATATTCTTAAACACTTCCATATATCTGCTTTCAACTGTGATAGGGTTAAAAATAGACTTATTCCTCAACGAGGAATGGTCATTGGTAGTGAGTGCCATACTTCTAGTAGGATTGGATAAGAAGTATTTTTTCATATTAAGGGTTCTCATATATTTTTGCAAGCTAACGTAGGTCTGGAATTTATCGAGGTTCTTGACAGGGGCAAACTTGAGGCCCCTATCAAGGACCTCTACCTCATCTCTGTCCAACGGAACCCCGCTAAGATTATAAATTCCAGTCCCTACTGGGGTTTTGATTTTTTGTAGCCGCCTGCCCCCTCTACATCCTCTCTTTCTTTCCTTTTTCTTAGTGACACACCTCCTGGTGGTGTGAATGGCGGGGGTTGTCTCCACCATTCTCCCTGTGTGGGAGGGTAGACCGGGGGGCCTGACCCCTGTCCCCTGTGTTGTCCTAAAAAAGTCCCTGCTTCATATGATGTTTGATCAATTAATGGCGTAAAATTGTTATGGGTAGGGATGGGTCTGTTAAGAGGGATAGGAGGTCCTCCTCTGTTCACTTGACCTCCTCTTGCTACATTATGTTGGTTCTCTCTCCAATTATCTTGATAATAAGGGGGATTAGAATAACCTGCTCCACCAGATGTAGACGGGGGGTAGTTGTTACCACCTCTACCTCTCCCCCTCTTATTCTTTCCCCTTTTATTATTAGTTCTAATTGGATAGAAATTATGCTGGGATCCATAATCGTATGACTGAGAATATGTGTATTCATGGGAGGATTCTCTCTTAGGTGTATCCATCCCCACCTCGTTTGGTATTGCTTCACCAGGAACCAGCCCTGAGGATGTGGGAGGGACATGAAGTGTCTGCCATTTAAATATAGTCCCTCCATTGAAGTCATTAGAGTCCCTAATGAACTTTTTCTTTTTCTTAGTCTGGATCTCTACATCCCACTTAATAAGTTTGTTTTTTAGTTCACCTGATAGTTTCAAAAACTCTGTGCTCTCTTTAAAAGGTTCCAGAATATTGGTAATATCTCTAATTTGGGATTCCAGGATTTTCATTTTCCGTTGTTTCCTCTTTAAGAGAAAATCCAATAATTCTAGACCCTTTTTGATAAAAAATTCTCTCCACTCAACCACAGATTCATCATCCACCAAGCCATCATTTGGGGGAACATCCCACCTTAGACGTCTAGGAATGAGTCTGGCTCTGATATATTGCTCAAATGATGTAATATCCCACCAGGTCTTAACCTTTTTCTCAAAGATATGACCCAATTTCTTAAAAGACTGTGGTATATCATTAACAGGCTCAGTGGTGGAGTTTATGGAAAAAACCTCATTGATTTTAACCTCACGTTTCTCCAAATACTGGAAAACATCCATATTTGCTGCTAATTTGAAAGAAAATTGATAAAATCCAAACTGTGATAGAAAAATAAATCAGCGCAATGGTATAACAAATAAAAAATAGAAATAAAAAAATAAAAAATAAAAGCTGCTGAGCACCAAGGGTCAACCTTCAAAATCCCTCCGCAGAAACATATATAGAAAAAGGTGCAGCGCTAAGACACACTCAAAAGTAAACAAATGAAAACATATATTAAATAAAAAAGTCCACAAAAGCAGTCCAATGGTGTCTTTCTAAGGTGATGACGGAGGCATATACATGCAGGTGACAACGTGAAAGAAAAAATCCCACCACAGAAGGAATGGCCGCTCACCTCACCAAGTGGACCCTTAGATCATAAAGGGTCACTAGAGCCTTCCCACCAGGGGTTAAATGACAGCGATCCTCTGGAAAGATACGTCACACTTGGCAGAGATGCAGGATAGGTGTCAGTAGGTCCAACTTAGGTCCATATCGCCATCAATCATGTGGATGAAAAATTAAAAGACCATAGTGTTCTCTGCTTGCAAACAATTTATTTAAGAGAAAATGGGAATATAAAAACTTACAAAAGAGAGCACCTGTGTCCCGGTGCTAGGAAGGTACAGCATGTAACAAAGTGCACAGAATAGGGCTGCGGGTGATGTCACTTTCGTCCGTATGCATTACGTCCTTGTACAGGACTTCTTCAGCGGAACGACCATGACTACAAACACCCGACTTAAATAGGGAGGCAATAGAGTTAACTATCTTCCCATTGGTGGAGCAGGATTTAGTAATCAATAGTGATCTCAGACAACACATCAATGAAAACAAGCCAGCTGTATGTTGTTAAAATTATGATAGACCTATAGTTATTTGTTCATTTCCTACCTTAGGCTTGTATGAATCTGTCTCCTTCCCCCTTTCTCATGTGGTCACATGGCATCCAGAGCGTCCACGTGACCTCCGCGCGTCCTCATGACGTCACGGTGCGTCTCATTAATATGACACATCACTAACTGAGACCAGGGGAAGCTGTAAACAAGAAAGGTTGCCACAGTAACGGCTTAGAGAGAAGCCACGTTACTGCAGCCAATGGCGCGATAGCGCTGAGTGCGCTCCAACCAATA
>CM053029.1:610879403-610905319 GCA_028564925.1 Lithobates sylvaticus
GCATCTCACAGACCTATCAGTGACTGCTTCCTGTTCTCTGTATGTACAGCAAAGAGTAGGGATGAGCCCAACTGCCCCGGGATTTGGGACGTCAGGAACTGGACAGGTTTTGGGAACCTCAAAGAACTTTGGATGCCAAACTTGAACCCCGTTTCTGAGCAAATCGGGGTTAAATGGGCGGGGTGGGCACTGGCCAGGGGAACATGTACCCATGCAAAATAAATAAATAATAAATAAATGTTTTAATTATATTTGGTTGGGATTTTTTTTTTTAACCACTTAAGCCCCTGACCATTTGGCTGGCCAAAGACCAGAGCGCGTTTTGCGATTCGGCACTGACAATTGCGCGGTCGTGCGACGTGGCTCCCAAACAAAATTGACGTCCCTTTTCCCCCACAAGAGAGCTTTCTTTTGGTGGTATTTGATCACAGTTTACTGTGCTTCAGTGATGAAGGGACACAGGAGTGATTGGTACTAACCTTTCACTGTGTTCATTCAGGACAGGAAGGGACCAATAAATGACGTTCCCCTGTGTGACCACAGCAGCTGCCATCGGGAGAGGAGGGAAGCCACAGTGCTGCGGGGGGAAAGGGGCACACGGGTGGCCCAGACAGCAGATAAAAGGGGCGCATGTGCAAGAACCAATCCCCTTGCAGTGCAGCCAGAAGGGGGGTGAGGAGGAGAGGCTGGCAGCGCTGCAGTGGGAGACAAAAGAGAATCGGTATCTGCAATAAGACAGTGCCTCTTTTGAACTGATGGGACCTGGGCCCAGTACAGGGGGGTCTGGTGTACTGCTTTATCAGCGGCCCTGCCTGCACGACACACCATTTTCAAATAGTGACAGCGGGTGCGGGGAAAAGATCCCAGACCCGCTGTCACAGGGAGGCAGGGCAGCAGGGGAAGAGCTGCAGATGCTGGAACGCGTAACATGTTCCAAAAGTGAACCTTTCCTTTAACCACTTCCCTACCCGCCCATAGTCATATGACGCTCACAAGGTGGATCTCCCATCCTGGGTGGGCGTCATATGACGTCCTCCCATTCCTGGCCGCCTAGGGGGCACGCGCGGCGTAGCTCGGGACACGGTGCACGTGCCCGGCGGCCGCAATGTCCGCCGGGCACCCGCGATTGCCCGTTAAAACAGCGGGACCGTGGAGCTGTGTGTGTAAACACACAGCTCCTCGTCCTGTCAGTGCAGAGGAGACCGATCATGTGATCCCAGTACAGAGGAACACCGATCGGTCTCCTCCCCTTGTGAGTCCCCTCCCCCCACAGTTAGAATCACTACCTTAGGGAACATATTAACCCCCTGCAGCGCCCCCCTAGTGTTAACCCTTTCCCTGCCAGTCACATTTACACAGTAATCACTGCAATTTTATAGCAACGATCGCTGTGTAAATGTGAATGGTCCCAAAAATATGTCAAATGTCCGAAGTGTCCGCCGCAATGTCGCAGTCACGAAAAAAAATCGCAGATCGCCGCCATTACTAGTAAAAAAAAAAAATGCAATAAATATATCCCCTATTTTGTAGACGCTATAACTTTTGCGCAAACCGATCAATATACGCTTATTGCGATTTTTTTTTACCAAAAATATGTAGAAGAATACGTATTGGTCTAAACTGAGTAAAAAAATCATATTTTTTTTTTAAAAAAAGGGATATTTATTATAGCAAAAAGTAAAAAATATTGTGTTTTTTTTCAAAATTGTCGCTCTTCTTTTGTTTATAGCGCAAAAAATAAAAACCGCAGAGGTGATCAAATACCACCAAAAGAAAGCTCTATTTGTGGGGAAAAAAGGACGTCAATTTTGTTTGGGTGTAGCGTCGCACGACCGCGCAATTGTTAGTTAAAGCGACGCAGTGCCGAATCGCAAAAAGTGCTCTGGTAAGGAAGGGGGTAAAATCGCCTGGTGCTGAAGTGGTTAAAGCACTAAAATTCATGTTATTTGCCATAAGAAGTTGGCAAGGAAAATTGGTTTTAAGTGGTTTTAAATTGCCAGAAAATTACAGTCCGCTTTCTTCTGTCAAAAGAAGGACATGCAGATCCCTCCAAAAAAACTTTCAGAAAACTCCAACTGCTTAGTTCCTAGTTTCTTTCAATGTCCATTATGGGGACGTTGGCACACTACTACCCGCGTACTCTCAGTGCCACCCTGTGAAAGTACACATTCAATCCAATCATTTCTTTCAACTTTCAGAAAAGGTCAGAAGGAAAGTGTAATTTGCAGGCAATTTTTAAAACCATTTTCCTTGTCAGCTTAAAAAAAAAGCAGACAATTAAATTTTCTTTTTTTTTTTTAAATGTCGCTTCTGCTATAGAAAGAATGAAAAAATAAATAGATCCTTGTATGGCTTTTTAGGGGATAGTCTATGCAAAAAAAAAAAGTGTGAGGTTCCCTTTGGGAACCCATACCAGACCCTCTGATAGACCCCCCTTGCAAAGTACCTTGCCGCCATGCCAATTATTAAATAAAAGAAAAATCCCTCATTGTAAATTCATTATCAATTGCATTGCCCACTGCCTGTTGACTCTTCAAAATTAAAAACCCATCCCATACGGCACACACAACCAATCCTGATGGTATTGCTCACCGGATGGGAGCACCCTGAGCTGTCATCAGCTTGAGGGAGAGCCTCGGAAATACTCGCAGACATCTCGGCTGAACTCGGAAACCCTCGGAAAGATTTGGAAACACTTGGGAACAGAGTATTTCCGAGTAGACATGTGCGATTAGTTTCGTACGAATTCGTAATTCGTACAAATTTTTTCGAATACGAATTCCGTACGGAATACGAAATTCCGTTTACGAATTTCGTCGCCAAATTATTTGAATCCGACTATCAAATATCGAATTTCAACTCGTCCGGCATCTTCTTCCATGGCGTTGGCGTCTCTTCTTGGGCCGCTCCTCCCAATGGGAGGCTCCCGCTGTGTTAGGCTTCGCTGCGTCTGACAGGTCTTTTATAATGGAGGGCACCTGGTGACCCCGCCCCCCTCTGACGCACGGGGATGTCATGGGGACTACCCTATGGCTTTCCCCATGATGTCAGAGAGGGGCGGGGTCACCAGGTGCCCTCCGTTATAAAAGACCTGTCAGACGCAGCGAAGCCTCACACAGCGGGAGCCTCCCATTGCATGGAGCGGCCCGACACAGAAGAACAGACGCCGACGCCATGGAAGAAGATGCCGGACGAGAAGGACAAGAAGACCGGAGCAAGAAGAAGTGGATTGGAGGAAGAAGAAGATGGCAGAAGATGACGGAAGGAGAAGATGAAGAAACCGAAGGATGAAGAAAGAAGAAAGAAGATTTTAATATAGGAATTGTCAAAGACCGTCTCCTGTCATTTTTAAAATTTTTTACACTTTTTTGGTGAAATGGTAGGGGTACTTTTGTACCCCCTTACCATTTTACACAGGGGGGGGGCGGGATCTGGGGGTCCCCTTGTTTAAAGGGGGCTTCCAGATTCCGATAAGCCCCCCACCCGCAGACCCCCACAACCAATGGCCAGGGTTGTGGGGATGAGGCCCTTGTCCTCATTAACATGGGGACAAGGTGCTTTGGGGGGGACCCCAAAGCACCCTCCCAATGTTGAGGGCATGTGGCCTGGTACGGTTCAGGAGGGGGGGGCGCTCTCGTCCCCCTCTTTTCCTGCGGCCTACCAGGTTGCGTGCTCGGATAAAGGGTCTGTTATGGATTTTGAGGGGGACCCCACGCCATTTTTTTTTTTTTGGCTGGGGTTCCCCTTAAAATCCATCCCAGACCTGAAGGGCCTGGTATGGATATTTAGGGGGGACCCCCACGTAATTTTTTTTTTTAATTTGAAGTGGGGTTCCCCTTAATATCCATAGCAGACCTGAAGGGCCTGGTTATTGAATTTGGGGGGATCCCCACGCTCTTTCTTTTTATCAGTGACTTTCAATGAATGACTGTTCTCTGTGTTACGGAGCCGACAATTCATTAGCCGCGAGTGATTTTAAATAGCTTTTTTTTCTACAAAAATGACACTTTGTGCAGGAACAGTTCTCTATATTAGATATACTGAATCTCAAATTCATTCGAAGCATTCGTTATATCCGCTATAAAAAATTTTTTCGTAGTATTTGAAATTTGATATTTGGTAGTTGGATTCGAATTGTTCTATGTGTTACGGGAACCGGTAATTCATTAGCAGCGAGTGATTATTAACGTTTCGTAGCGATTCGTAACGATTCGTAACGATTCAAAAAAATGTTAACGATTCGTACGAAATTCGGATTTTGTACGAATTCGAACGGAATTCGTACACGAATTACGTTTTTTTTTTTTTACGAAACGAAACGGAACGAAACAAAAACAAATTTTTTGACGGTTCCCATGTCTATTTCCGAGTGTTCCTGAGTATTTCCGAGTATTTCCGAACTGAGTGTTACTGGCGCCCCCCGCACCTCTGGCCAAATGCGGTACTGCACACCACATTAGCTTGAATTCTGCTCATTTTGCGAGACAACACTCGCAAACCGAGTCAGGATTTAAAAAATAAATAAATTGCTCGTCTTTCAAAACGCTCGTTAACCGCGTTACTCGTTAACCAAAGTTCCACTGTATTGTTAATAAAATATTCCGCGCAAATTGCGCGGTTGTGCGGCGATGTAGCCAAATAAAAATCACCTCTGAGGTTTTTATTTATTTGCGCTATAAACAAAAAAAAGAGCGTAAAAAAATAAAAAACCCTCATTTTTTACTTTCTGCTATAAAACATTTCCAAAAAAAAAGGAAAAAAACGAATTTCTTCATCAGTTTAGGCCAATATATATTCTGCTACATATTTTTGGTAAAAAAAATCCCAATAAGTATATATTGATTGGTTTGCGCAAAAGTTATCGCATCTATAAAATAGGGGATAGTTTTATGCCATTTTTTTATTATTATTTTATTTTTATTTATTTTTTACAAGTAGTCAGCGTTTTTTTTTTTTTTGCGGGACTGCGACATTGCGGCGGACAGATCGGACACCTAACTGACATTTTTGACACTTTTTTGGGAACCAGTGACATTACTACAATTATCAGTGCTGAAAATATGCACCGTTATTGTATACCTCCCAACATTTTGAGATGGGAGTTAGGGACACCTACTAGTAAATGTATGTAGGCATAGGACACGCCCCCTGTCACACCCCTTAAAGGAGAATTAACCAAAAAAAAGGTTAATTAAATCCACAAGTGCTTTTTTTTACCACTACTATTCCTTTATATTGGCTTTTAAAAATTTACAAATGCAGCAATTTAGAAATTGGATGAAAGGTTTAGTGCTGAGAAACTCTTTTTGAAGGATAAAAAGTGCATTTTATATACAACTATAAAGACCAGACCAGAATGAGGGACAAATGAGGGGGAAAGAGAGGCATTGCTCCAAATCAGGGACAGCCCCTCGAAATCAGGGACAGTCCCTCGAAATCAGGGACAGCCCCTCGAAATCAGAGACAGTCCCTCAAAATCAGAGACAGTCCCTCAAAATCAGGGACAGCCCCTCGAAATCAGAGACAGTCCCTCGAAATCAAGGACAGTTGGGAGCATTTGTCAAACATTTGACAAACTTCTACTAACACTAAATTAGCAGAAGGAGCCCAAAGGGTGGCGCTAAAGAGCTAAAAAAAACACGTAGTACGTCACTACGTTCGCAATTGTTGGCCAACAATTGTGTGGCCCGTGTATGCAAGACAAGTTTGGGCCAACGCCCTTCGGACAAAATTCCACAGTTTTGTTGGCCAACAATCTGATTGTGTGTATGAGGCTTTAGAGAAGATCTGTACAGAAGAGTGGACCAAAATCCCTCCTGAGATGTGCAAAACTGATCACCACCTACAAGAAACGTCTGACCTCTGTGATCACCAACAAGGGTTTCTCCACCAACTATTTATGCCGCATACACACAATCAGAATTTTGGTCGGAAAAATCTCTGATGGTCTTGCATACACACGGTCACACCAAATTCCAACCGTCAAGAACGCGGTGACATACAACACATACGACGGGACTAGAAAAGGGAAGTTCAATACCCAGTAGCCAACAGCTTCCGTCTCGTACTTGAATCTGAGCAAGCGTGAGTTTTTGCACGTCAGAATTGCATACACACAAACGCATTTTTGGATAGGAACTTTTTCCGACCAAAAAATTTAGAACACGCTCTCAATCTTTTGCTGGCCGAAGAGCATACACACAATCGCATTTTCCGACCAAAAGTTCCCATCTGTCTTTTGCTGGCCGAATTTCCGTTCATGTGTACGGGGCATAAGTCGTGTTTTGCTTGGGGATCAAATACTTATTTTACTCTCTGTTTATAACATTTATATCGTGTTTTTTTTCTGGATTTTTGGTTGATATTCTGTCTCTATCATATAAAATAGACCTATGATAAAAATGATAGACCCTTCATTTCTTTGTGAATGAATGATTTGTATAACGCTGCAAATGCGAACTGAATCGCCTCAAGGCGCTTGGTCTGTCCTGTGTTGTCCGGCTTATTAGAAGAGGTGGGTCTTGAGTTTTTTTCTGAAGGCCCGATGGTTTTCTTCCATGCGGATGTTGGTGGGTAGAGCATTCCATAGCCGAGGTCCCTAGACAGCGAATCTTCGTTCTCCCTTAGATTTGAAGCGGGCTTTAGGGATGAGGAGGAGGTTTTGGTTTGTTGATCGAAGTCTGCGATTTGGTATGTATTGTTTTATTTTCTCACATACGTATTGAGGAGCGTTTCCTTGTGTACATTTGTGGGTGAGGCAGAGGGTCTTGAATGTGATCCTATCTTTTACCGTCAGCCAATGGAGGGTCCTCAGGGATGGGGAGATGGATTCCCAGGGTTTCTTTCCGGTGACTAGTCTTGCTGCCGTGTTTTGGACGACTTGTAGGCGTGCAATCTGGTAATCCGGTAATCCTATGTAGAGGGAATTTGCGTAGTCGAGTCGCCAATTGATGATAGCTCCAACTACTACTGCTTTCTCCTTTTCCGGAATGAAGGGGATGAGTCTGCGAAGCCGCCGGAGGAGATGATGGGATCCGCTGACTACTGATCCTATTTGTGCATCCATGGTCATCTCTGAGTCAAAGATGACACCGAGGCTTTTGGCTTTGGTGCTTGGGATGATGGTCTGTCCAAGGATGGTTGGTGGTGTCCATGGGGTCTTAGTTTTTTTATTTCGGTTTGCGTTGAGGAGCAGAAGTTCTGTTTTCTATCCATTGAGTTTCAGGGAGCTAGTGGTCACCCAGTCATCTATCAATGTGAGACATTTTTCTAGTTCCTAGTATTGGTCTTTTTGTCCGGTGATTCGGAAGTACAGTTGAGTGTCGTCAGCGTATGAGTGGAAGCACAGATCCGATTTGCTGATGATTTTGAAGAGTGGACGGATGTAAATGTTGAAGAGTACTGGTGACAAGGGTGATCCTTGAGGGACTCCATAAGAAATTGCCCGGGTTTCAGAGGTGAAGGCTCCAAGTTTCACTGTCTGTGACCGATTTCCTAAGAAGGAAGCGAACCATGGTAGATCTAAATCTGTAACTCCTGCCACTTCTTTGAGGCGGATGAGAAGAGTATTGTGGTCCACTGTGTCGAATGCCGCGCTAAGGTCCAGCAGTACCAAGAGACACGATTCTCCATCATCAGCTGCTTCCAGGGCGTCGTCCCATATTTTCAGAAGTGCCGTTTCTGTGCCATGGCCTGGGCGGAAGCCTGATTGCAGTGGGTCCAAGAGTTTGTGTGTGTCCGGGTGGAGTTGTAGCTGTTGTCATGCCCGTCGCGACAGGACAGGCAAAACAAGCAATTGCTTGGGGCCCATGCTGGCTTGGGGCCCCAGCCGCCGCTTCCTATCAGTGGCATTGCTATGGGGGTGCGGCCCGCACCTGGGAGACACCCACCAGAGGGTGACACCCAACTCAGACTGGCAACGGCGCTGCATTGAGAGGGGCGCCGTGGCTCCCTCCTTCCCTTTCCGGGATCTCCTCTGCTTCATGCGATGTGCGGGGAGAAGGGAGTGAGGCATAGAGACTGGGTGCCTGGGGTCCGACTGTCCCCACACAATTCCCCCTGATCCCATCCTGGCTCCATCCATTCCCCCCGATCCCATCCCGGCTCTATCCATTCCCCGATCCCTTCCCAGCTCCACCCAGCCCCCGATTCCTTTACCCGCTCCAGCCATCCCCCCTAATCCTGATCCCATCCTGGCTTCATCCATCCCCCTGATCCCATTCCAGCTCCATCCATCCCCCTTGATCCCATCCCGGCTCCATCCATCCCCCCTGATCCCATCCCCCCTCCATCCATCCCCTAGACATGGGAACTGTCAAAAAAATTAGTTTTGTTTCGTTTTGTTCCGTTTCGTATATAAAAAAATTCGGAATTCGTGTACGAAATTCCGTTCGAATTCGTACGAAATGCGAATTTCGTACGAATCGTAAAAAAAAATTTGAATCATTACGAATCGTTAGTAAAGTTACGAATCGTTACGAATCGTTAACGCAGCTAATGAATTGTCGGTTCCGTAACACAGAGAACAATTCGAATCCAACTACAAATATCGGATTTCAACTAATACGAAAGAAATTATTATAGCGGATATAACGAATGCTTCGAATGATTCGAATGAATTCGAGATTCAGTATATCTAATATAGAGAACTGTCCCTGCACAAAGTGTCATTTTTGCAGGAAAAAAAAGCTATTTAAAATCACTTGCGGCTAATGAATTGTCGGCTCTGTAACACAGAGAACAGTCATTCATTGATAAAAAAAAGCGTGGGGGTCCCCCCAAATTCAATAACCAGGCCCTTCAGGTCTGGTATGGATATTAAGGGGAACCCCAGCCAAAAAAAAAAAAAATGGCGTGGGGTCCCCCCTAAATATCCATACCAGACCCTTCAGGTCTGGGATGGATTTTAAGGGGAACCCCGGCCAAAAAAAAAAATGGCGTGGGGTCCCCCTCAAAATCCATACCAGACCCTTTATCCGAGCACGCAACCTGGCAGGCCGCAGGAAAAGAGAACTGTACCAGGCCACATGCCCTCAACATTGGGAGGGTGCTTTGGGGGTCTGAGACCCCCAAAGCACCTTGTCCCCATGTTGATGGGGACAAGGGCCTCATCCCCACAACCCTGGCCATTGGTTGTGGGGGTCTGCGGGCGGGGGGCTTATCGGAATCTGGAAGCCCCCTTTAACAAAGGGGACCCCCAGATCCCACCCCCCCTGTGTGAAATGGTAAGGGGTACAAAAGTACCCCTACCATTTCACCAAAAAAGTGTCAAAAATTTTAAAAATGACAGGAGACCTTTCCTTTATTTTTTTATTATTTCCTTTATTAAAATCTTCTTTCTTCTGGTCTTCCTTCTTCCTTTATTCATCCTTCGGTTTCTTCATCTTCTCCTTCTGGCATCTTCTTCCAGCTTCTTCTTCCATCATCTTCTTCCTCCGATCCGCTTCTTCTTGCTCCGGTCTTCTCGTCCAGCATCTTCTTCCATGGCGTCGGCGTCTCTTCTCGGGCCGCTCCTCACAATGGGAGGCTCCCGCTGTGTGAGACTTCGCTGCGTCTGACAGGTCTTTTATAACGGTGCCCCCGCCCCCTCTGACGCACGGTGACGTCATGAGGTTATAAAAGACCTGTCAGACGCAGCGAAGCCTCACACAGCGGGAGCCTCCCATTGCGAGGAGCGGCCCGAGAAGAGACGCCGACGCCATGGAAGAAGATGCCGGACGAGAAGGACGAGAAGACCGGAGCAAGAAGAAGCGGATCGGAGGAAGAAGAAGATGGAAGAAGATGCCGGAAGGAGAAGATGAAGAAAGGAAGACCAGAAGAAGAAGAAGAAAGAAGATTTTAATAAAGAAATTGTCAAAGACCGTCTCCTGTCATTTTTACAATTTTTGTCACTTTTTTGGTGAAATGGTAGGGGTACTTTTGTACCCCCTTACCATTTCACACAGGGGGGGCAGGATCTGGGGGTCCCTTTGTTAAAGGGGGCTTCCAGATTCCGTTAACCCCCCCTCCCGCAGACCCCCACAACCAATGGCCAGGGTTGTGGGGATGAGGCCCTTGTCCTCATCAACATGGGGACAAGGTGCTTTGGGGGGACCCCAAAGCACCCTCCCAATGTTGAGGGCATGTGGCCTGGTACGGTTCAGGAGGGGGGGGGGGGCGCTCTCGTCCCCCCCCTCTTTTCCTGCGGCCTGCCAGGTTGCATGCTCGGATAAAGGGTCTGGTATGGATATTTAGGGGGGACCCCACGCCATTTTTTTTTGGCTGGGGTTCCCCTTAATATCCATAGCAGACCTGAAGGGCCTGGTTATTGAATTTGGCGGGACCCCCACACTTTTTTTATCAATGAATGACTGTTCTCTGTGTTACAGAGCCGACAATTCATTAGCCTGCAATAGCTGCGAGTGATTTTAAATAGCTTTTTTTCCTGCAAAAATTACACTTTGTCATTCGAATCATTCAAATTCATTCAAATCATTCGTTATATCCACTATAATAATTTCTTTCATATTAGTTGAAATTCGATATTTGGTAGTCGGATTCGAATAATTTGGCGACGAAATTCGTAAACGGAATTTCGTATTCCGTACGGAATTCGTATTCGAAAAAATTCGTACTACGGATTCGTAAATTCGTACGAATTTCGAAAAATTCGTACGAATTCCGAAAAATTTGTACGAATTCGTACAAAACTAATCGCACATGTCTACCATCCCCTCTGATCCTATCCCCACTCCATTCATCCCCCTGATCCCATCCCCATCCACCCCCATTTGTGAGAACTGAAAAATGTTAATGTATATTTGATTTTATGGTACAGTGTTTTTTTTGCAAATGTTCAATTGTTGAAAATGTTCAAATTTTATGAACATTATATACAACAGCAGTATTTGCACTGTAAACCTTTTTTATTTATATAAAGTGTTGGTGAACTATGTATCGCTATGCTGTGATTCCTGTAGGCTTTGCTTGCGTGTGGAGGGGGGGGGGGGGGGTTGGGGGACCTCCATGTCCATTTTACTTGGGGCCCCCAAATTCCTTCAATCGGCCCTGGCTGTTGTACTACTGCTTTCTCCATGATCTTGGAGATGGTGTTTGTAAGTGGGCAAAACTTACACAATCTGCAAAGGAATCCAATAAATATTTTCCCCCACTGTACGTGATCCTGCACGCAGCGGCCACCCTGTAGCAGTAAAACTGCTGTAGGGTGGTCCTTAAACGGTTAAGTATTCTATGTTTGCATAAAGTCAAATACTTCTAAAGATTTCACTTCAATTATTTGCATCCCGTCTGCATTCATTGAGCCATGAAATGTTTTCACTTAGATTCGCACTTCACATTATTCTACAGAGGCAGATCCCGGCGTGCGCCCCATCCCTTCCCTTCCATGCGGAGTCTTCCTCGTAGAAGCTTCATACTTCTGCAGAGTATACTGTCCATTCTCTATAGATGATATAATACACATTTAATTGGATGACTTGAACTCCCCTTCAGCCCCTTTCATCACCTCTAAACGATCCCCGAGGATACTTTGTATCCGGAGTTCAAAGCATCTTCTTTTTTTTTTTCTTCTTCCTTTATCAATGTAAATATATACTGCGATCCCTTCGTATCATCCGAGGAACGCTTTCATAGAAAACCCGCCCTATGCGCGTCCGCTTTGAATACGCAGCCGAGCTTTGAAAAGAGCGTCTCTAACATGTTATAAATATATTAATGCCCCCCGGGGTCTGCTTTCCGACTCGCTGATTGTGTGATTGGTCCATTGATGGAGGGGGGTAATCATGGAGGAAGAGGTGGGAGGAAGAGGTGGGAGGGAGGGGTGGGGGGTCATTACCCCGCACTGCCAAAATCTTCCGTATAAATTGCCGGAGAAGAATAGTTTCAGGATAAATGGAAAATAAAACTCATTTCACTCAGTGCATTGATTGCACAAATATTGCTTGATTGAAATGAGACCTGATCACCGGGGGAGGGGCGGGGGGAGGACATATTCATGGGGAAAAGAAAATAGCGGGAAATTGATTTTTTTTTTTTTGTGGTCACACAGGGGGACACTGGGGGGGGAGGGAGAGAGCACACAGGGGGACACTGGGGGGGGGCGCCCACAGGGGGACACTGTGGGGGCGGGAGAGCACACAGGGGGACACTGTGGGGGGGGTAGAGCACACAGGGGGACACTGTGGGGGGGGGGAGAGCACACAGGGGGACACTGTGGGGGGGGGAGAGCACACAGGGGGACACTGTGGGGGGGAGAGCACACAGGGGGACACTGTGGGGGGGCACACAGGGGGACACTGTGGGGGGGGGAGAGCACACAGGGGGACACTGTGGGGGGGGGGGGGAGAGCACACAGGGGGACACTGTGGGGGGGGGTAGAGCACACAGGGGGACACTGTGGGGGGGGGGGAGAGCACACAGGGGGACACTGTGTGGGGGGTAGAGCACACAGGGGGACACTGTGGGGGGTGGCACACAGGGGGACACTGTGGGGGGGGGAGAGCACACAGGGGGACACTGGGGGGGGGGAGAGCACACAGGGGGACACTGTGGGGGGGGGGAGAGCACACAGGGGGACACTGTGGGGGGGGAGAGCACACAGGGGGACTGTGGGGGGGGGAGCACACAGGGGGACACTGGGGGGGGGGGAGAGCACACAGGGGGACACTGTGGGGGGGAGAGCACACATGGGGGGGGGACACTGTGGGGGGGGGGGGGAGAGCACACAGGGGGACACTGTGGGGGGGAGAGCACACAGGGGGACACTGTGGGGGGGGGAGAGCACACAGGGGGGGACACTGTGGGGGGGGGGAGCACACAGGGGGACACTGTGGGGGGGGGAGAGCACACAGGGGGACACTGTGGGGGGGGAGAGCACACAGGGGGACACTGTGGGGGGGGGCAGCACACAGGGGGACACTGGGGGGGGAGCACACTGGGGGACACTGTGGGGGGGGAGAGCACACAGGGGGGACAGTGGGGGGGGGGGGGAGCACACAGGGGGACACTGGGGGGGGAGGAGCACACAGGGGGGGACAGTGTGGGGGGGGGAGAGCACACAGGGGGACACTGTGTGGGGGGGGAGAGCACACAGGGGGACACTGGGGGGGGAGAGCACACAGGGGGACACTGTGGGGGGGGAGGGGCACACAGGGGGACACACACAGGGGGACACTGTGGGGGGGAGAGCACACAGGGGGACACTGTGGGGGGGAGGCACACAGGGGGGACACTGTGGGGGGGAGAGCACACAGGGGGACACTGTGGGGGGGAGAGCACACACAGGGGGACACTGTGGGGGGGGGGAGCACACAGGGGGACACTGTGGGGGGGGGCACACAGGGGGACACTGTGGGGGGGGAGCACACAGGGGGACACTGGGGGGGGGTGGGGGGGAGACACAGGGGGGTGGGGGGGGAGAGTGGGGGGGAGCACACAGGGGGACACTGGGGGGGCAGAGCACACAGGGGGGACACTGTGTGGGGGGAGCACACAGGGGGACACTGTGGGGGGGGAGAGCACACAGGGGGACACTGGGGGGGGGGAGCACAGGGGGACACTGTGGGGGACACTGTGGGGGGGGAGAGCACACAGGGGGACACTGTGGGGGGGGGAGGGGGGGGTGGGGGGAGAGCACACAGGGGGACACTGTGGGGGGGAGCACACAGGGGGACACTGGGGGGGGGGGGGGGGAGAGCACACAGGGGGACACTGGGGGGGGAGAGCACACAGGGGGGGGGAGGGGAGCACACATGGGGACAGTATGGGGGAGAGCACACAGGGGGACACTGTGGGGGGACAGCATACAGGGGGGGGGCAGTGGGGGGGGGAGAGCACACAGGGGGGGGCAAAGCACACAGGGGGGGCAGTGTGGGGGGGGTGAGCACAGGGGGGGTGGGGGGGAGAGCATACAGGGGGACAGTGGGGGGGAGAGAGCACACAGGGGGGACAGTGTGGGGGGAGAGCATACAGGGGGGACAGTGTGGGGGGAGAGCATACAGGGGGGCAGTGTGGGGAGGGGGGAGAGCACACTGAAGTGTGGCCCAGGCCCCATACATCTGTACTGTCCCCTCCCTCCCTCTGGAGGATGGTGACCTTCCAGTAAAAAGAAATTTCACTCACCCGATGCCTGTAATAATACCGCTAACGGCGCGCTGTTCCCCGCCAGCTCCTCCTCTCTTCTCGTTCATCCTAGACTCCTAGGTGATACAGTGCAAGCCTTGCACTGTATCACCTAGGTGTCTAGGATGTCCGAAAAGAGCGGAGGGGCCGGCGCGGAGCAGCGCGCCGTTAGCGGTATTATTACAGGCATCGGGTGAGTGAAGCACCTGCGATAATACCGCTAACGGTGCGCTGCTCCCCACCAGCCCCTCCTCCATCATGGACGGAAGGGATGGAGGGGCCAGCTGGGAGCAGTGTGCCGTTAGCGGTATTATTACAGCCGCTTCAAGGGGCCTCTCGTTGGGCCGGGCACGGGCCCCTAATGGCTCCGGGCCCTCGGGCAGCGTCCGAATCACCGATCGGTCAGTCCGCCCCTGGCTTCACATGTAAGGATAAAAAGTTCTTCCAATAGTGAAGTATAGTAAAACTATTTATTAAAACAGGACACCTAGTCTTCCCCTGTTTCATTAGAATTGAGAACATTCACATGAATGGAATCTCCTAGACATGTGCACAACAAAAAAATTTTGTTTTGTGTTTTTGTTTTGTTTCTTTACTTTTTCCGTTGATTCGTAACGATCTGTAATTTCGTAAGACGCGAGATTTCACATTCGGACTCGTATTTTCGTAAAACAGTTTCTATTTTTGTTAATACGAAATGATTTACAGTTAGTTAGTCTAATTCTCTTTGATTTGAAATTTTGTTAGATAATAATTTTCGTTTATTCAGTACGCGACTCGTCATTTAGTAATTGTTACTTTTGTGAGATCGCCTTTTCCGTTGATTCGTACTTTCGTAGGAAATAAAGAATAATAATCCTAGGCTCGCTTTTCTAATAAGTCCTCTACTTACTCCAGTCCACTCCCTCCGGTCACCGGTCCGGACTCCTCCACAACTGAATCTAAAAAGATTCAGAAATGCCATGTGACTCAGACACAAAATGAATAAGCTGATTGGCTAAAGATATTACGTAAGATACATCACTCACTAACACACTGCCCATTCGAAAGAACGATTCGAGAACACGAAATTACGAACATACGAAATTACGAACATGCGAAATTACGAACATACATATTAAGATACACTTACACTGTCCATTCAAAAGAACAATTAGAGAACACGAACAAACGAAATTACGAACATACATATTAACTGGTTCCCGACCGGCGCGCAACGATGTACGTCGGCAGAATGGCACGGACAGGCATAAGGGCGTACAGGTACGTACCTTTAAGAATGCCGCCGTGCCATCACGTGCACTACTCGATCGCCATGGGGATACCCGCGATCGTCTCATGGGAAGGCTGAGCGGGGAGATGCGGAAGTAAACAGCATCTCCCCGTTCTGCCTAGCAACAAGTGACACTGATCTCTGCTCCCTGTGATTTGAGCAGAGATCAGTGTTCACTAACACACAGCCACGCCCCCCACAGTTAGTAACACACCCCTAGGCACACTTAACCCCATACACTGCCACCCCCTGGTTAACCCCTTCACTGCCGGTGTCATTTACACAGGAATCAGTGCATTTGTATAGAACTGATTGCTGTATAAATGACAATGGTCCCAAAAATGTGTCAAAAATGTCCGATGCGGGAGGGCACCGTCTTGCGAGGGGTAGCTTCATACACCCCAATTAGGGACCTTATACGTAAGGGTAGACTTAATTTAGTCATAGATAGATAACACAAAAGTATGGCGTAAGAATGGTATGAATGTGAATGCTCGAGGTACAAAGAATCTGCAAATATAACGCGGACCCTTTGACCCTAAATTTTTTTTTTTTTTTTTTTTTCTCTCTTCCTCTCTTTCTCCTCCCACTCCCCCTCCCCTTTTATCTCCTTCCCTCTCCCGAATTTTCATTATGATTAAAATATGTTCATATAATGTCAGAGGTCTAAATGTACCTTCTAAAAGATCTCAGATTTTATACTCCCTTCATAGTCAAAATGTGGGTATTATCATGTTTCAGGAAACACATTTTGGCTCAGATCACATACCCAATATACAAACAGGCCACTATCCAACATGGTATCATGACTCCTTTTCATATTCAAAATCAAGAGGAGTCTCCATTGCAATACATAAATCAATACCACACCAAGTCCTAAAATGTTATAAAAATAAAGATGGAAGAGGACTCTTATTAAAGGTCTCTATCTATGGTAAGAAATACACTTTTATAAATATATATTTGCCTAATCAAGATCAGATGGAATTTGGGACACAACTTATATCAGAAATGATGGAGAGGGCAGAAGGGAGTATAGTAATTGGTGGGGACTTCAATTTTGTCCTCGATCGAGAGATAGATACGACAGCCCCCCCAATTAAAGAAAAGAAAAATATAAGAAAAAGGTTTAAAGAAATGATGAATAGATTTCAACTAATAGATATATGGAGAATGGACCACCCTCTAGAAAGGGACTATACTTTCCTCTCAAAAGTTCATGGAACGTACCACAGACTTGATTATTTCCTAATAAACCAACTAGGAATGGCCGAGATCTCCTCCCCTGAAATAGGAAGCGCAATATGGTCAGATCACACACCCATCTATATAACGTTAACGATAGATAAAAGGAAAAAAAATAGAGGGTCTTGGAGACTGAACGATAACCTATTATTTGACGAAATATGTGTAACTGAAATCGGGTCAGCAATAACCAATTTCCTGGCAGATCATATAGAGGACACCACGTCTCTCCCCAATCAATGGGAAACTTTAAAATGTATCATACGTGGCTTGTTCATAAAACATGGGACAAGATTAAAAAAGATAAAAGGAAATCATATAGTCCAACTTTCAAGTGATATTAAAAAGCTAGAAAAGCAACACAAACTAAATCCCATACAGGAAATATTAAAGGAATTAAATATAAAGAAAACGGAACTTAGAATATTATTAGATGAACAAACCTTACAAATCAGAGACACAATACGATCCCTACACTATCACCAAGGTAATAAACCTGGTAAATTACTAGCAAATATACTGCGCCAACGTACAAATCCCACATCTATTATTAAGATTAAAACCGAATTGGGTACTTATACTCATGACCCAAAGGGTATTGTGGAAACTTTTCGGAGTTTCTATTCTAAACTATATAATATCTCTAATGAGGTGACCGAAAGAAGCCTCAAGACCCTTCGGCAAAAAACACAGGAGTATATAAAAGAAACCCCAATACAGACCTTAGCTGACACTGATAAAGAACAATTAGAAGATGAATTTTCGGAACAGGAAATTAAAGGAGTGATAGACTCACTGGTGGTGGGGAAAAGTCCAGGACCGGACGGCTTCACCCCCCGGTTCTATAAACAATTTAAAGAACAATTAATCCCAATTATGAAACAGTTATTTAATGGAGTATCAAAAGGCCAACCCTTTGTTCCACAAGGAATGCAAGCATTCATTTCCCTTATACCCAAACCAGAAAAAGACCACACCATTTGCGGAAATTACCGTCCTATCTCCTTGACAAATGTGGACCTTAGAATATATTCAAAGGTCATAGCAAATAGACTTACTCCTATACTCCCAAAATACATTCACCTAGATCAAACAGGATTTGTAAAAGGTAGGGAGGCTAGAGACAATACCTTAAAGACAGTAACACTTATAGAATACGCTCAGAGACATGCCATCCCATCCTGTCTATTGGCAGTGGACGCTGAGAAAGCGTTTGACAGGGTGGGATGGTGCATCCTCGAAGAAACACTAAAACAATGGGGCGTAGGCCCAATCCTATTAGAAAAAATGATGGTATTATATCAAAAACCTACAGCCAGAATAAGAACGGCCGGAGAAATATCCGAGCCAATGTGTATAACAAACGGAACTAGACAAGGATGTCCCCTGTCCCCCTTACTGTATGTATTGGTTATGAAACATCTTGCAATAGCTATCCGAAACAACCCAAATATACAGGGACTAAAAACACAACAACATGAATATAAAATCTCTATTTATGCAGATGATTTATTAGTCTATATAACAAATCCCATAATTACACTCCCTAACCTGATACAAGAATTTGAGAGGTTCGCAAGGGTAAGTTACTTTAAGGTAAATTATAACAAGTCTGAAATGATGGACATCTCACTTCCTTCAGATAAAGTGGAATTAATTAAGACTAATTTCCCTTTTATTAGGCAATCAATAGCAATTAAATACCTTGGAATATATATTCCTAAGGAACTGGACAAGTTATACGAACTTAACTATCTCCCAATCACTGCTAAAATAATAAAAACACTACAAAAATATACTAAAGGGATTTATTCATGGATAGGAAGAATAAACATAATAAAAATGGACATACTACCAAAAATTTTATATGTATTTCAGGCCATCCCACTTTTTCCTGCAAAAAATATAATAAACCAATTACGGAAAGCAATAGGAAGTTTTATTTGGGCAGGAAAGCCCGCTAGAGTAAATAGGTCAACACTGACTCGAACGAAAGAAGAAGGAGGGTTGGCACTACCAGATGTTACGACTTACCTAAAAGCAGCCCTAATAACAAGAATAATAGACTGGTTTCAAAACGAGGATACTAAGCAATGGGTTGGATTGGAGGAAGAGATCACGGCCATAAGACTGAAATCATTACCATGGGTTAAAAAAGAACATCGCCCCTTAGATAGTGAAATGCCATTTTTTGTGGCTCTGACGATGAAAGTATGGGATAGCCTGGCAAGACAGGGCCAGGGATTTTCATGTGCAGGCCCAATGACCCCTATATTTAATAACCCGGGATTCCCACCAGCAATGAAATCAGGAACCTTTTTAAAGTGGAATAAAAAGCAGGACACTAGAGTATGGGAGATAACTGAATACAACAGGTTAATATCGCCAGAAGCCTTAGATATAGAATATAATAATAATTGGATACAATACTGGCAATTACATAAATATATTACCCACTTAGCGAAAGAAGAGATACTTAATAGACCCCTGACAGACTTTGAGGAAATTCTGATAGGGAAACAAAAACCAACCCACAATTTGTCTAATATATATAAGTATTTAATGAAAAACAATAACAGACAGGAGATAATACAGATAAAAAAATGGGAAGAAGAATTAGGAATAAATATCCCCAAAAGTAAATGGAACGAAGCATTTAAAATAATACATAAACTATCAAAATCTAGTAAACATCAGGAGAGGAACTATAAACTTCTAATTAGATGGTATAGATGCCCAACAGACATGAAGAAAATAAATCCAGAAAATGAAGACAAATGCTGGAGATGTCAAAAAGATATTGGAACAATGTCACATATCTGGTATTACTGCCCTGGGGTTTATAGTTTCTGGGAGCAAATATACAAAATATATGCAGTAATGACAGGAAGAGTAATTCAACCTGACATTTTGATGTCGGTATTGTCAATGAATTTGGGATCGGTAAAAAAGGTCAGGAAAGGTACTTTGAAGTATTTTCTTACTGCTGCACGCACTACAATAGCTAGAAAATGGAAAAATAGGGAAAGTCCGAACATAAAGGAATGGGAGATGGAGATGAACGAAATGTGTGCACTGGAAAAAAGATCGGAAACAGAGAAGGAGGTTAAAAAAGAGCCTAGGACTGCATGGCAGACCTGGATTGAGTTTAATATTCTACAACCTAGATGGAGAGAACAATTCTAAAAAAGGGTGAAGGAGAAGGGGGAAAAGGAGGTTGATGTTGAGGTATGGATGTATACTGGGATGGATCTTGAAGAATGAATGTTATATGTGGACAGACTGTAAATTTAATACAATAAACACAAGGCTATATTTAAATCGAATAATGGCAACTAAATATGTTAATGTACAAAGTAAATGTATCCACTATGATATCTGTGTGTAAGCAATGCAAACTGTTGTAAAGGAAAAAAAAAAGGAAAATTTTTTTGATAAATAAAGATATTTATAAAAATGTCTGATGTGTCCGCCATAATGTCGCAGTCATAATAAAAATCGCTGATCGCCGCCATTACTAGTAAAAAAAAAAAATATTAATAAAAATGCTATAAAACTATCCCCTATTTTGTAAACGCTTTAACTTTTGCGCAAATCAATCAATAATCGCTTATTGTGATTTTTTTTTTACCAAAAATATGTAGATGAATACGTATCGGCCTAAACTGAGGAAAAACTTTTTTTATATATTTTTGGGGGATATTTATTATAGCAAAAAGTGAAAAATAATGTTTTTTTTTTTTCAAAATTGTCTCTCTTTTGTTTATAGCGCAAAAAATAAAATCCGCAGGGGCGATCAAATACCACCAAAAAAAAGCTCTATTTGTGGGAAAAAAAGGACGTCAATTTTGTTTGGGAGCCACGTCGCACGACCGCGCAATTGTCAGTTAAAGCGACGCAGTGCCGAATCGCAATAAGTGCTCCGGTCTTATGCCAGCAAAATGGTCCGGGGCTGAAAGTGGTTAAGAGACACTAAAGCCCCATACACACGGTCGGACTTTTTCATGGATTCTGTCCGATCGGACAATGTTGTTGAAAAATCAGACCGTGTGTATGCACCATCGGACAGTGTTCGTCGATTTGTCCGACGGACAAAGTCTTATCTCCTGCTGGAAAGATTTGCCGTCAACCCGGTCCGATCACACCAAACCCGATCGTGTGTACGGTTGTCCGACCGGACAAAGTGCTACGCATGCTCAGATCACATTACAAGACCAAAGCTATTGGCTACTAGCCTCTACGTTGTCCCGTCGTAGGCAACAAACGTCACCACGTTCAGAATGATCGGATTTTCCGACAACTTTGTCCGACCGTGTGTACGCAAAACCAACATCGGACAAAGTACGACGGACATGATCCGACGGACCTGGTCCGCGGATTGTCCGACCGTGTGTATGGGGCTTTAGACTCTCCATTCAAAAGAACAATTCGAGTACACGAACAAACGAAATTACGAACACACGAATGAAAATACGAACATACGCAATGTCATATGTCAGATGTCATTTTCTTTCTTTTACTGTTTTGCAGTTTCGTATTTTCGTAATTTTCGTATTTTGCTTCTTTCAATTATTCGGATGTTCGGATTGATCCGAATGTACGAATACTAACAAATTCGTACGAAAATCTATTCGTTACGAACCGAATCGCACATGTCTAGAATCTCCTACCGAGCCACACACAGGAGGTAAGTAGAATATGTAAGTGTTTTGAAAATAATTTAGACTCATGAAAAATGGCATGTCATTGCCGTCATCCCTAATAAATGTGGTCATTAATACCTCAGAATAAATGGGATTTTTAAGGCAACGTAGTCAACAAAAATATATATAAAAAAATTATATAATTTTATTCATACAAAAATATGGAAAAGAAAAAATATAGAAAGACAATTGAACAATATATACATATTTTGAATATGTTTCACATAAAAAGATCACTGATTTTGAACATGTAATAGGTTATATAAGAGTGGCCATTTCATACTACATATCAATACAAGACAGAGACAAGAAGAAATACTGGCTCTGGATGTACAGTAGTCTGAAAAATCCAACGCGTTTCGAAGTGTGCATATGTATTAGACATGTGCAATTTGTTTCGTCTTTTTTCGTTTTCCGTTAAAATTCGTTATATTCGTTCATTCGTTATCGTACGAATGAACGAATGATTCACTAAAAATTTTAATGAATAACGAATTATCGAATTGAAGGAATATGGAAAACAACGAAAATCCGAAATAACCAAATTAGAAACAACGAAACTACGAAAGAAGAAAATCCGAAAAACAAAAACAGGAACAACGAAAATCAAAATGAACGAAAAAATTTGTACATTCGTAACTTTTTTTTTTTTGTTGAATTGGTCATTTTCCGTGTCCCTTCCAATGGCGCTGCTTAACGTGGTTCGAATGGATTGAACGAAAAAATTCGTACCTTCGTAACTTCTTTCTTTTTCGATTCGTAATTTCCAGTGTCTCTTACAATGGCGCTGCTTAACGTGCTTCGAATGGGTTGAACGAAAAAATTCGTACATTCATAACTTTTTTTTTTTTTGCGATTCGTAATTTTCCGTGTCTCTTACAATGGCGCTGCTTAACGTACTTCGAATGGGTTGAACGAAAAAATTCGTACATTCATAACTTTTTTTTTTTTTTTCGCGATTCGTAATTTTCCATGTCTCTTACAATGGCGCTGCTTAACGTGCTTCGAATGGATTGGACCAAAAAATTTGTTCATTCGTAACTTTTTTTTTCGATTCGTAATTTTCCGTGTCTCTTACAATGTAATAATAGCATACACATTACATAACATTATGAATTATGCTCCGATTACGAATCTACGAAAACAATGTTACGAAAGTACAAATAAATCAATCTTACGAAAGTACGAATGTAACTAAATCTACGAAAATACGAATACGTCCGAATTTCGAATAAACGAAAATGAAACTAACGGAAAAACGAATCAACGAAAAAATAACTATTACGAATACGAACACCGACGACTTACGCCTCGTACACACGTACGGACTTTTGCCGGCGGACCTAAGTCCAGCGGACAATCCGCTGGACTTTCCGGCTAGGTCCGCTGGACTTTCCGAGGGTGTGGACTTGCCCACACACGCACGGACTTGTCCAGCGGATAATCCGCCGGCCAAAAGTCCGCGGGACTTTTGAAAATGAACGGACTTGCCCACACACGGAGCAGTCCGTTCATTTTGAACGTAACTTCAGGTTACGTAGCTAGCGTAGGCAGTAAATGCCGCCGCGCTAGCTCCGCAAGCTGGCATGGATTTAAAGGGAATCCCCACGCCGAAAAAACGGCGTGGGGGTTCCCCCCAAATCCATGTCAGACCCTCATCCGAGCACGCAGCCTGGCAGGCCAGGAAAGGGGTGGGGACGAACGAGCGCCCCCCCCCCTCCTGAGCCGTACCAGGCCGCGTGCCCTCAACATGGGGGGTGCCCTGGGGAAAGGGGGGCCGTGCGGCCCCCCCACCCCAAAGCACCTTGTCCCCATGTTGATGAGGACAAGGGCCTCTTCCCGACAACCCTGGCCGTTGGTTGTCGGGGTCTGCGGGCGGGGGCTTATCGGAATCTGGGAACCCCCTTTAATAAGGGGGCCCCCAGATCCCGGCCCCCCACCCTATGTGAATGAGTATGGGGTACGATGTACCCCTACCCATTCACCTAAGGTGTAAAATGTAAAGTAAAAAAAAACACCCACACTTTTGAAAAAATAGTTTATTGCACTGCTCCGGGGGTCTTCTTCCGTCTTGGGGGTCTTCTCGCCGGACTCCCCCGCCATTTACCAAGCTCTTTTACCGAGCGAGGGGAGTCCGGCTACCTTCTTCGTCGTCGCCGCCGTCTGGGGGTCTCGATCCGCCTTCGGGGGTCTTCTTCCGTCTTGGGGGTCTTCTCGCCGGACTCCTCCCCTCTCTTCTGCTCTTTTACCTAGCTCTTTCACGAGGGGAGGTGTCCGGCTACCTTCTTCGTCGTCGCCGCCGTCGTCGTCTGGGGGTCTCGATCCGCCTTCGGGGGTCTTCCGGGGGTCTCTTCTGTTCTTGCGGCGGTCGTCGTCTTCCGCGCCGCCGGCGCCGCTTCTTCTTCTTCTTCTTGTCCTTCTTGTTCTTGTTCTTCTTCTTCTTCCGATGTTGACCCGACGCTCTCTCTGCCCGGAATGCCTGTGCCGCTCTGAGCTCGGACTTATATAGGGACATGGGCGACAGGGTCACATGTTCATGTCACATGGTGACCCCGCCCCCTTGCGATGTCACAGTCCCAGCATCCTCCGGGACTGTGACAACACAAGGGGGCGGGGTCACCATGTGACATGTGCATGTGACCCTGTCGCCCATGTCCCTATATAAGTCCGAGCTCAGAGCGGCACAGGCATTCCGGGCAGAGAGAGCGTCGGGTCAACATCGGAAGAAGAAGAAGAACAAGAACAAGAAGGACAAGAAGAAGAAGAAGGCGGCGCCGGCGGCGCGGAAGACGACGACCGCCGCAAGAACAGAAGAGACCCCCGGAAGACCCCCGAAGGCGGATCGAGACCCCCAGACGACGACGGCGGCGACGACGAAGAAGGTAGCCGGACACCTCCCCTCGTGAAAGAGCTAGGTAAAAGAGCAGAAGAGAGGGGAGGAGTCCGGCGAGAAGACCCCCAAGACGGAAGAAGACCCCCGAAGGCGGATCGAGACCCCCAGACGGCGGCGACGACGAAGAAGGTAGCCGGACTCCCCTCGCTCGGTAAAAGAGCTTGGTAAATGGCGGGGGAGTCCGGCGAGAAGACCCCCAAGACGGAAGAAGACCCCCGGAGCAGTGCAATAAACTATTTTTTCAAAAGTGTGGGTGTTTTTTTTTTTACTTTACATTTTACACCTTAGGTGAATGGGTAGGGGTACATCGTACCCCATACTCATTCACATAGGGTGGGGGGCCGGGATCTGGGGGCCCCCTTATTAAAGGGGGTTCCCAGATTCCGATAAGCCCCCGCCCGCAGACCCCGACAACCAACGGCCAGGGTTGTCGGGAAGAGGCCCTTGTCCTCATCAACATGGGGACAAGGTGCTTTGGGGTGGGGGGGCCGCACGGCCCCCCTTTCCCCAGGGCACCCCCCATGTTGAGGGCACGCGGCCTGGTACGGCTCAGGAGGGGGGGGGGGCGCTCGTTCGTCCCCACCCCTTTCCTGGCCTGCCAGGCTGCGTGCTCGGATGAGGGTCTGACATGGATTTGGGGGGAACCCTCACGCCGTTTTTTCGGCGTGGGGATTCCCTTTAAATCCATGCCAGGTCACGGAGCTGGCGCGGCGGCAGTAACTGCCTACGCTAGCTACGTAACCTGAAGTCACGTGCTAAATGAACGGACTTGCCGATGAGCGGCAAGTCCGTTCATTTCAAAAGTCCCGCGGACTTGCCCACTAACGGCGGGATTGTCCGCTGGACTTCCAAGTCCAGCGGATAATTTGAGAACAAAACCTGAAACTTTAGTCCGCCGTACTTTGGCGCCAAAAAGTCCGCCGGCGCCCACACACGAGGGGATTATCCTCTGGACTTCAGTCCAGAGGATAATCCCGCGGGATTGTCCCTTCGTGTGTACGCGGCCTATAGGATGCACAAAGGTTTACAACCACTTTAATGGAGTTGGGTTCCGTTCCTGAACCTTCAAAGCTTTCTATTTTTTCTATATAAATACCTATTTCATGTATTTTCTAGACCTTACTAGAGATCTTGCGATGGTGCAGAAGGAAAAATGCAGGGTCCTTCGTTAGCTTCGACAGTGGCGGCCCGTCCATAGGGGGCGCCGGGCGCCCCCCCCCCCTCCTTGCAGTTAAAAAAAATAAATAAATAAATAAAAAAAAAAGTTCAAAAAAAAAAAAAATGTATTTAAACATGTCCCTTTAAGGGCGCCATGTCCCTTTAAGGGCGCACAGTGCAGTATGCACCGCTCTATCACCAATAGATAGATTCATGCATTGCATGAATCTATCTATTGGTCACCTCTGCCGCCCCCTATTCAGGTGTCCGGCCCTGATCGGGCGCCGGGCATCTGAATTACAGTGGGGGGGGTGTTGCTGGAAGCGCCCCTATTAGAGCTGTAAGCTCTAATAGGGGACCTGATTAGAGCGGTGTGCTCTAATAGGCTTCCCTAAGTGTAAACAGCGGGCGCACGGCCGTGCGTTCGCTGATTACACAGTATTGTGTTAGAGAAGCGAATACATCGCTTCCCTAACACAGACCCGCCTCTCAGCCAATCAGGTTGCCAGGTCTGTTACCTGTCACC
>CM053029.1:610905797-610956566 GCA_028564925.1 Lithobates sylvaticus
CTTCATACTTTCCCCGGCAACTTTCTTCTCTCGAAAAAGCATCAGATTTTGTATACAAAAACATAATTTCTTCATCATACATCACAGGACAAAGAGCACCTTCGTGGTCATAATCAGTGGTGGCTGGTGTTTTTTTTTTGGGGGGGGGGGGGGGTGACAGCAAACAACCACCCACCTCTCCAAGTGGCATCAAACCGCCCCCCCCCCCGCTGTTTGAAGGTCGGTCCGGCACTTACCCCATCAAGGCAGCCAGCACGATGCAGCAGCTCGGCTCAGAGTCCTCTACTCCAATGGCGGCTTCCGGCTCCTCTACTCTTCCTCCTAGGCATCCAATAAGATCACCTGTCCATTCAGCCAATCAGGTGACTGGTGTCAAAACCCGCTTCCTGATTGGCCGGGAGGAGGATCAGTGTTACAACAGTGAATGATAAAAAGTATACCGCGCAAAATGCTAACATTTTTTACATACAGGTAATAAATATAGGTGATACACTGGTAACAATTAATACAATTAATAAAAAAAATCAACAGTGTGGTTGGGGGGGGGGGGGGCGCAGTTCTAGATCCTTGCCCTGGGAGTTGGGTGACCCTATCCCGGTACTGGAGGGGACTAATTGTCTTTTTTGTTGCCAGTGTCCACTCGCCTGAAGGTGGCAGCATAACTCTATGGTTTTAACCAGGGGCAGCCTGTCCCTTAAGGGCCGTCCCCCCCCATGCATTGCCACCTCCCCTATCCATGCATCCGGCCCCTTTCATAACACCGGCGCATGAATTCCAATGCGGGGGAGGGCTTTTTTTATTTTATTTTTTAAGCATCGATTAGAGCCAAAGCTATAATAGGCTTCAATATAGGGTGGGCTCGGGTCGGAGAGAGTACCAAAGTCATTAAAACATAGAAAGTTCATATGTAGATATAAAGTTCCACTTGTATTTTAATTATGCAAAGCAGATTATGGGATAGCGGCTGATCCGTGCATAAAAAAACGTTGCACACCAAATCTTTGCAGATCAAAATCCCAGATAAATCGTTCACCACATCGCTTCTTAAAGCGGTTCGGCACACATTTCATTTAGTAAATCTCTTTGCCTTCCAAATCAGGCAAAGAGTACTAAATGAAATGTGTTTTTTTTTTTTTTTTTTCACTTACCTTGTAATCGATGACTTCCAGTCCTCTGTCTCTGCGGGGGTGGGCGGGGTCTGTGCGGGGATCCTCGTCACGCCGCACTGTCTCCTGGGATCTGGTGTCATTGATCCCAGGAGTCTGTGCGGGCATCTTCCGAAATCTCGCAAGATTTCGGCCACATCTTCCGAAATCTCGCGAGATTTCGGCCACATCTTCCGAAATCTCGCGAGATTTCGGACACATCTTCCGAAATCTCGCGAGATGTCGGCAGATGTGCCGACATCTCGCGAGATTTCGGAGAACGTGAGCTGCACTTTGCCGTTACTGCGCACGCGCGAGCTCGGCGCAGTAACGGCGGTGCACGCTGGGCCATCTAAAGTGCCTGTGGGGTTTCACATGCCCACAGGCAAGATGGCCCCCAGCAGAAAAGCAGCAAATAAAGAACTTTATCGGAGGAAAACCGGCTGCGATCGCGGTGGAAGATGGAACAGGTGAGTCCCCCAATTTAGCTATTAATCCTTTGCATATTCCCCCCCAAAAAAAACCAGTGCAGAACCGCTTTAAGTGAATTACCTATAGGGGATTCCCATATCAGAAGGTGATGGGTTAATAACTTGCCTTTCACTGGTTTGATGTCGGCAGACTCTGTTTAATTCACTCAAATGGAGCTGGATCCGTAAATAAATGTAAAGCTCATAACAAGCGAAGAAACAGAAATGCCCATAGCGTAATCCAGTACATTTAAAATTATTTTATTTCAAATAACAAAGTGATCCCATATGGCTGTGCACTTACAATGTGTCAAAGATAAAATGAACATGTATTATACCTCTGTATTAAATCGTTGGGTCCCGATATACCTTATTACCGCAAAAAGCGTTATTCTCGGGTAAGGTATCACAGAAGATCAACGACGTGGGTAGCTGTGTGGTCTTTGGCTTCAATATAGGGTGGGCTCGGGTCGGAGAGAGTGCGCTCCCAGCCCACCCAGGTGTGTTACAGCAGCGAATATTCTCTGTTGTAAAAAATATGAAAATTAACCAAAGCGCCAAAGGATGAAAGTTAGTGACATAATTAAAGCAGCTGTAGTGTGAAATTGGTGTGAACAATTAATAAATGATAAAAAGTATACCGCGCTAAATGCAATTTTTTTTTTACATACAGGTAATAAATATAGGTGATACACTGGTAACAATTAATAAAATTAATAAAACAGTCCCCAGTAGACATGTGCACAACAAAAAAATTAGTTTATTTTCGTTTCGTTTTTTTCGTTTCCGAAAAAAATTTGTTTGTTTTCGTTTCGTTTTTTTCGTTTCCATCGATTCGTAACGATTCGTACATTCGTAAGTCGTCGGTGTTCGTATTCGTAATGATTCGTACATTCGTAAGTCGTCGGTGTTCGGATTCGTAACGATTCGTACATTCGTAAGTCGTCGGTGTTCGGATTCGTAACGATTCGTACATTCGTAAGTCGTCGGTGTTCGTATTCGTAATGATTCGTACATTCGTAAGAGTTAATTCGTACATTCGTAAGAGTTTATTTTTTTGTTGATTCGTTTTTTCGTTTAATTTTCGGACGCATTCGTATTTATTCGTGCATTCGTAACATTCGTAGATTCGTAATCGGAGCATAATTTGATGTAATGTGTATGCTATTATTACATTTTAATAATTTACGAATCGAAAAAAAAAGTTACGAATCGAAAAAAAAAAAAGTTACGAATCGAAAAAAAAGTTACGAATGTACGAATTTTTTTGTTCAATAGAGACACGGAAAATTACAAATCGAAAAAAACCAAAAAAAAAAAGTTACGAATTGAAAAAAAAGTTACGAATCGAAAAAAAAAAAAGTTACGAATCGAAAAAAAAAAAAGGTTACGAATCGAAAAAAATAAAGTTACGAATCGAAAAAAAAGTTACGAATCGAAAAAAAAAGTTACGAATGTACGAATTTTTTTGTTCAATCCATTCGAAGCACGTTTAGCAGCGCCATTGTAAGGGACACGGAAAATTACCAATTCAACAAAAAAAAAAAAAGTTACGAATGTACGAATTTTTTGGTTCGTTTTCGTTTTTCGGATTTTCTTCATTAGTACATTCGTTGTTTCCAATTAGTTTTTTTAGGATTTTCGTTGTTTTTCGGATTCGTTCGTTTCGAATGATTCGTTAATCGGATTCGTACGATTCGAATGATTCGTTACGATTCGTTATTCGGATTCTTACTTTTCGAATGATTAGTTCATTCGTACGAAAACGAACGAACGAAAATAACGAAAAAAAACGAAAAACGAAAAAAAACGAAACGAATTGCACATGTCTAGTCCCCAGTGAAAAAAGGTGCTGGTGCTAGTGGAACAGTATCCAGTGCTGTGACTTGAATAATAGATGGATGATTCTGTGCTTCTTAGGTTCTTTAAATAGGGTGCCCCCCCTAGTAGATGTGCACTCGCCCCTGGGAGTGGACCAACTATCGCTAGTTAGGTCAAATGCGCGTGTGGTGCGACCCCTTGGATGTCCTCTGGACCGATGATTGGCTGCGGTGAATGGTGGGATGGTAAAAGGGGTGGGCAGGAGGGGAAGCTGCCCCAGGCACAGTGAAGCAAGGGTGCAAAGAATGGATGCAGGTGGTGCACCCATTCTACCCTGTGTATTAACAGTGTGGTGGGGGGGGGGGGGGGGGCGCAGTTCTAGATCCTTGCCCTGGGAGTTGGATGACCCTATCCCGGTACTAGAGGGGACTAATTGTCTATTTTTGCCAGTGTCAAATCACCTGAAGGTGGCAGCATAACCCTATGGTTATGCCCAGGGGTTATGCCCAGCATGACAGGTCCTCTTAAATATGAGATCAGGGGTCAAAAAGACCTCACGTCTCATATTTGGACTTAAATGCAATAAAAAAAATGTAAAATAAAATTGTCATTTGAAAAAATGACATTGAAAAAATGTGCCTTTAACCTCCCTGGCGGTATGATTCTGTCTGGAATTTTGTGCTGAAAGCGGTACAATTATTTTGCATGGAAATTTGGCGTTTTTATATTGTAGGCATGCAATTCTTATGAATAACTCACTTAAATCTGTCCGAACCAGAGTCTAGTAGACATCCCGGGTATGATAAAGTTTGAAACACAAAATCATAAATTATAATATAATAAAAATATATATAAAAATGATTCAATAATGTAATCAAATCAAAAAAAACACAGAAATTTGCTCAGTTGCAGAATAGTCGCTGTCATTAAATTTAGTGTTTGATGATAAATTGTGATTCTAATTTTTTATCTGTGTTTTCTAGCTGGTCTAAAACCACTTTTGACATAAAGGGACACTTTTTGGTTGCTATGGACAATCTCCAGTTTCCAGGCAGAAGAAAAATCTTTTTATTATATAAAATGACATGCAGAGCACTGGGCAGACCACTAGGGACAAAGGGGATGTGTATTTTTTGTATACAGTACTGTAATCTGTAAGATTACAGTACTGTATGTGTGTTGTGTTTTTAAACTTTTTTGAATTTGGCGCCGATCTCCGCTCCCGTGCGTCGTAACGTCGCAGGGAACGGAGATCGGCGGCACTCGGCACTGTGTGAATCGAGCGAGCGGACGGCTCGCACACACAGCGGGGAGACATCGCAGGATCCAGGGGAAAAGGTAAGTAACTTCCCCCCCCCTGTATCCTGCAATGCAGCCCGAGTCTGGCTCGGGGTTACCGCTCCTGGCAGAAAAAACTGGACCCGAGCCAGACTCGGGAACACCGCCAAGGAGGTTAAGAGGTATGGGCCGAAGTGACGTTTCGACGTCGCTTCTGCCCTGCTATGGTATGGAGACGGGTGGGGGGCCATCTTAGCCTCACTCGTCTCCATACCCAGGCACTGAGAGGACCCAACGGCTCTGGTAAGTGGCGGAGGGTGCAGGAGAGCGGCGGAAGGGGGGGTGGCACCTCTCCCGCCGACGATAACGGTGACCTCGCTGCGAATACGCCGCAGAGACCACCAGAGAACCGCCGCCTGAAAAGATGGATACCCCGGTTGTGATAGCAGCTGCTGCCGTTACCGAGATATCCCTCTTCAAAAAACTGACGTACATAGTCGTGCAGCGGTTGGTACGTGGTTAATTGTTACCAGTGTATCACCTATATTTATTACCTGTATGTAAATTTGTTTAGCATTTAGCGCGGTATACTTTTTATCATTTATTAATTGTTCACACCAATTTCATACTGCAGCTGCTTTGATTATGTGGTAAAGCAATTCGTTTTCTTTATCTATACTAACACATACATGAGGTTTTTTCACTTACTTTCATCCTTTGGCGCTTTGGTTCATCATGATATTTTTTACAACAGAGAATATCCGCTGCTGTAACACACCTGGGTGGGCCGGGAGCACACTCTCTCCGACCCGAACCCACCCTATATTAAAGTCTCTGGCTCTAATCGATGCTTAACCACTTAAGGACCGCCTCACGCCGATATACGTCGGCAGAATGGCACGGCTGGGCACAATCACGTACCTGTACGTGGCCCTTTAAGAGCCCAGCCGTGGTTCGCGCGCTCGCGACCCGTCCTGAGCTCCATGACCGCGGCCGCGGGACCAGCGGACCCAATCACCGCTGGTGTCCCGCGATCGGGTCACAGAGCTGAAGAACGGGGAGAGGTCTGTGTAAACAAACCTCTCCCCGTGCTTCCTACACTGCCTGTCACTGATCGGCTGTTCCCTGTCATCGGGAATGCCGATCAGTGACGTCAGATGTAAAGCCACGCCCCCCCTACTGTAAAAAAAAACACACACACGTCACACTTAGCCCCTCCCCGCCCCCTAGTGGTTAACTCCTTCACTGCCAGTGTCATTTACATAGGAATCAGTGCATTTAAATAGCACTGATTGCTGTGTAAATGACAATGGTCCCAAAAATGTGTCAAAAATGTCCGATGTGTCCGCCATAATGTCGCTTTTGCAATAAAAATCGCTGATCGCCGCCATTACTAGTAAAAAAAAAATATTAATAAAAATGCTATAAAACTATCCCCAATTTTGTAAACGCTATAACTTTTGCGCAAACCAATCTATAATCGCTAATTGCAATTTTTTTTACAAAAAATATGTAGAAGAATCCGTATCGGCCTAAACTGAGAAAAAAATATGTTTTTTTATATATTTTTGGGGGATATTTATTATAGCAAAAAGTTAAAAAAATGCATTTTTTTCAAAATTGTCGCTCTATTTTTGTTTATAGCGCAAAAAATAAAAACGGCAGGGGCAATCAAATACCACCAAAAGAAAGCTCTATTTGTGGGAAAAAAAGGACGCCAATTTTGTTTGGGAGCCACGTCACAGGACCGCGCAATTGTCAGTTAAAGCGTTGCAGTGCCGAATCGAAAAAAGAGGCCTGGTCCTTTGGCTGCAAATTGGTCCGGGGCTTAAGTGGTTAAAAAAAAAAAACAGCCCTCCCCTGCATTGAAATTCATGCGCCGGTGTTCTCAAAGGGGCTGGACGCATGGATAGGGGAGGTGGCAATGGACGGGGGGTAGCGGCCCTTAAGGGACAGGCTGCCCCCTGGGCATAATCATAGGGTTATGCTGCCACCTTCAGGTGAGTGGTCACTGGCAAAAAAAGAAAATTAGTCCCCTCCAGAACCGGGATAGGGTCATCCAACTCCCAGGGCAAGGGTCTAGAACTGAGCTCATCCATTCTTTGCCCCCTTGCTTCACTGCACCTGGGGCAGCTTCCCCTCCTGCCCACCCCTTTTACTATCCCTCCTCCAGTCCCAGATATAACCCCCCCCCCCCTTTTTAGGCCAGGCTCCTTTTTTTTTTTGTTTGTGCTAGTGTCTTAGATGGTCTTATTCTGGCCTTCCTCCAACTGGGAGTATATTAGAGGTTGGCCTTGAGTATAGTTAAAGCGTAAACTGTGCCAAATTGTTATATATTTTTTAAAAACCCCTGCAAAGTAAAGGCATAATGTGCTAGTATCGCATACTAGCACATTATGATATACTTGCCTTCGAACGAAGCCCTGCACCGCCGTGCTTTGAGCTCTGACAGGCACTTCCATCTTCACCCAGTCTTCCTTCCGGGTTCGCGTCCTCCGGCCAATCTGATTGGCCGCATTGTGATGCACATGCGCGAGGGAGTCAGGGACCATGGCACGGAGCTCTGAAGGGTGGGCATGGGTATACGGTCCCTTAAGAGCGCATGCGCCGGTGACATCAACGGCTGCATGAAGTGTGAATATCTCCTAAACTGTGAAGGTTTAGGAGATATTCACAGTGCCTACAGGTAAGCCTTATTATAGGCCTTATTATAGGCTCACCTGTTGGTACAAGTTTACAGAAAGGGTTTACATCCTCTTTAACCCCTTACACCGACGATACGCAACAATGCAGCCCCCATTGGACTGGGCTTTTTTCCGTGGGGCTGCATATTTGTGTACCTCCCTTTGTGTTGGGGTCTCAGGAGAGCCCCAGGCCCCGCCAAGGTCAAAGGTCGGGATCAGTAATTTTTTTGGACAGGATTTATTTTTTTAACCACTTGCGGCAGGTTGGCTCGCCTGCACGAATCGCTGTACCTGTATGCCAGCTCGCGCAGGCGCAGCTGCGGCAGGGCATGCGCCGCCGGTGGCGTGCTCTCGCTGCGATCGCCTAGTACAGGGGCAGAAAGGGGATCTGCCAGTGTAAACAAGCGGATACCCCTTCTGACAGGGGACATGTCAGAGATCTTCTGTTCCCCCCTACAGTTAGAACACGCTAAGAGAACACACTTAACCCTATTGATCGCCCCCTAGTGTTAACCCCTTCCCTGCCAATGTTATTTTTACATTGATCAATGCATTTTTGTAGCACTAATCAATGTAATAATGTCGCTGATCCCCAAAAAGTGTAATTCGGGGTTAGATTTGTCTGCTGCAATGTCGATTAAAAATCACAGATCGCCGCCATTAATAGTAAAATCAAGCAACAACAAGTCCCTAAATCTATCCCATAGTTTGTAGACGCAATGACTTTTGCGCAAACCAATCCATATACGCCTATTGCGATTTTTTGTTACCAAAAATATGTAGAAGAATACATAACGGCCTAAACTGCACGTGTATTAGAGTGTAGAATTCGATAATAATTGTAGGCAACAATATACCACTACAGCCTATATATTATCTCATCTATGTATCAATTACTTTGTCTAGTCCCTGTAGATTAGTTAGTCTGTTAAAACTATGAGCACATGCTACTGTTAGTATCACAATAATACATTTAGTTATGAAACCAAACACACAGCTTAAGAATAATCAAATCTCATTTATTTCCCAAGGAAATAAGAAAGCTAACGTGTATTAAAAGGGGGTTACAAAATGACATAACATACAGCAAGACTACAATACAATGATATACTGTACAGTTACAATACAATACAATGATCTACTTAACACAAGCCTGCTGTCTCATACCCCTCATATTGCCGACCCATTTTATATTTTCTCGAGATTTTACTAATTTTTGTCACATCATTATGTGAATAAATTTTACATATATTTTTTTGACCTGCACCATCGGAGTTGTCTCCATTTTTTATCCTGTTTTCCCCGGTTCTTGGGATCACCCCCTTCGATATCGGATGCTTGGATGTCCATTGTGTATGGTGACTGCTGACGGATCCAGTGGCCTGTTTTGGAAGCTGTTTGGTGCCAGTCTGCGACCCATGGATGCAAGATATTCTGCCTAAAGCCTGTCCGATGTAGATGCCGTACGGTATCTACATCCAACACATCTGGTAAGAGTACATATGCCTCACAATGACATCAGTCAAGCCTGTTCTTATATCCATGTTCTTCTATTCCTGAGTTGATCTGAAGGACTCATCTATTGGTGTTACCACCTACACGAACTTTATAATTTATTCTAATCATTACTGGGGTCATTTCCAGTAATAATTTTCACAATTTAGTTTTCATTGTTTATGTTTATCATTAGAATGTTGTAACACTCATTCTCATTTTTGTACATGTATTAGCGCTACAATTTTTGGATTTGCATAACATACAGCAAGACTACAATACAATGATATACTGTACAGTTACAATACAATACAATGATCTACTTAAAGCGGTTCGGCACCCATTTCATTTAGTAAATCTCTTTGCCTTCCAAATCAGGCAAAGAGTACTAAATGAAATGTTTTTTTTTTTTTACTTACCTTGTAATTGAAGACTTCCGGTCTTCTCTCTCTGCAGCGGCGGGCGGGGTCTCTGCGTCGATCGTCGTCACGCCGCACTGTCTCCTGGGATCTGGTGTCATTGATCCCAGGAGTCAGTGCGGGCATCTTCCGAAATCTCGCGAGATTTCGGCCACATCTTCCGAAATCTCCCGAGATTTCGGCCACATCTGCCGAAATCTCGTGAGATGTCGGCAGATGTGCCGTTACTGCGCACGCGCGAGTAACAGTGGTGCATGCTGGGCCATCAACAGTGCCTGTGGGGTTTCACATGCCCACAGGCAAGATGGACCCCAGCAGACAAGAAGAAGACAAGAAGAAGATGAAGATGAAAACCGGCGGCGATCGAGATGGAACATGGAACAGGTAAGTCCCCCAATTGAGCTATATGCCCTTGGCATATAGCCCACAAAAAAAAAAAAAAGTGTGCAGAGTGCAGAACCGCTTTAACACAATCCTCGTAACTTGTCTCCTGATGGGAAAAGAGGGATAGTTAGGCCTCAAGATGGCCGCTTAGCAGAGAAACATCCTCATAACATGCTTTCCTCAACAAGCCTAAAGACACAGAGAGTGTATATCCTGTGTGTGCGACCTTTTCATTCAGACATACACGCCCACTCATAGCCACTCCCATTTGCCCTCCATCCAATAGGCATCGCCGCGAGATAATCCAGGAAGAATGCTGTATTGTCCACTAGGTGCATCGTCTCTAGGAAGCATGCTGTATTGTCCACTAGGGGCAGCGTCTCTATTAGCCTTGAGCCGTCTTCACAGCAGGTGGGCCTGAGCCAAGCCATTGTTCCTCTGATTACAAAGCTTGATATGCTTCATTTCAACTGAGGCCACCTGGCTTATACAAACAGGAAGTGAATCGCAGAAATATTACATGAGTTCATATTCAATCCAACATAGAGTTTATAAAAGTTCCAATAAAGTGCTTGCTGCTACCATTTTTTTTCTTGATTAACGACCGCAACATACAGGGAAATACAATGCAATACTGACATATAATCACACACATGGGTTGGACTGGATGGACTTGTGTCTTTTTTCAACCCTCACCTACTATTAGAAATCGTGTTGGAAAAAAAAGTGACGCCCAAGGAAAAAAAAGTGGTCCTCCTCTTCTCCCAGATAGAAACACTCCGCACTCACCAGAAATATATGACATCTTTTCTCAAAGAAAACCACTTATGGTAAGTATATCCCCAGGTAGATATCATGTACTCGGTCCACCAACAATACCCTAAGCGCCTGGACAGCTGAACACCTCTCCTGTATATGGCTCCTGTGCCTTTAAGAGATCACGCTGTCATCACGCTGAAGAGTTAGTTACAATGTTTCATGTTAAAAACTTGGCAGACTGCCTGGATGTTTTCTTTTGATAGCCGAGTGAGCAGATAAGTCTCTCCACTTGTTATATGAAAGAATCTGCAAACTCTGCAATAGAGATCGTCAGGGGGGTTGAATCGAGATCACGATTTTTTAACAATTAATTGTGCAGCTCTAATGCACGTGTAGGCATATTCATAAATCATATAGAAGAAGGAATAAATCTCAGTTTTTGCAGGGACACAAAAATATGTAGGGCAATAACTTCACATCAAGATAGAGAAGTTTTACAGAAAGACCTGAACAAAATAATAGGGTGGCAAAGTACATGGCAAATGAGGTTTAATGTGGAGAAATGTAAAGTAATGCATCTGGGGGCTAAAAACATAAATGCAAACTCCAGACTAGGGGGAGAACCTCTGGAGGATTCCAGGATGAAGAAATATCTGGGGGGGGGGGGGTTCCAGTAGATGACAGATTGAGCAATAACATGCAGTGTCAAGCTGTGGCTACCAAAGTCGGCAGAATATTAGCATGTATAAAAAAAGGTACCGTATTTATCGGCGTATAACACTCGCCGGCGTATAACACGCACCCCAAGTTTAGGAGGAAATTTTAAGGAAAAAACGTACATTTACATGCCCATCAATGCCGCCTTATCAGTGTCCATCTGCAGCCTTGTCAGTGTCATTTGCAGCCTTGCAGCATCCATCTGCAGCCTCCTCAGTGTCATTTGCCGCCTTGCCCAGGCTGCAGTTAAACTGCAGTGACATGTCAGTGTCACTGCAGTTTGAAAATTGCCGCCATTGGCCGTTCTCACAGTTTTCGGCCGCCTCCGGCCGTTCTCGGCAGCTTTCGGTCGCCTTTGGCCCTTCTCTGCAGCTTTCGGCCGCCGAGAACTGCCGAAAGCTGCCGAAAGCTGCCGAGGGCGGCCGAGAGCGGCCGAAAGCTGCCGAGAATAGCCGAAGGCGGCGGAAATCTGGCGGGAAAGGCCGAAGGTGGCCGAGAACGGCCGAAAGCTGCCAAGAATGGCCGAAGGCGGCCGAAAGCCGATGAGAAGGGCCGAAGGCAGCTGAAAGCCGCCCAGAGGCTCACAACGGCGGGGGATCGGCGTATAACACGCACTTCTGATTTTCCCCTGCTTTTAAGGGGAAAAAGTGCGTGTTATACGCCGATAAATACGGTATATACTCTAGAGCAGTGGCTGTTGGTGGTTTTTTATTTTGGGGGGAAGGAAAACAACCAAACCCCCCCCCCCCCCGCTGTCTGCACACACCGCTTCAGGCAAAATGTGGACACATCCAAGGTGCTAATCCCGGCTCATCACCGAAGGCAATATCAAGAAGAGAAGAAAAGATTGATCACACACTTGGATCCAAAACATGCTGTAGAAATGTCTTTATTGTCATGAGCCAGACAAGATTGCAATGATAATCAGTTGACGCGTTTCACACAAAAGGAACAATTGAAATGCTCACAATACAAGCTGTTTATAGGCGTGTATAAAATCAAACACCGAACACAAAACACCTGTAATTAAAGAGCAATCAACACAAAACTTTACAGACATCAAAACATTTCTTAAATGCTAAAACATCTGATCATAAAATGGTCAAAACAAAAATAGATGATGTAAACATATAAGCACAGCTACACCGGATTCCGAGTGCTCCAGTTTTGGTAAATCTCCCTCATTGTGTCTTGCCTGGATTAAGGTACCCTGGCCAGGCTGAGGCGTTCCACCAGAGCTCTCATTTTGCTGATGAGCCAGTGTTTTTAACTGGCAAATGTGAGTTGCCAATTGTCTTTCACTACAATAACTGTATAATGTACTACACTTAGATTGCGTCCTCCTTATCTGTTTATCCAGAGATTCTTCAGTCACCTAGGAAGTGCTACATCAAGTGTTTTGAAGCCAGTATCACGTACCTGGTAGCAGAGCCAGATACGATAAGGAAGGCCTCTCTGGCTCGGGGGCATCTATTGTGTAAACAGGAGGCGCAGGAGTACAGAGTGGCATGAGTGCCTGCAAGTCTTGCTAGTAGCAGGGCAGGTGTCCACGCGGGTAAGGTGAAGTCGTCAAAAGGCTCTAGTAGCAGGTAAGCTGGTAGGCAGCAGACTGAGGCAGGCTGGTACTGGTGCAGGGGCGGACTGACCATTCGGCCACTCGGGCACTTCCCGAGGGCCCCGGGCCACTAGGGGGCCCCATCAGGGTTGCCAGCCTCAGTAAAACCAGGGACAGTATGTAAAAATCTGTGGGTTTTTTTACATCTGTTTCTGAAATGTCCCTTACTGACATCCTTTTGGTTTAAAAATCCAGAGATTATAGCTGCCCCACCTCTCCAGTACCTTCTCAGCCAATAGAAACATGTCTGTGTATACTGTGTGTACATGTATGTGTATACTGTGTGATTGTATACTGTGTGTGTGTGTATACTGTGTGGCCCCATAATCTCTGATTGTCTGGGGGCCCCATAATCTCCTATTGCCTGGGGGCCCCATGAGTTGTCAGTCCGCCCCTGTACTGGTGACAGCGGGCAGCTCAGATGGTTGCTGGTAGAAGACTGTAGCTCAGCCAGGCACAGCAGGGTTGTAGGCGGGTACCGGTGACAGCAGGCACAGTAGCAGAGTCAGGCCGGCCAGGTCATGCACAGACAGAATGGATTGTGTAAAAGGCACAGGGGGGAGCGGGGTCAGGAAACAAACCGGGTATGGAACCAATCAGTGAAACAGGAGCCTATGGAGCAGACAGAAGCAGAGGTCAGGGGACAAGCCAAGGTCAGTGTAGAGAGTAGTCAAGACAAGCCGGGTCAGCAACTGGAATCAGGGTACAGAATCATATGAACACACGATACACAGGAGGCTGAAGACAAAGCCTCACTGATTCTGAGCACTGGCCCAGTTTAGATAGGCCATTTGGCGCCAACATCTGTCAGAAGTGCACGCAAGCGCTAGCGCACATGGGTATGCGCGCTCGGCATTAGCAAGTGCCCAATTTTTGCAAGCACAAAAGGGAACATGTATTAGCCTGTGCACAGAAGTCCATCCAGAGGAACCCATCTCATTAATGGGCATGCCCTTCCTTACAGCCAGCAGGAGGTACCCCAGGACACTCAAATTGGACTTTTTTCTGATCTCACTATACTTTCTGGGTACACATATCGCTCATTGTGCCATAAATCTCCATTCACTGATAGGAAATCCATGGATTGTGGTTTTCTATTGATACAGACTCATAGTTCTGGAAAGGAAAAGATCACTGATGAGATTGGAAGTCCCCTTCTTCTTCACCTCCTGATCTCTGCACTTTTGATCTCTGCACTACTCCCGGTGCCTCTCTCTAAGTTCACAGGAGCCAGAACTACAGAGGAGGCATCGGGTATCAATGGTGAAAATGTGCTGATTACTGCGCTAAACCCAAATTCTAAACAAGCAGCTACACAAAAATGTGACAAAACATAAACAAGAAAAATGGTGTATAATGTAACGCTAACTAGTCAGCACAAATATAGAAATATATGTGAAAATAAATGCAATACAGTGATAATGACATGTCAAAAGTCAAAAGTCCATCTGTAAAGCAAAACGGTGTCACCAAAATGCACAAAACAATCTGACCAACAATGGAACCAAAATCCAGTGGTAAGTGAAATGTCAAATCTAAAATAGTGTCCAACGTATGGAAAAATATAAAAAACGTCCAACACCAAGTAATGGGGAAATCACAGAGGTGAAGATGAAGATGAAAAGCTGTTCAGTGAAGAGACATCAAAGATGGTGTATCATCAACAACAATGGGAGATGTGTATGCTCTTACCCGAACAGAAGGACTCCAGTGTCAGTGACGCAGAGTCAAACGAGCAGAATGCCACGAATGGCAGATGTATAGACCTCAGGGTAATGAAATACTTCCGCTTCCAGATGATGTCGAAAAAGAAATGGCTTCCACATAGTGTAGGTCAAAAAGGTATTTTATTTCCAAAAACCACCATGTAACACTAAAAAGTGATTACAAATAAAAATGTCAGGCATTGTGGAGCTGATGAGCCTATCCCTACGCGTTTCGTCCAAAGGGTCTTTAACAGGGGCAGACCGTTTTGACCTACACTATGTGGAAGCCATTTCTTTTTCCACATATCATCTGGAAGCGAGTGGCTCCACTATACGGTTGAATCCATCACCAGGATCCAGTTTTGATGTTTGCCTGATTGGAGATCCGTTTGGAGGTCGCGTTTGGTGTCCTTGGATTTCGTTCCGGAGGTATTTCATTACCCTGAGGTCTATACATCTGCCATTCGTGGCATTCTGCTCGTTTGACTCCATGTCGCTGACACTGGAGTCCTTCTGTTCGGGTAAGGGCATACACATCTCCCATTGTTGTAGATGATACACCATCTTCATCTTCACCTCTGTGATTTCCCCATTACTTGGTGTTGGACATTTTTTATATTTTTCCATACGTTGGCCACTATTTTAGATTTGACATTTCACTTACCACTGGATTTTGGTTCCATTGTTGGTCAGATTGTTTTGTGCATTTTTGGTGACACCGTTTTGCTTTACAGATGGACTTTTGACTTTTCACATGTCATTATCACTGTATTGTATTTAATTTCACATATATTTCTATATTTGTGCTGACTAGTTAGCGCTACATTATTCACCATAATATATCGGGTATCAATGCACGCTGACAGTATTGAGTGTCGGCGCACCTTGAGGACAACACTGGAAACAACATTTGGATTAGATATGTGCAATTTGTTTCGTTCCGAATTCATTTTTAACGAACTTCAACAAATTCGTTAATTCGGAAATAGCCGAATTAACGAAAATCTGTTTAACAAATTTTTCCGAATATTCATAAATTTGAATATTCGAAAATTTGTAAATTCGTTCATTTTCGTAAATTCATACATTTGCACATTCGTAAATTTGTATATTCGCACATTCGTAAATTCGTACATTCGCAAATTCGTTCATTCATAAATTTGGAAATCAGAATTTATAATTAACTAATAATAACTTATCTATTACTAACTATTAAATTCTAGGTATTGTAATTTCCTTTTTAAATTGGGCTGCTAGTGAACGTAACAAATACAAATTTATTTAAATTTATTTTATTTATTTAAAGTGGGGTTCCCCCCAAAAAAAAAAAATTAAAAGTCAGCAGCTACAAATACTGCTGACTTTTAATAATCGGACACTAACCTGTCCCAGGGTCCAGCGATGCGGGGGAAAGAAGCCCCCCTCGTTCCCCGCTCCGCTCGCGGCGCCGGCATTCTTACTGTGGGCACCCGGCTGTGGCTTCACAGCCGGGCACCCACTCCGCATGCGCGAGCGGCGCCACGTGCCGCGATACGACGCTCAGTCATCTGGGACACGCGACAGGTCCCAGATGACTGTGCGGCGCCGAGGCGAAGTGATGTCAGTGCCCGGGCACTGAAGGTGGCAGACTACGAGGGACCCCCTAGCAACAGGCATTTCGAGGTGGGTAAAAATGTTTTTTTTTTTCCAATTATTTTTTTTTCTTTTTTTATGATTTTTAAGCAATTTCTTTTTTTTTGGTGGCAACACCACTTTAAGTTACAAATTATCCGAAATAAAGAATGCCGTATCCAAACAAATGGAACGTAGTGAATTAATAATAATAAATAACAATAATAATAATAAAACCTTTTTATTATTTATTATTAATTTGTTATGTTCCATTTTGTTTAGATGCGGCATTCGTTATTTGGGATAATTCGTCATTTCAGATAAATTCGTGTTCACTAACAGCCAAATTTGAAAGGAAATTACAATACCTATAATTTGTAAGTTAGTTACTATTTCAGATTTTCTAAATTTGGGGTTTTCAAATTTTCTAATTTCCAAATTTTCTAATTTGCGAATGTACGAATTTTCTAGTTTACGAATGATCAAATTTACGCATTTATGAATTTACAAATGTGTGAATTTACGAATGTGTAAATTTACGAATGTACGAATTTACGAATGTACGAATGAACAAATTTACTAATTGTGATCATAACGAATGACCTGAAAAACGAAAAAAAACGAATGAAACGAAAACGAAAATGAACTAATTTTAGGGCAGTGCACATGTCTAATTTGGATGTATACATCTGCCACAATGTTAATTTTTGGCAGAACTCCTGGGGACCACCAACATTTTCTCCGCTGGACCACTGGTTGGCAACCGCTGATTTAGACCACGCTCCCTCTCTACATCATCGTGGAACTTCCCTGTTAATTCTACAGATGATTTTGCCTATTCCCAGATTCATGATTAGCTTATATCTCTTCATGTTTCAAGTCTTGTCAAAGGATATATTGTTTCCTTTGTGTGAGACATTTCCCTGTATCGTTTGTTTAATGTCCCAATCCATATTGTGTCCTGGTGATGTTTATCTCTGCTTTTCCTTTTTTTCTCTTTGTAAAACTTCAATGAAAATCTTCAATTGAAAAAAAAAAATCTCAGAAGTAAGATGCGTCACAGATACCGGAATCCAACCTGCCATGAATGTGATGCAAGAAGTAGAGAAAAAAGGTTTTCTCAAGCTTCAGGATGTTCTCTTCTAGTGATCCCATGGGGTGGTCTGTTGTACGTCGTGATTACAGAGAACTGGTGCTGAGTGAACGTTCTGACCTTAACACACCGGCAGTGTGCTGGACTGCATTAGTAAATGACTGGTGACTTACTGCCTGCAACTGTTTTGGCCATAGATATATTGATGGCAACTGTCAGGAACATCACGTCAGCCATCAGAGAGATCATTCCAGCGGTAGGGCTTGTGTTCATGATTAAGGATGAGCCGAACACCCCCCGGGTTCGGTTCGAACCAGAACCTTCGAACGGACCGAAAGTTCGCGCGAATTTTCGAACCCTATACGTTATAATGGACGCGAACGTTCGAAATCAAAAGTGCTAATTACAACGGCCAATATGCATGTTAATGTCATAAAACAGGTTTGGGGACCCGGGTCCTGCCCCAGGGACATATATCAATGCAAAAAGAACTTTTAAAAACTAACGTTTTTTCGGGAGCAGTCATTTTAATGATGCATAAAGTGAAAAAAAAAAAAAGTGAAATTTTCCTTTAAATATGGTACCTGGGGGGTGTCTAAAGTATGCCTGTGAAGTGGCATGTGTTTCCCGTGTTTAGAACTGTCCTTGCACAAAATGACATTTGTAAAGGAAAAAAAGAAGCCATTTAAAACCACTTGCGGCTTTAGGTTTGATCTTAAGTAGAATCTGAACAGGTACATTATGAAGTGTAGCTCCATCCCAAAAAAATCTATTTTTAAGCTTTTTGGAGAACATAGGGAGGGGTTATCACCCCTGTAACATTTGCTGTCTTTGCACATCTGTTCAGAACATGTCACCTCACTTTCCGTCCCAATGACAAATGTTTTTGGAAAAGTGGGGTTTTTAATTGAAACAAGGATTGGTGATAAAGTATCAGTAGAGAGGAGATACCTTTTTCCCAAATTAAATCTAACAGGATAGAATTTCCCTTCCTAGGGGTAGATTTTCCTCTCACTTCCTGTTTTCTCTTTCCATTTGCAAGTAGGAGTCGTTTGTAAGTTGGATGTTTGAAAGTAGGGGCCTGGCGTATATACTCTGCAGAAATTTGCCCTATTAGATGTTGGTGTAGCCACAAGACTGGTGGGCACAGGAATGGGCCCTGCTGTGAGTTAATAGATCAAGATTTGTAATTGCATGCACCTGTTGAACAGGGCAGAAAAATTGGGGGTGGTGGTGGTGGTGGTGGACGGTTTTGCCACAAGACTGTAAGCTCTCACAGTTACTCTTGGTGGGCGCAGGAATGGGCCCTGCTGTGAGTTATTAGATCAAGATTTGTAATTGCAAGCACCTGATGAACAGGGCAGAAAAATTGGGCCTTTGGCGGTGGTGGTGGACGGTGTTGCCACAAGACTGTAGGCCCTCATAGTTACTCTTGGTGGGCGCAGGAATGGGCCCTGCTGTGAGTTATTAGATCAAGATTTGTAATTGCAAGCACCTGATGAACAGGGCAGAAAAATTGGGCCTTTGGCGGTGGTGGTGGACGGTGTTTGCCACAAGACTGCAGGCCCTCATAGTTACTCTTGGTGGGCGCAGGAATGGGCCCTGCTGTGAACTATTAGATCAAGATTTGTAATTACCCGCCCCCTGTTAAACAGGGGCTGAAAAAATTGTGCCTTAGGCACTGGTGCTGGTGCCACAACACTGCAACCCCTCACAGAGACTGTACTTGGAGCACAGCAGTCACACGTGTTGCGAAGCATTTTTTTATAAAAATTGTATGTACACGCCCCTGTTAAACAGGGGCTGAAAAATTGTGCCTTAGGCACTGGTGCTGGTGCCACAACACTGCAACCCGGCCCTCACAGATACTGTACTTGGAGCACAGCAGTCACACGTGTTGCGAAGCATTTTTTTAAAAAATTGTAAGTACACGCCCCTGTTAAACAGGGGCTGAAAAATTGTGCCTTAGGCACTGGTGCTGGTGCCACAACACTGCAACCCGGCCCTCACAGATACTGTACTTGGAGCACAGCAGTCACACGTGTTGCGAAGCATTTTTTTTTAAAAATTGTAAGTACACGCCCCTGTTAAACAGGGCTGAAAAATTGTGCCTTAGGCACTGGTGCTGGTGCCACAACACTGCAACCCGGCCCTCACAGATACTGTACTTGGAGCACAGCAGTCACACGTGTTGCGAAGCATTTTTTTAAAAAATTGTAAGTACACGCCCCTGTTAAACAGGGCTGAAAAATTGTGCCTTAGGCACTGGTGCTGGTGCCACAACACTGCAACCCGGCCCTCACAGATACTGTACTTGGAGCACAGCAGTCACACGTGTTGCGAAGCATTTTTTTAAAAAATTGTAAGTACCCGCCCCTGTTAAACAGGGGCTGAAAAATTGTGCCTTAGGCACTGGTGCTGGTGCCACAACACTGCAACACGGCCCTCACAGAGACTGTACTTGGAGCACAGCAGTCACACGTGTTGCGAAGCATTTTTTTTAAAAAATTGTAAGTACACGCCCCTGTTAAACAGGGGCTGAAAAATTGTGCCTTAGGCACTGGTGTGGTGGCATGGATCATTGAGGAGGAGGAAGAGGATAGTCAGTGAACATAAGAGGACAGTCACTCAGCATCAGCATAGGCAGTCTTGAAGGGATGTGACATTAAAAATTATTCGGTTATATCCGCCTCAGGTGCCTGGTAGCTGGTGGTGATCCAAGACTGATTCATTTTGATGAATGTCAGTCGATCAACCGAGGCGGTGGACAGGCGCACCCTATGATCAGTCACAAATCCTCCAGCAGCACTGAATGTGCGTTCGGAAAGAACGCTGGAGGCAGGACAGGCCAGTAGCTCAATTGCATACTGTGCAAGCTCTGGCCAGTGATCCATCCTCAGGACCCAGTAAGCCAGAGGATTTTCGGTGGGAAAGGTGTCCAAGTCTGACCTTGCCCCAAGGTATTCCTGCACCATGTATATCAGACGCTGGCGATGGTTGCTGAACCGATCATACCTTGGGGCTGCGGACTAAAAAATTGTCTGAACGCATCGGTCAGACGTCCACCTTCCCCACCGCTCCTTCTGCCACTGACCGAAGCCTCAGCAACTCGTCGCCCAGGACCAGGAGTTTGTAGCCTCCCAGTTTCTGGGAACGCGTTGCACAGACCTTTCTGCAAGGCCTCCCTGAGATGTCTCATCCTCTGCTCCCTCTGCGACGGCAAGATAAGGTCCGCAACCTTACCCTTGTACCGCGGATCAAGGAGAGTGGCCAGCCAGTAATGGTCCCTCTCCTTGATCCGAAGAACACGAGGATCCTTCCGCAGGCTTTGCAGGATCAGGGAGGCCATGCAGCGTAGGTTAGCTGAGGCATTCGGTCCGGAGTCTTCTGGGTCACTGAGGATGACATGATCGCCAGCCACCTCCTCCCAGCCACGTACAAGTCCACTGGCTTGTTGGGACTGTACATCATCCCTAAAAGACTGCTGCTGCTGATGCTGAGTGCCAGGCTCCACCTCCATGCTCACACAATCCTCCTCCTCCTCCTCCTCCTCCTCCTCCTCATCCTCTTCCTGTGTGATGGGTGGGACAGAAGGAACACTGTCCGGATAAAGGGGGCCTTGAGAGGCAAGGAAGTCCTCCTCTTCCTGCCTCTGTTCTGCCTCAAGTGCCCTGTCCATTATCCCACGCAGCGTATGCTCCAACAGGTGGACAAGAGGGACAGTGTCACTGATGCATGCACTGTCACTGCTCACCATCCTCGTGGCCTCCTCAAATGGTGAGAGGACAGTGCATGCATCCCTGATCATGCTCCACTGACGTGGGGAAAAAAAACCAAGCTCCCCTGACCCTGTCCTGGTGCCGTAGTCGCAAAGGTACTCATTGATGGCCCTCTGCTGCGTGTGCAGTCGCTGCAGCATGGCCAACGTTGAGTTCCACCTGGTGGGCATGTCAGATATTAGGCGGTTCTTGGGCAGGTTCAGCTCCTTTTGCAGCTCAGTCAGCCGAGCACTGGCATTATAAGATCGGCGGAAATGCACACAGACTTTCCTGGCCTGCCTCAGGACATCCTGTAAGCCTGGGAACCTGCCCAAGAACCGCTGCACCACCAGGTTGAGGACGTGAGCCATGCAGGGCACATGGGTGAGCTGCCCCTGTCGCAGGGCGGAGAGGAGGTTGGTGCCATTGTCAGAAACGACCATTCCTGGCTTAAGCTGACGTGGCGTCAACCACCTCTCGGCCTGCCCCTGCAGAGCTGCCAGAACCTCTGGCCCAGTGTGGCTCCTGTCCCCCAAACACACCAGCGCAAGCACGGCATGGCATCTTTTTGCCTGCGTACTTGCGTAGCCCCTTGTACGCCTACGGAGCACCGCTGGTTCCAAGGACAGAGCACTGGAGGAAGAAGAAGAGGAGGGGGTGGAGGAGAGAGGTGTGTCACAACCAGTAGCAGTAGTCGCGTTTTGGAGGCGTGGTGGCGGAACAACCTCCAACACTACTGCACCTTGTCCTGCATCCCTCCCAGCTGCCAATAGAGTGACCCAATGGGCCGTGAAAGAAAGGTACCGTCCCTGTCCATGCCTGCTGGACCATGAGTCAGCGGTAATATGCACCTTACCGCTGACCGCCCTGTCCAGCGAGGCATGGACATTGCCCTCCACATGCCGGTAGAGAGACGGAATCGCCTTCCGCGAGAAAAAGTGGCGTTTGGGAACCTGCCACTGAGGAACCGCACATTGAACAAACTCACGGAAGGGGCCGAGTCTACCAACTGAAAAGGCAGCAGTTGAAGTGCTAGCAATTTAGCAAGGCTAGCATTCAACCGCTGGGCATGTGGATGGCTGGGAGTGTACTTCTTTCTACGGTCCAGCAGCTGGGGCAGGGAAATTTGCCTGCTGCAATCGGACGTCGGTGTACTGCAAGTACTTGGTTGTGACACACCGAATTCTACACCTTCAGTCCTCTCAGAGCAGCTTTCAGAGAGGACTGAAGGTGTAGTGGGGATGGAGATCCCAGCTGAGGAGGAGCAAGGAGAGGTCCGCTTTAGTTCTTTGGTGTGGGTCTTTTATGTGTGCCTGCCAACGAGCTGCATGGCAGGTCGCCATATGTCTGGTCATGCTTGTCGTGCCCAAGCGGCTGATGTTTTGGCCACGCGAGATACGCTTGAGACAAATATTGCAAATAGCAGTGGTGCGATCTGCTGCACTCGTCTCAAAAAAGGCCCACACCAAAGAACTTTTCTGATAACGTGCAGAGGCAGCGCCCTGCACAGGCGGAGCTCTGCGGTGTTGTACAGTTGCTGTGCTGGCCTCTACCTGGCCTCCAGGGGGCATCCTGCCTCGTTGGACATGTGACGCCGCATCCTCCTCCTCCTCGTCCTCCTCCTCATCCTCTCTCCCTTGAGGCACCCACGTGGAGTCAGTGACCTCATCATCCCCTCCCTCTTCACCACTAGAGCAAACCTGGCAGTAAGCTGCAGCTGGTGGAACTGTACTGCCAGATTCCTCAAGCTGGGTATCGTCATCCGAGCCTTCGAATCGTTGGGCATCCTCCTGGAGCATGTACCCAACACTGTGCTCAAAGAGTTCGGGGGACTCCTCAGGAGGACATGGTGGGTCTAGGGAAGGGGTGGCTGATGATGCTCTGTCAGTACCCTGAGCCTGGGTGAGAGAGGATGAGGAGGATGAGGAGGGCTTGGTCATCCATTCTACCAAGCCTTCAGCATGATGCGGCTCCACATGTCCAGCTGCCGAAAACAAAGACGCGCGTGTCCCATGGCCACGTGCTGATGACGATGCACGACCACGTCCACGTCCACGGCCACGTCCACTAGAAACAGAGCCTGCCTGCCCTGTGTTCTTGGCTCTGCACGCTCTGCCTCCCCTTGGCGGTCTTCCAGCCATTGTAGTCGGTAGTCCTGTGGGTGCTGCTGAGAAGAAAAATATAGGAGCTCTGTGTGATGCCACTAACACACTAGAAGTCCTATGGGTGCTTCTGCAAAGAAAATAGAGGAGCTCTGTGTGATGCCACTAACACACTAGAAGTCCTGTGGGTGCTTATGCAAAGAAAATAGAGGAGCTCTGTGTGATGCCACTAACACACTAGAAGTCCTGTGGGTGCTGCTGAGAAGAATATATAGGAGCTCTGTGTGATGCCACTAACACACTAGAAGTCCTATGGGTGCTTCTGCAAAGAAAATAGAGGAGCTCTGTGTGATGCCACTAACACACTAGAAGTCCTGTGGGTGCTTCTGCAAAGAAAATAGAGGAGCTCTGTGTGATGCCACTAACACACTAGAAGTCCTGTGGGTGCTTATGCAAAGAAAATAGAGGAGCTCTGTGTGATGCCACTAACACACTAGAAGTCCTGTGGGTGCTGCTGAGAAGAATATATAGGAGCTCTGTGTGATGCCACTAACACACACTAGAAGTCCTATGGGTGCTTCTGCAAAGAAAATAGAGGAGCTCTGTGTGATGCCACTAACACACTAGAAGTCCTGTGGGTGCTTCTGCAAAGAAAATAGAGGAGCTCTGTGTGATGCCACTAACACACTAGAAGTCCTGTGGGTGCTTATGCAAAGAAAATAGAGGAGCTCTGTGTGATGCCACTAACACACTAGAAGTCCTGTGGGTGCTTCTGCAAAGAAAATAGAGGAGCTCTGTGTGATGCCACTAACACACTAGAAGTCCTGTGGGTGCTTATGCAAAGAAAATAGAGGAGCTCTGTGTGATGCCACTAACACACTAGAAGTCCTGTGGGTGCTTATGCAAAGAAAAATAGAGGAGCTCTGTGTGATGCCACTAACACACTAGAAGTCCTGTGGGTGCTTCTGCAAAGAAAATAGAGGAGCTCTGTGTGATGCACTAACACACTAGAAGTCCTTTGGGTGCTTATGCAAAGAAAATAGAGGAGCTCTGTGTGATGCCACTAACACACTAGAAGTCCTGTGGGTGCTTCTGCAAAGAAAATAGAGGAGCTCTGTGTGATGCCACTAACACACTAGAAGTCCTGTGGGTGCTTATGCAAAGAAAATAGAGGAGCTCTGTGTGATGCCACTAACACACTAGAAGTCCTGTGGGTGCTTATGCAAAGAAAATAGAGGAGCTCTGTGTGATGCCACTAACACACTAGAAGTCCTGTGGGTGCTTCTGCAAAGAAAATAGAGGAGCTCTGTGTGATGCCACTAACACACTAGAAGTCCTGTGGGTGCTTATGCAAAGAAAATAGAGGAGCTCTGTGTGATGCCACTAACACACTAGAAGTCCTGTGGGTGCTGCTGAGAAGAATATATAGGAGCTCTGTGTGATGCCACTAACACACTAGAAGTCCTATGGGTGCTTCTGCAAAGAAAATAGAGGAGCTCTGTGTGATGCCACTAACACACTAGAAGTCCTGTGGGTGCTTATGCAAAGAAAATAGAGGAGCTCTGTGTGATGCCACTAACACACTAGAAGTCCTGTGGGTGCTTCTGCAAAGAAAATAGAGGAGCTCTGTGTGATGCCACTAACACACTAGAAGTCCTGTGGGTGCTTATGCAAAGAAAATAGAGGAGCTCTGTGTGATGCCACTAACACACTAGAAGTCCTGTGGGTGCTGCTGAGAAGAATATATAGGAGCTCTGTGTGATGCCACTAACACACTAGAAGTCCTATGGGTGCTTCTGCAAAGAAAATAGAGGAGCTCTGTGTGATGGGACTAACACACTTCAAGTCCTATAGGTGCTTCTGGGAACAAAATATAGCTCTGTGTGTGTGATGGGACTAACACACTTCAAGTCCTATAGGTGCTTCTGGGAAGAAAATATAGCTCTGTGTGTGTGATGGGACTAACACACTTCAAGTCCTATAGGTGCTTCTGGGAAGAAAATATAGCTCTGTGTGTGTGATGGGACTAACACACTTCAAGTCCTATAGGTGCTTCTGGGAAGAAAATATAGCTCTGTGTGTGTAATGGGACTAACACACTTCAAGTCCTATAGGTGCTTCTGGGAACAAAATATAGCTCTGTGTGTGTGATGGGACTAACACACTTCAAGTCCTATAGGTGCTTCTGGGAACAAAATATAGCTCTGTGTGTGTGATGGGACTAACACACTTCAAGTCCTATAGGTGCTTCTGGGAACAAAATATAGCTCTGTGTGTGTGATGGGACTAACACACTTCAAGTCCTATAGGTGCTTCTGGGAACAAAATATAGCTCTGTGTGTGTGATGGGACTAACACACTTCAAGTCCTATAGGTGCTTCTGGGAAGAAAATATAGCTCTGTGTGTGTAATGGGACTAACACACTTCAAGTCCTATAGGTGCTTCTGGGAACAAAATATAGCTCTGTGTGTGTAATGGGACTAACACACTTCAAGTCCTATAGGTGCTTCTGGGAACAAAATATAGCTCTGTGTGTGTGATGGGACTAACACACTTCAAGTCCTATAGGTGCTTCTGGGAACAAAATATAGCTCTGTGTGTGTGATGGGACTAACACACTTCAAGTCCTATAGGTGCTTCTGGGAACAAAATATAGCTCTGTGTGTGTGATGGGACTAACACACTTCAAGTCCTATAGGTGCTTCTGGAAGAAAATATAGCTCTGTGTGTGTAATGGGACTAACACACTTCAAGTCCTATAGGTGCTTCTGGGAAGAAAATATAGCTCTGTGTGTGTAATGGGACTAACACACTTCAAGTCCTATAGGTGCTTCTGGGAAGAAAATATAGCTCTGTGTGTGTAATGGGACTAACACACTTCAAGTCCTATAGGTGCTTCTGGGAAGAAAATATAGCTCTGTGTGTGTAATGGGACTAACACACTTCAAGTCCTATAGGTGCCTCTGGGAACAAAATATAGCTCTGTGTGTGTGATGGGACTAACACACTTCAAGTCCTATAGGTGCTTCTGGGAAGAAAATATAGCTCTGTGTGTGTAATGGGACTAACACACTTCAAGTCCTATAGGTGCTTCTGGGAAGAAAATATAGCTCTGTGTGTGTAATGGGACTAACACACTTCAAGTCCTATAGGTGCTTCTGGGAAGAAAATATAGCTCTGTGTGTGTAATGGGACTAACACACTTCAAGTCCTATAAGTGCCTCTGGGAACAAAATATAGCTCTGTGTGTGTGATGGGACTAACACACTTCAAGTCCTATAGGTGCTTCTGGGAACAAAATATAGCTCTGTGTGTGTAATGGGACTAACACACTTCAAGTCCTATAGGTGCCTCTGGGAACAAAATATAGGAGCTCTGCCTGCCTGCCACGAACACACTACAAGTCCTATAGGTGCTTCTGGTAACAAAATATAGGAGCTCTGCCTGCCTGCCACGAACACACTACAAGTCCTATAGGTGCTTCTGGTAACAAAATATAGGAGCTCTGCCTGCCTGCCACGAACACACTACAAGTCCTATAGGTGCTTCTGGTAACAAAATATAGGAGCTCTGCCTGCCTGCCACGAACACACTACAAGTCCTATAGGTGCTTCTGGTAACAAAATATAGTAGCTCTGCCTGCCTGCCACGAGCACACTACAAGCCCCTCTTTCTCAATCAATCTTTGTAACTGAATCTATCTAACTCAATCTCTGTAAGTGAATCTCTCTAACTATCTAAATGCAGCAGAGTGTCACAGAATCAGCCTGCTCAATCTGCGCCGGAACAGCATGTGACCGGCGCAGACGGCGTGGCGGCGTTTTATAGGGGGGGGGTGTGTACTACAGCCCCTGAGCTGTAATTGGCTACAGGCGTCCTGCCTGTAGCCAATTATGGCTCTTCGAGTTTCCGGGGCTGTGATTGGCCAAGCATGCGGGGTCACAGTGCATGCTTGGCCAATCATCAGCCAGCAATGCACTGCGTCGGCCGCGCCGGCCGCAATGCATTGCGGGGCCGCGCGCATCACCCGAACGTGATGCGCGCGGCCAAAATAGTTCTGGGCTCGCCGAGCGAGCGAACGCCCGGTGCTCGATGCGAACGTGGGTTCGCATCGAGCACCGGGCCCATCCCTATTCATGATCATGTGAATAATACGCATGGAAACAAGCACACAACGGCGTGCTTGTGGATGCACAGGCAGATCTATCAAACATACAGGTGCCCAGGGGCCTATTTAAACCTGGGCCCTGCATGGGAAGTTTTTTGGATGGTCTTTCAGCTTGTATCTCTGTTACCCTTGATCCTGATCCTGCTTGACTCTGTAATTGACCTGGCTTCCATCTGAGCTGCCTCGGGATTACCCTGGCCTGTTAATGTCTGTTCCAGGACCCAGATCTGAACCTACAACCTCTGCTGTGTCTGGCAGTATCTCTTCTAGCTGATCCACCTGAAATGCTGGACTGCTCCCTGGACAACTCCTTGGACCAGGACCAGGACAAGGGGTGGGTCAGGACGGGCAGTTGTCCTGGGCGCAATGGTTTACTGCAGGGATGGGGGCACAAGGCTGACAGCAGTAGTTACATCGGCAGTGTTTTTGACAAGCGAGTGACTATTGGGCGTAGGATCCCCTAAGCTTGCATATTGTGAATGGGGGGGGGGGGGGGGGGGGCGCAGTTTGGCATCTTTGCCCGGGGCAATGGATGACCTTGTCCCGGGACTGCCTTGGACAATCTTGTCTTGTGCCTTGTTTTTGGTGAACCTTGAACTCTTTGCTCCTCCCATGAACTTCTTATTTAAGCCATGCCTTTGCACGTCTTGTTTGCCAGATTATTGTGCTCTCTCCAGCCAATATCTCGCTCTTGTCACTCCTGCTGCCGTATCTTCGTTACCACTCATTACTGACCTTTGGCTTGTTCCTCAACTACGCTTCCACTTGATCACAACCTGTACCCACTCGTTACCAACCTTTGGTTTGTTTACTGACTACACTTCCACTTGATCGCAACCTGCTATATCTGATATTGGCCCCCGGCTTGCTCACCTCCTGGTGGGGCGATCCTGAAGACTGTTACCTGGTACTGTCAGGAGCTCTAGTGAATACTGGTTAATGCTTAGACCTCACATCTCAGGTGAGCCTGCATCATCTGCCATGGTGACCTGCTTGTATACCTATCCTGCTGGTCAGTGGGGGCCTTTCTTCTTCTATAGCTACTCGTCTCTGAGCCTGACCCCTGACCATGACAGTCTGATGCCTACATGCATTACCAACTTCAACCTGCACTCTTGACCAAGATTTTGCCTAACAATTCTGTACCTCTTTGGCTGCATGCTGCCAACTTCTGCTCCCCTCTGACCTTGACCCTGCTTGTGATTTGGTGCCTTCTTGCCTGGCTTGTGACCTGGATCTGCTCTCTACTGGTCTGGGTGCCCTTATCACTGTGGTTCTGATTATCTGACTCCAGCACTTCCAAGTTGAAGTCTGTGGTTCCAGCTTCCTGGCACCTGCACCCTTCCATTGCCCTAGCAGTCAACCTTGAGGGTGCGTGGACAGTAATTGTGCAAGAGGCCCCCCTTATCATCTCAAGCTCCTCATACAGGTTCATGATAGCAACTAATTTACCATCAGAAAGGTCAATATACGCTCAAGTCTGCACCTCCCCTGCTTGATCAGCAAAGCAACGTAGCTTCACTTCAACATCTCAGTGCTGAGCAGATGGGTCAGGATCTCCTGCATTTTAAAACACAATAGGAGCCAGAATGGTGCTCACTGATGTTTTAACAAAATACCGCCATTACGTTATTAGGACGAAACGTGTGGGGGTGTGGACAGGTCATGGTGTCATGTTGCTGGGTGAGAATGTGAGCTGACGGCTGGAGTAGCTGCATAGGCGGTCTACATAATCCATTGCCATCTGCCATTGCAAATCAGAAGTGGCCTCTGTGCTAGTGGCTGTGGGTTTAAAAACAGAAAAATTACAGCAGGAAAAAGACTGAGTAGTCCATTGAGTTCGCCTGTTTTTTTATTTGTGTTTTTTTTTTTTTTTTAAACCTGAAGTCCTCTAAACTCCCCTCCCCCATTACTGTGGGGGTAATCTTACAGTGCTGCAGGGGTTAATACAAGCTCTTGGGCCTGTCATAGGTACCCATCAAGACTGCTAACTATGCTTGTCCCCCCCCCCATTCATAGAAGCTTTACTATACAGAGCTGTCTTAATAAATGGGCACACTTGGGTGCCGCCCAGGGGCCCCAGGTGCACGGTGACCGAATGATCAGACAAGGTGCATGGTGACCCCATGATCAGACAAGGTACATGGTGACCCCATGATCAGACAAGGTGCATGGTGACCCCATGATCAGACAAGGTGGGGGATTGTTTGGAGGGGTGCACTTACAATTTGGCCGCTTGTGCTGCTCTTTTATGACAGGAGTAACTGCAATGTCACTCCTGTCAGAAGGAGAAGTGGCTGGCTTCTGCAGGAGAGAGGATTTAGATTTCTCCTCCCTCCTACAGGGGGCGGAAGAGAGCCGGCACTGAGACTGAGACCTGACCTCAATCTAAGTGTGGGAGAGAAAAGAGGAGCTGCCTTCATTGCAAGTGGGGGCAGTATTTGTGATCTATGAGTACAAAGGGGGGGACACAACTCTGATGTATAAGACACTGTGATGGGGACACCTGATATAAGGGATGCTGTGATGGGGACACCTGATGTGAGGGGGCACTGTGATGGGTACACATGATATACGGGGACACCTGATGTATGGGGCATTGTGATGGGGACTCCTGATATAAGGGATGCTGTGATGGGGACACCTGATGTATGGGGGCACTGTGATGAAGACACCTGATGTAAGGGGGCACTGTGATGAAGACACCTGATGTAAGGGGGCACTGTGATAAAGACACCTGATGTAAGGGGGCACTGTAATGGGTACACATGATATACAGGGACACCTGATGTAGGGGGGCACTGTGATGGGGAAACCTGATGTATGGGGCATTGTGATGGGGACACCTGATATAAGGGATGCTGTGATGGGGACACCTGATATATGGGAAAGGGGGGGTGGTCTGTATACTATCTCTTAATATGACACAACTCCATCCCTATAATATATATAAAGTAGAACAAGTTAGCCCATGGGACTTTAAATGAGTTGTTCATATAGATCATAACGTATAAGTAATTTGGTAAAGATTTTATTAGAGTTTCACAGACATAGTCACAGACATAGTCATAAAATAGTATATATAAAAACCATCATAAACCATAACTTGACCATAAACAAATATTGTTATAGTGCTAGAAGTACAAAAGTATACATATACAGCTTATATACTCGACGCGTTTCGCAAGCTCTGCTTGCTTCCTCAGGAGTAGATGTATATGTAGGGTATCTAAAAAGATAATAAGTATAAATAAGATATGGCATATAAATGGTAATTCGTTCAAAAAGGAGCATATGGCCTCCAAGATGCACTCCATATTTACATTGTGGTCAGTTGGTCCAATGGACTGATCTCCAGAGGCGAAAGTGGTGAGTGCCTCCACCGGGAGCTGAAGAGGCATGGTTCGCAGCAAGCCACACGGGGGGACAGATTGAGGGCAGACATGGCGATGAAGGAAAAGGAAGGATGTGATGTATCCTAAAATGCCCCATGACCACCAGTGTCGTAGCAGCTGAAATGAGAGTATATATGTATCTAAATCAATTAACAAAGTATTTGATGATAATCTGAGAGTATAAATGATATGATGTCACTATGGTAAAGTAAAATCATGACATGGTGGGCATGGATGCAGATAGGGGGGAGTGTGTGGAAAGGAAGTGCAGAGAGTGCAGCAATGTGAGAGGAAAGGAAAGATAGAAAAAGAGAGAAAGGGAAAAGAAAAGAGAAGCGAAAAAGAAAAAAGAAGGAAGGAAAGATACCCTATGGCGTGCCTCTTTAACAAAGACAGCGTGACAGGAAAAATGGCAATGAATGTAGATGTGAAAAATAGTAATCACCATGATGGTTGTATGGATGTATGGAAGTATAAATGTCTTTGTGCCGTTCGTGTCACAGGCTGAAATGGAAAGAGAGCAAGACAGGGGTGGAAAATAAAAGAAGTGGTAGGGAAAAGGAAGGGCGAAAAAGAAATGAAAATTGTGTAGATGAAAGAAGTGAATAGTGCTGATAATGGGAAATGTAAATCTCAAATTTGTATGAGCAAGTGCAATAAAGTGAAATTAAATGACATATTGGATGTCAAAAGTGTGCTTACCCCTATATCAAACCTCGAGTGGTGCAACAACCTACAGGGTGGAGGAAAAGCAAGAGTGTTCGCCAGGTCAGGAGCCCCCCGACCTATATCCCCGAGTGCGAGCGTTGGACCACGCCCCTAACGCCATGCGTGACGCGGCTATGGTACGTGCCCGCGCAGCGCATATGCGAGCACGTTCAGCCGTCGTGATGACGCAATATACACCAGGCGTGGAGCCGCCGCAAATGCGGAAGTCCCACATTGGGTACAATAACATGGCGCCGATGTACTGGTGGCCCCTCCCCATTTCTGGAGAGGGGAGGGGACAGCAGGGAGGGTTAGTATAAACCCCCCCATTGTACATCGCAGCTCCCGGAGGGGACAAACAGACCCACAGTCACCAATGGATAGAGTACATAGGAACCAACTCCACAAGTAGCCCAGATGACATAGGGAAAATGAATGAATAGAAGCTCATGTAGGAATACCCATGGCAATTGGCAATTAGTATTAGTAATTATGACCACGAGAATAGTAGACAGACCGAGTGGGCAAGTAGGTGTCTTCCACCTGGTAAATTATGAGAAAGGGGGGGTGGTCTGTATACTATCTCTTAATATGACACAACTCCATCCCTATAATATATATAAAGTAGAACAAGTTAGCCCATGGGACTTTAAATGAGTTGTTCATATAGATCATAACGTATAAGTAATTTGGTAAAGATTTTATTAGAGTTTCACAGACATAGTCACAGACATAGTCATAAAATAGTATATATAAAAACCATCATAAACCATAACTTGACCATAAACAAATATTGTTATAGTGCTAGAAGTACAAAAGTATACATATACAGCTTATATACTCGACGCGTTTCGCAAGCTCTGCTTGCTTCCTCAGGAGTAGATGTATATGTAGGGTATCTAAAAAGATAATAAGTATAAATAAGATATGGCATATAAATGGTAATTCGTTCAAAAAGGAGCATATGGCCTCCAAGATGCACTCTTTACCAAATTACTTATACGTTATGATCTATATGAACAACTCATTTAAAGTCCATGGGCTAACTTGTTCTACTTTATACACCTGATATATGGGGGCATTGTGATAAATACACCTGATGTAAGGGGGCACTGTGATGGGTACACATGATATATTGGGACACCTGATGTAGGGGGGCACTGTGATGGGTACACATGATATATTGGGACACCTGATGTAGGGGGGCACTGTGATGAGGACACCTGATGTATGGGGCATTGTGATGGGGACACCTGATATAAGGGATGCTGTGATGGGGACACCTGATGTAGGGGGGCACTGTGATGGGTACACATGATATATGGGGACACCTGATATAAGGGGGTGCTGTGATGGGGACTCCTGATATAAGGGATGCTGTGATGGGGACACCTGATATAAGGGGGTGCTGTGATGGGGACACCTGATATAAGGGGGTGCTGTGATGGGGAAAGATGTACAACTTTCTGTTTATTTAACACTTGTACTAATAAAATAACCTATTGATGTTTTAACCTTTGTTGTATGAAGTTCATGGGTACAGAGATAGTCCATTTTTTCTTATTATGGAAGGTCTCCGGTTCCTTCATATTGTGTAATCAGGATGATGGTGCCCTCACATTGTTTCTTTGCCCTTTTTTATATTTGAGAGCCTTTCTAGCTTGACTCAAATGGCAATATGATATGCATATGATGTCAATTAAAGCAAGCCTCCAAAAAAGTATATATACAGGGGGGTCCCCGACTTACGAACGCCCGACCTACAAACCACTCCTACTTATGAACCGGGTGCTGCAGGGACCCTCTGCCGTTCTACATTGTATTTTTGAACGGCTGAGCAGCATTTACAAACACTGGGGGACATTTATCAAAGAATGCAATCCCAATAACCAAGGCTCGCTCGCTACATAGTTTACAAATTGAGTTTTTTTTTTCACTTTGTTTTGCTTGTTTGTGCAAAATATAAATAAATAAAACAAAAACAAAACAAAACACTTCAGTTGTCTTGACTTTGATGTTTGATAAATGCAAAACTCTGAAGTGAAGAAAAATTTAAGCAAAGTCTGTTGAAGTGAAATTGCTCAATTGCTTTTTGTATTGAACCCTAAACAATTCTATTTAACTATATTCACTACATAAATGGAAAGGTATCCGCTTAGCATCAAACCGCTATTTCCCAGAGTGGAAATCAAGGTGTATATCAGTCTCTAGGATCAATTTCACACACGCCGTAGATTGCACCTTGTGTGCCTCAGGCAGTCTCAGCAAATAGATTTCTGCCTTAATACGAAGGGTATAAAGATAATAGAGTATTGTGCTGTGTCTGTTCATGGATATATAGTATTCATTAGGGGGTACATGGGAATACATGTGAAATTGTTATTTTCTACCATAGAAAACATGGAGGCTCCAAGTCCTGTAGTCTAGTCTGCCTACAATGAGAAGATACTCTAAGGCCCCTTTCACACCGGGGCGGTGAGCCGCGGTGACGGTAAAGCAGCGCTATATTTAGCGCTGCTTTACCGTCGTTTTCACCGCGGTTTTCGGCCGCTCGCGGTGCGGTTTTACCCCCCGCGAGCGGCCGAAAAAGGGTTAAACACCCCCCCGCAGAGCGCCGCCGTAGCGGCCCTTTGCGGCGGTATTGCCGCGGTTTTACCGCGGTCTCCCATTCTAATCAATGGGAAGGAGCGGTATAGGAGCGGTGAACACACCGCTCCTATCCCGCTCCAAAGATGCTGCTAGCAGGACTTTTTTTGTCATCCTGCTAGCGCACCGCTCCAGTGTGAAAGCCCGCCGGCTTTCACACTGGAGTTAAAGGGGCCGGATTTTTTCATGCGGTGAACAGGCGCTATTTTTAGCGCTGCACCGCATGAAAAACGCCCCGGTGTGAAAGGGGCCTAAAGCCCTGGCCAGAAACATTTGAAAATGACACAAATATTAATTTTCACAAAGTCTGTTGCTTCAGTGTTTTTCGATCTTTGCGTCAGATGTTACTATGGAATACTGACGTATAATTACAAGCATTTCAGTGGCAAAGTCTTTTATTGACAATGGCATGAAGTTTATGCAAAGATTCAATATTTGCAGAAGTTGACCTTTCTTTTTCAAGACTTCTGCAATTCCCCCCCCCCCCCCCCCCGGCATGCTGTCAATCAACTTCAGTGCCACATCCTGACATTCTTGCATACTCAATGCTTGGAGTTTGTGGGGTTTCTTTTGTTCACTCTTGAAGATTGACCACAAGTTCTCAATGGGATGAAAGTCTGGGAAGTTTCCTGGCTATGGACCCAAAATGTTTGATGTTTTGTTCCCCAAGCCACTTAGTTATCACTTTCGCTTTATGTAAAGGTGCTCCATCATGCTGGAAAAGGCATTGTTCCTCACCAAACTGTTCTTGGATGGTTGGGAGAAGTTGCTCTCAGAGGATATTTTTGGACCATTCTATATTCATGGCGGTGTTCTTAGGTAAAAATGTGAGTGAGTCCCCTCCCTTGGCTGAGAAGCAATCCCACACATGAATGGTCTCAGGATGCATGACACAGGACTGATGGTAGCGCTCACCTTTTCTTCTCTGGACAATTTTTTTTCCGGATGTCCCAAACAATCAGAAATGGGATTCATCAGAAAAAATGACTTTCCCCCATTCCTCAACAGTCCAATCCCTGTACCTTTTGCAGAATATCAGTCTGTCCCTGATGTTTAACCTGGAGAGAAGTGACTTCTTTGCTGCCCTTCTTGACACCAGGCCATCCTCCAAAAGTCTTCTCCTCACTGTGCGTGCCGATGGCCTGTTGCCATTCCTGAGCAAGCTCTGCACTGGTGGTGCCCCGATCTCCCCCTCTACACTGGTGCTGCCCCGATCACCCCCTCTGCACTGGTGGTGCCCCGATCATCCCCTCTGCACTGGTGCTGCCCCGATCTCCCCCTCTGCACTGGTGCTGCCCCGATCTCCCCTCTACACTGGTGCTGCCCCGATCTCCCCCTCTGCATTGGTGCTGCCCCGATCTCCCCCTCTGCACTGGTGCTGCCCCGATCTCCCCCTCTGCACTGGTGCTGCCCCGATCTCCCCCTCTGCACTGGTGCTGCCCCGATCTCCCCCTCTGCACTGGTGATGCCCCGATCTCCCCCTCTACACTGGTGGTTTCCGATCTCCCCCTCTACACTGGTGGTGCCCCAATCTCCCCCTCTGCACTGGTGGTGCCCCGATCTCCCCCTCTGCACTGGTGGTGCCCCGATCTCCCCCTCTACACTGGTGGTGGCCCCGATCTCCCCCTCTACACTGGTGGTGCCCCGATCTCCCCCTCTGCACTGGTGGTGCCCCGATCTCCCCCTCTGCACTGGTGGTGCCCCGATCTCCCCCTCTGCACTGGTGCTGCCCCGATCTCCCCCTCTGCACTGGTGTTGCCCCGATCTCCCCCTCTACACTGGTGGTTTCCGATCTCCCCCTCTACACTGGTGGTGCCCTGATCTCCCCCTCTGCACTGGTGGTGCCCCGATCTCCCCCTCTGCACTGGTGGTGCCCCGATCTCCCCCTCTACACTGGTGGTGCCCCGATCTCCCCCTCTACACTGGTGGTTCCCCGATCTCCCCCTCTACACTGGTGGTTCCCCGATCTCCCCCTCTGCACTGGTGGTGCCCCGATCTCCCCCTCTGCTCTGGTGGTTCCCCGATCTCCCCCTCTGCACTGGTGGTGCCCCGATCCCACAGCTGAATCAACTGTAGGAGACGGTCCTGGCACTTGCTGGACTTTCTTGGGAGCCCTGAAGTCTTCTTCACAAATACAGTGTGAATGTTTTTTATGGGATTAAGTTAATTTTCTTGGCAAGAAGGGACTTTGCAATTAATTACAATTCATCTGATCGCTCGTCTCAACATTCTGGAGTAGATGAAAATTGCCATCATAAAAACTGAGGCAGCCTTTGTGAAAATTAATATTTGTGTCATTTCTCTAAATTTTTGGCCACGGCTGTACATGTGGTAGAGAACAGGGAAAGGATGATTATTTGGATGGCTATAATGGTTATAAAATAAGGAGACAAGAAGTCACCAGCACTCCAGAAAATGAAGTTTAACGTATTGTGAATAGGGATGGGCCCGGTGTTCGATTCAAACCCATGTTCGAATCGAACATCGACCGTTTGTCCGCTCGTCAAGGGCAGAACTCTGAGGGCCGTTCATATCAAATTCGTGTGATGCGAACGGTCCACAATGCACTGCGCCAGTCGCAGTGCATTGCTGGCTGATGATTGGCCAAGCATGCACTGTGACCCCGCATGCTTGGCCAATCATAGAGCCAGCGGCGAGGAGAGTAATAATTGGCCACAGGCAGGATGCCTATGGCCAATTATAGCTCAGGGGGTTTAGTACACGCCCCACACTATATAAGGCCGCCGGGCCGGCGGCCTCGTGTAGTGTGTTCCGGCTTGAGGAACAGTGACAGTGTACTGTACACACTATATGTGAATTATTTCTGTGTGGGGAAAGTGTAGGGAAGAGGAAAAATAGGCAGGGATAGTGTATTCTTCTCAGCCTTTGCTTGTGGGGAAAGTGTAGGGATAGAGGAAAAATAGGCAGGGATAGTGTGTTCTTCTCAGTGCTGTTCTCTACCAATCCAGCATCTGCAGGAGTTAGTGTGTGTGTGTGCTGTGTGAGTATAGCACAGCAGTAGCACACTAAACCACCTTACACTGTATCTGCCCTGTTGTCACCTAAGACAGCCATCTGCAGGAGTTAGTGTGTTTTGTGTGCCTCCAGCACAGTATACACCAACAGTCCATACATAAATACATACAGTATATACCTACAGTCCCTGTCTTGTTTCCACTGCCTGTATACTGCGGTTCAGAGTATATAGGGTTTTAGGTATAGGGTTTTATTTTGGGTGCAGGGTTCCCCTTAATATCCATACAAGACCCAAAGGGGCTGGTAATAGGCTGGGGTGGGGGGGTGATGGGGTAGCCGTGCCATTTTTCTCAAAGATTTCCATCCATATGGCCAGGACAAGACATGACATTAAAGCCGCAAGCAGTTTTTTAAATGGCTTCTTTTTTTTCCTTTACAAATGTAATTTTGCGCAGGGACAGTTCTAAACACGGGAAACACATCTTCAGCCACTTCACAGGCATACTTTAGACACCCCCCAGCTACCATATTTAAAGGAATATTTCACTTTTTTTATTTCACTTTATGCATCATTAAAATCACTGCTCCAGAAAAAACTTCAGTTTTTAAAACGTCTTTTTGCATTGATACATGTCCCCTGGGGCAGGACCCGGGTCCCCAAACCTTTTTTTATAACAATAACATGCATATTGGCCGTTATAATTAGCACTTTAGATTTCGAACGTTCGCGTCCATTGTAACTAATAGAGTTGTAACGTTCGATCGAACTTTCGGTCCGCTCGCAGGTTCTGGTGCGAACCGAACCCTGGGGTGTTCGGCTCATCCCTAATTGTGAAGACAGCGTCGCAATAGTTGCAGGGCCTGCAACAGTTCCTTTCCCAAGGTTATATGGTGACATCACTGTGTCAACTTAAGGGCTGGTAACACCAAAACATGGTGCAGAAAAGACACGTTTCCCACACTGCAGCTGAACACGTTGCCCTTGTGATCTGCATGAAGGGCCAATCCTGGGTGGGTGCGCAGGGTGCACCACACCCAGGCGCCGCAGAGGTGGGGGCGCCAAAGTAACAGAGTGCTTTCCTCCCTCCTCCTCTCCTTGTGTCTGAAATGTCTGGTGTTCCGGTGGCACCAGGGGTCAGTGGGGACAGCAGAAGCCATTGCTTCTAACTACATACACTGCCCAGCGGTGTATGTACTGTAGTTAGAAGCTCAGATCCTGGTGTCTTTCTCCCCTTCCCCCCCGTGGTGTCTGCGCTGTGTGATCTTTGCTTGACATCCCCCGCCCCTCCCATCAGCAGTGCTGTGTGCTGGGAGAATCGGGAGGCAGAGCATACTGCAGGTAGGTGAGCTGAACTGTTCTGGGGGAAGTCCGGGAAGGAAAGCTGCAAAGTTTCTGTTAGGAGGATTTGTATTGCAGTAAAAGATCCTACTCCTAGGTGAGAAGGAGTACTGGAAAGCCTGTGTGTGTGTGTGGGGGGGGGGGGGGGGGGTTAATCTGAGTCAGCAGCAACCCTCCAGAGCTGACAGACATTTCCCAAACTAACACACATCCCTATCTATATAAAAAAAACCCAACCACTCTGTCAAGATAATGTGAACTCAAAGGGGTTGTAAACCCTCGTGTTTTTTCACCTTAAGGTGAAAAAACTTCTTCTAGTGACCGGCCCCCCAGCCACCCCCCCCCCGTTTTACTCACCTGAGCCCGTGGTTCTTGGCTCTTGATTGGATAGATTGATAGCAGCGCAGCCATTGGCTCCCACTGCTGTCAATCAAATCCAGTGACGTGCACGCCAGGGGGCGGGGCTGAGTCCTACATTCGGCGTCTATGGAAGCTGAATGCGGGACTCGGGAGTGTGCCCGCAAGGTAACCCCCTAGGGGGTTATACGATGTGGGGAGGAGCCGTGAGAGCCGCCGAGGGACCCCAGAAGTCGAGGATCGAGGCCACTCTGTGCAAAATGAACTGCACAGTAGAGGTAAGTAGGGATGAGCCGAACACCCCCGGGTTCGGTTCGCACCAGAACCCGCGAACGGACCTAAAGTTTGTGCAAACTTAAGAACCCTATTAATTACAATGGACGCGAACGTTCAAAATCAAAAGTGCTCATTTTAAAGGCTAATATGCATGTTATTGTCATTAAAAAGTGTTTGGGGACCTGGGTCCTGCCCCAGGGGACATGTATCAATGCAAATTTTTTTTTTTTAAAAAATGGCAGTTTTTTCAGGAGCAGTGATTTTAATAATGCTTAAAGTGAAACAATAAAAGTGTAATATTCCTTTAAATTTCGTACCTGGGGGGTGTCTATAGTATGCCTGTGAAGGGGCGCATGTTTCCCGTGCTTAGAACTGTCCCTGCACAAAGTGTCATTTTTGCAGGAAAAAAAGCTATTTAAAATCACTCGCGGCTAATGAATTGTCGGCTCCCGTAACACAGAGAACAGTCATTCATTGAAAGTCATTGATAAAAAAAAAGTCATTGATAAAAAAAAAAGCGTGGGGGTCCCCCCAAATTCAATTACCAGGCCCTTCAGGTCTGCTATGGATATTAAGGGGAACCCCGGCCAAAAAAAAAAAATGGCGTGGGGTCCCCCACAAAATCCATCCCAGACCCTTGAGGTCTGGGATGGATTTTAAGGGGAACCCCGGCCAAAAAAAAAAAAAAATGGTAAAAATGACAGGAGACGGTCTTTGACAATTCCTTTATTAAAATCTTCTTTCATCTTCTTTCTTCTGGTCTTCTTCCTTTCTTCATCCTTCGGTTTCTTCATCTTCTCCTTCCGGCATCTTCTTCCATCTTCTTCCTCCGATCCGCTTCTTCTTGCTCTGGTCTTCTCGTACGGCATCTTCTTCCATGGCGTCTGCGTCTCTTCTTGGGCCGCTCCACGCAATGGGAGGCTCCCGCTGTGTGAGGCTTCGCTGCATCTGACAGGTCTTTTATAACGGAGGGCGGGGCCACCTGGTGACCCCGCCCCCCTCTGACGTCATGGGGAAAGCCATAGGGAAGTCCCCATGACGTCCCCGTGCATCAGAGGGGGCGGGGGTCACCAGGTGGCCCCGCCCTCCGTTATAAAAGACCTGTCAGACGCAGCGAAGCCTCACACAGCGGGAGCCTCCCATTGCGTGGAGCAGGCCGACACAGAAGAAGAGACGCCGACGCCATGGAAGAAGATGCCGGACGAGAAGACCAGAGCAAGAAGAAGCGGATCGGAGGAAGAAGAAGATGGAAGAAGAAGATGGAAGAAGATGCCGGAAGGAGAAGATGAAGAAACCGAAGGATGAAGAAAGGAAGAAGACCAGAAGAAAGAAGATGAAAGAAGATTTTAATAAAGGAATTGTCAAAGACTGTCTCCTGTCATTTTTACAATTTTTGTCACTTTTTTGGTGAAATGGTAGGGGTACTTTTGTACCCCCTTACCATTTCACACAGGGGGGGCGGGATCTGGGGGTCCCCTTGTTAAAGGGGGCTTCCAGATTCCGATAAGCCCCCCACCCGCAGACCCCCACAACCAATGGCCAGGGTTGTGGGGAAGAGGCCCTTGTCCTCATCAACATGGGGACAAGGTGCTTTGGGGGGAGGGGGGGTTCAGGAGGGAGGGGGGCCGCTCTCGTCCCCCCTCTTTTCCTGCGGCCTACCAGGTTGCGTGCTCGGACAAGGGTCTGGTATGGATTTTGAGGGGGACCCCACGCCATTTTTTTTTTTTTTGGGCCGGGGTTCCCCTTAAAATCCATAGCAGACCTGAAGGGCCTGGTTATTGAATTTGGGGGGACCCCCACGCTTTTTTTTTTTTTTGTGTGGTTTTTTTTTTTTTTATCAATGACTTTTTTTTTTTAATCAATGACTTTCAATGAATGACTGTTCTCTGTGTTACGGGAGCCAGCAATTCATTAGCCGCAGATGACTGACTTAGATGACACAACAAGCCAGAAGGGTAAAGGTGTTTTAATGTGATACTGCAATGCTGTACTAACAGCACGCACACACTAATCCCCAGAATCACAGCACAGATAATGTCAGACTCAGCAGCACTGTAGAATGGATCACAGCAGATACTGTCACTGACACGCTGGAACACACTACACGAGGCCGCCGGCGCCACAGCCTTTTATAGTGTGGGGCATGTACTAAACCCCCTGAGCTATAATTGGCCATAGGCATCCTGCCTGTGGCCAATTATGGCTCTCCTCGCCGCTGGCTCTATGATTGGCCAAGCATGCGGAGTCACAGTGCATGCTTGGTCAATGATCAGCCAGCAATGCACTGCGACTGGCGCAGTGCATTGCGGGCCGCTCGCATCACATGAATTTGATGCGAGCGGCCCAAATAGTTCTGGGCTCGACGAGCGGTCGAACGCCCGATGTTCGATTCGAACATGGGTTCGAATTGAAAACCGGGCTCATCCCTAGAGGTATGACATGTTTGTAGATTTGCAATCACTTTAAAAGAGAAGTGAAGGATTACTTTTTTTTGCACTTTTATACTTACCTAGGTGGATGCAGCATCTGTCCCCTGGCGCCTCTTCACTGAAAATCGAGCGACTGAACACCGTCAATCGCTCGGTTTTCAGAGCTTCATGAGCAGAGAGCTGTAGACTGTCAGTCACAGCTCTCTGCTTATCTCCCTCCTCACTCATTGGAGCACTGGGCTGTAGAGGGGGGCGGAGCGGCTGATCCGATACTGTCCACTGTACAGGGTGGAGTATTGAGGGTATGACAGCAGCCATCTTTAAACCTTGAGGGCCCATGATCTGCTATTGCCTGGGGGCCCCATGAGTTGTCAGTCTGCCCCTGGGCAGCACTGTAACAAAGTCCCGCCTCCTGTAATAGACAGAACATTGATCCAATGCAGTGAAATTGAATTAGTGTGACGTGTATCATAGGAGCCGCAAGTCGGTCTATGAGGCAGGACTTTGTTACAGAGGCTGCCCGGGAGATTCCAATCCAAGCTCTGTGACAGCAGGAGATCATCGCCACTCTGTGTGATCCAGAGGCACCGGTAAGCTGCAATTGGTGGGCACTGGCAGGCTGCAATTGGTGGGAACTGGAAGGTTACATTTGTTGGACTCTGTTAGGTTGCATTTCATGGGCACTGGTAGGCTGCAATTGGTGGGCACTGGTAGGCTACTAGTGATGGGCACCGATGAAGCTGCACTTGATGCGCACCGATGAGGCTGCATTTGATGGGCACTGGTGGGCTGCATTTGATGGGCACTGGTTGGTTGCATTTGGTGGGCACTGGTAGGCTGCATTTGGTGGGCACTGATGAAGCTGCAATTTGTGGGCACTGGTAGGCTGCATTTGATGCATTGATCTCTTGAATCATTTCCGCAATCTCTGACCATCTCTTGTAGTATGTCTGCAGTCTCCTACCATCTCTTGTGTCATGTCTGCAGTCTCCAATCTCTGACCATTTCTTGTATCATGTCTGCAATCTCTGACCATCTCTTATATCATGTCTGCAGTTTCTAACCATCTCCTGTAGTATGCTTGCAGTCTCTGACCATCTCTTGTAGTACGTCTGCAGTCTCTGACCATCTCTTGTAGTATGTCTGCAGTCTCTGACCATCTCCTTTAATATGTCTGCAGTCTCTGACAATCTCCTGTATCATGTCTGCAGTCTCTTACCATCTTTTGTATCATGTCTGCAGTCTCTGACCATCCCTTGTATCATGTCTGCAGTCTCTGACAATCTCTTATATTATGTCTGCAGTCTCTGACAATCTCCTGTACTATGTCTGCAGTCTCTGGACCATCTCTTGTATAATATCTGTAGTCTCTGACCATTTCTTGTATCATGTCTGAAATCTCTGACCATCTCTTGTATCATTGTCTGCAGTTTGTGACCATCTCTTGTAGTATGTCTGCAGTCTCTGACCATCTCTTGTAGTATGTCTGCAGTCTCTGACCATCTCTTGTAGTATGTCTGCAGTCTCTGACCATCTCTTGTAACATGTCTGCAGTCTCTGTCCATCTCTTGTATCATTTCTGCAGTCTCTGACAATCTCTTGTATCATGTCTGCAGTCTCTGACAATCTGTTGTATCATGTCTTCAGTCTATGACCATCTCCTGTATCATGTCGGCAGTATCTTACCATCTCTTGTATCATGTCTGCAGCCTCTGACCATCTACTTTGCAGACATATTAAAGTAGATGGTCAGAGGCTGCAGACATGATACAAGAGATGGTAAGATACTGCTGCCATGATACAGGAGATGGTCATAGACTGAAGACATGATACAACAGATTGTCAGAGACTGCAGACATGATACAAGAGATTGTCAGAGACTGCAGACATATTAGTCTCTGACAATCTCCTGTATCATATCTGCAGTCTCTGACAATCTCCTGTATCATATCTGCAGTCTCTTTCCATCTCTTGCATCATGTCTGCAGTCGCATACCATCTCTTGTATCATGTCTGCAGTCTCTTACCATCTCTTGTATCATGTCTGCAGTCACTTACCATCTCTTGTATCATGTCTGCAGTCCCTCACCATCTGTTCTATCATGTCTGCAGTCTCTGACCATCTCTTCTATCATGTCTGCAGTTTTTGACCATCCCTTCTATCATTGCTGCAGTCTCTGACCATCTCTTGCATCATGTCTGCAGTCTCTGGACCATCTCTTGTATCATATCTGCAGTCACTTACCATCTCTTGTGTCATATCTGCAGTCTCTGTCCATCTCTTGTATCGTGTCTGCAGTCTCTTACCATCTCTTGTATTGTGTCTGCAGTCTCCGACCATCTCCTGTAGTCTGTCTGCAGTAGGGATGAGCCGAACACCCCCGGGTTCGGTTCGAACCAGAACCTTCGAACGGACCGAAAGTTCGCGCGAATTTTCGAACCCTATACGTTATAATGGACGCGAACGTTCGAAATCAAAAGTGCTAATTACAACGGCCAATATGCATGTTAATGTCATAAAACAGGTTTGGGGACCCGGGTCCTGCCCCAGGGGACATATATCAATGCAAAAAGAACTTTTAAAAACTAACGTTTTTTCGGGAGCAGTCATTTTAATGATGCATAAAGTGAAAAAAAAAAAGTGAAATTTTCCTTTAAATATGGTACCTGGGGGGTGTCTAAAGTATGCCTGTGAAGTGGCATGTGTTTCCCGTGTTTAGAACTGTCCTTGCACAAAATGACATTTGTAAAGGAAAAAAAGAAGCCATTTAAAACCACTTGCGGCTTTAGGTTTGTTCTTAAGTAGAATCTGAACAGGTACATTATGAAGTGTAGCTCCATCCCAAAAAAATCTATTTTTAAGCTTTTTGGAGAACATAGGGAGGGGTTATCACCCCTGTAACATTTGCTGTCTTTGCACATCTGTTCAGAACATGTCACCTAACTTTCCGTCCCAATGACAAATGTTTTTGGAAAAAGTGGGGTTTTAATTGAAACAAGGATTGGTGATAAAGTATCAGTAGAGAGGAGATACCTTTTTCCCAAATTAAATCTAACAGGATAGAATTTCCCTTCCTAGGGGTAGATTTCCTCTCACTTCCTGTTTTCTCTTTCCATTTGCAAGTAGGAGTCGTTTGTAAGTTGGATGTTTGAAAGTAGGGGCCTGGCGTATATACTCTGCAGAAATTTGCCCTATTAGATGTTGGTGTAGCCACAAGACTGGTGGGCACAGGAATGGGCCCTGCTATGAGTTAATAGATCAAGATTTGTAATTGCATGCACCTGTTGAACAGGGCAGAAAAATTGGGGGTGGTGGTGGTGGTGGTGGACGGTGTTGCCACAAGACTGTAAGCTCTCACAGTTACTCTTGGTGGGCGCAGGAATGGGCCCTGCTGTGAGTTATTAGATCAAGATTTGTAATTGCAAGCACCTGATGAACAGGGCAGAAAAATTGGGCCTTTGGCGGTGGTGGTGGACGGTGTTGCCACAAGACTGTAGGCCCTCATAGTTACTCTTGGTGGGCGCAGGAATGGGCCCTGCTGTGAGTTATTAGATCAAGATTTGTAATTGCAAGCACCTGATGAACAGGGCAGAAAAATTGGGCCTTTGGCGGTGGTGGTGGACGGTGTTGCCACAAGACTGTAGGCCCTCACAGTTACTCTTGGTGGGCGCAGGAATGGGCCCTGTTGTGAGTTATTAGATCAAGATTTGTAATTGCAAGCACCTGATGAACAGGGCAGAAAAATTGGGCCTTTGGCGGTGGTGGTGGACGGTGTTGCCACAAGACTGCAGGCCCTCATAGTTACTCTTGGTGGGCGCAGGAATGGGCCCTGCTGTGAACTATTAGATCAAGATTTGTAATTACCCGCCCCTGTTAAACAGGGGCTGAAAAATTGTGCCTTAGGCACTGGTGCTGGTGCCACAACACTGCAACCCCTCACAGAGACTGTACTTGGAGCACAGCAGTCACACGTGTTGCGAAGCATTTTTTTAAAAAATTGTAAGTACCCGCCCCTGTTAAACAGGGGCTGAAAAATTGTGCCTTAGGCACTGGTGCTGGTGCCACAACACTGCAACCCGGCCCTCACAGATACTGTACTTGGAGCACAGCAGTCACACGTGTTGCGAAGCATTTTTTTAAAAAATTGGAAGTACCCGCCCCTGTTAAACAGGGGCTGAAAAATTGTGCCTTAGGCACTGGTGCTGGTGCCACAACACTGCAACCCGGCCCTCACAGATACTGTACTTGGAGCACAGCAGTCACACGTTTAGCGAAGCATTTTTTTTTTAAAAAATTGTAAGTACCCGCCCCTGTTAAACAGGGGCTGAAAAATTGTGCCTTAGGCACTGGTGCTGGTGCCACAACACTGCAACCCGGCCCTCACAGATACTGTACTTGGAGCACAGCAGTCACACGTGTTGCGAAGCATTTTTTTAAAAAATTGTAAGTACCCGCCCCTGTTAAACAGGGGCTGAAAAATTGTGCCTTAGGCACTGGTGCTGGTGCCACAACACTGCAACCCCTCACAGAGACTGTACTTGGAGCACAGCAGTCACACGTGTTGCGAAGCATTTTTTTAAAAAAATTGGAAGTACACGCCCCTGTTAAACAGGGGCTGAAAAATTGTGCCTTAGGCACTGGTGTGGTGGCATGGATCATTGAGGAGGAGGAAGAGTATAGTCAGTGAACATAAGAGGACAGTCACTCAGCATCAGCATAGGCAGTCTTGAAGGGATGTGACATTAAAAATTATTCGGTTATATCCGCCTCAGGTGCCTGGTAGCTGGTGGTGATCCAAGACTGATTCATTTTGATGAATGTCAGTCGATCAACCGAGGCGGTGGACAGGCGCACCCTATGATCAGTCACAAATCCTCCAGCAGCACTGAATGTGCGTTCGGAAAGAACGCTGGAGGCAGGACAGGCCAGTAGCTCAATTGCATACTGTGCAAGCTCTGGCCAGTGATCCATCCTCAGGACCCAGTAAGCCAGAGGATTTTCGGTGGGAAAGGTGTCCAAGTCTGACCTTGCCCCAAGGTATTCCTGCACCATGTATATCAGACGCTGGCGATGGTTGCTGGAACCGATCATACCTTGGGGCTGCGGACTAAAAAATTGTCTGAACGCATCGGTCAGACGTCCACCTTCCCCACCGCTCCTTCTGCCACTGACCGAAGCCTCAGCAACTCGTCGCCCAGGACCAGGAGTTTGTAGCCTCCCAGTTTCTGGGAACGCATTGCACAGACCTTTCTGCAAGGCCTCCCTGAGATGTCTCATCCTCTGCTCCCTCTGCGACGGCAAGATAAGGTCCGCAACCTTACCCTTGTACCGCGGATCAAGGAGAGTGGCCAGCCAGTAATGGTCCCTCTCCTTGATCCGAAGAACACGAGGATCCTTCCGCAGGCTTTGCAGGATCAGGGAGGCCATGCAGCGTAGGTTAGCTGAGGCATTCGGTCCGGAGTCTTCTGGGTCACTGAGGATGACATGATCGCCAGCCACCTCCTCCCAGCCACGTACAAGTCCACTGGTTTGTTGGGACTGTACATCATCCCTAAAAGACTGCTGCTGCTGATGCTGAGTGCCAGGCTCCACCTCCATGCTCACACAATCCTCCTCCTCCTCCTCCTCCTCCTCCTCTCATCCTCTTCCTGTGTGATGGGTGGGACAGAAGGAACACTGTCCGGATAAAGGGGGCCTTGAGAGGCAAGGAAGTCCTCCTCTTCCTGCCTCTGTTCTGCCTCAAGTGCCCTGTCCATTATCCCACGCAGCGTATGCTCCAACAGGTGGACAAGAGGGACAGTGTCACTGATGCATGCACTGTCACTGCTCACCATCCTCGTGGCCTCCTCAAATGGTGAGAGGACAGTGCATGCATCCCTGATCATGCTCCACTGACGTGGGGAAAAAAAAAAACCAAGCTCCCCTGACCCTGTCCTGGTGCCGTAGTCACAAAGGTACTCATTGATGGCCCTCTGCTGCGTGTGCAGTCGCTGCAGCATGGCCAACGTTGAGTTCCACCTGGTGGGCATGTCACATATTAGGCGGTTCTTGGGCAGGTTCAGCTCCTTTTGCAGCTCAGTCAGCCGAGCACTGGCATTATAAGATCGGCGGAAATGCACACAGACTTTCCTGGCCTGCCTCAGGACATCCTGTAAGCCTGGGAACCTGCCCAAGAACCGCTGCACCACCAGGTTGAGGACGTGAGCCATGCAGGGCACATGGGTGAGCTGCCCCTGTCGCAGGGCGGAGAGGAGGTTGGTGCCATTGTCAGAAACGACCATTCCTGGCTTAAGCTGACGTGGCGTCAACCACCTCTCGGCCTGCCCCTGCAGAGCTGCCAGAACCTCTGGCCCAGTGTGGCTCCTGTCCCCCAAACACACCAGCGCAAGCACGGCATGGCATCTTTTTGCCTGCGTACTTGCGTAGCCCCTTGTACGCCTACGGAGCACCGCTGGTTCCAAGGACAGAGCACTGGAGGAAGAAGAAGAGGAGGGGGTGGAGGAGAGAGGTGTGTCACAACCAGTAGCAGTAGTCGCGTTTTGGAGGCGTGGTGGCGGAACAACCTCCAACACTACTGCACCTTGTCCTGCATCCCTCCCAGCTGCCAATAGAGTGACCCAATGGGCCGTGAAAGAAAGGTACCGTCCCTGTCCATGCCTGCTGGACCATGAGTCAGCGGTAATATGCACCTTACCGCTGACCGCCCTGTCCAGCGAGGCATGGACATTGCCCTCCACATGCCGGTAGAGAGACGGAATCGCCTTCCGCGAGAAAAAGTGGCGTTTGGGAACCTGCCACTGAGGAACCGCACATTGAACAAACTCACGGAAGGGGGCCGAGTCTACCAACTGAAAAGGCAGCAGTTGAAGTGCTAGCAATTTAGCAAGGCTAGCATTCAACCGCTGGGCATGTGGATGGCTGGGAGTGTACTTCTTTCTACGGTCCAGCAGCTGGGGCAGGGAAATTTGCCTGCTGCAATCGGACGTCGGTGTACTGCAAGTACTTGGTTGTGACACACCTAATTCTACACCTTCAGTCCTCTCAGAGCAGCTTTCAGAGAGGACTGAAGGTGTAGTGGGGATGGAGATCCCAGCTGAGGAGGAGCAAGGAGAGGTCCGCTTAGTTCTTTGGTGTGGGTCTTTTATGTGTGCCTGCCAACGAGCTGCATGGCAGGTCGCCATATGTCTGGTCATGCTTGTCGTGCCCAAGCGGCTGATGTTTTGGCCACGCGAGATACGCTTGAGACAAATATTGCAAATAGCAGTGGTGCTATCTGCTGCACTCGTCTCAAAAAAGGCCCACACCAAAGAACTTTTCCTGATAACGTGCAGAGGCAGCGCCCTGCACAGGCGGAGCTCTGCGGTGTTGTACAGTTGCTGTGCTGGCCTCTACCAGGCCTCCAGGGGGCATCCTGCCTCGTTGGACATGTGACGCCGCATCCTCCTCCTCCTCGTCCTCCTCCTCCTCATCCTCTCTCCCTTGAGGCACCCACGTGGAGTCAGTGACCTCATCATCCCCTCCCTCTTCACCACTAGAGCAAACCTTGCAGTAAGCTGCAGCTGGTGGAACAGTACTGCCAGATTCCTCAAGCTGGGTATCGTCATCCGAGCCTTCGAATCGTTGGGCATCCTCCTGGAGCATGTACCCAACACTGTGCTCAAAGTGTTCGGGGGACTCCTCAGGAGGACATGGTGGGTCTAGGGAAGGGGTGGCTGATGATGCACTGTCAGTACCCTGAGCCTGGGTGAGAGAGGATGAGGAGGATGAGGAGGGCTTGGTCATCCATTCTACCAAGCCTTCAGCATGATGCGGCTCCACATGTCCAGCTGCCGAAAACAAAGACGCGCGTGTCCCATGGCCACGTGCTGATGACGATGCACGACCACGTCCACGCCACGGCCACGTCCACTAGAAACAGAGCCTGCCTGCCCTGTGTTCTTGGCTCTGCACGCTCTGCCTCCCCTTGGCGGTCTTCCAGCCATTGTAGTCGGTAGTCCTGTGGGTGCTGCTGAGAGAAAATATAGGAGCTCTGTGTGATGCCACAAACACACTAGAAGTCCTATGGGTGCTTATGCAAAGAAAATAGAGGAGCTCTGTTTGATGCCACTAACACACTAGAAGTCCTGTGGGTGCTGCTGAAAGAAAATATAGGAGCTCTGTGTGATGCCAACTAACACACTAGAAGTCGTGTGGGTGCTTCTGCAAAGAAAATATAGGAGCTCTGTGTGATGCCACTAACACACTAGAAGTCCTTTGTGTGCTTCTGATAAGAAAATATAGGAGCTCTGTGTGATCCCACTAACACACTAGAAGTCCTGTGGGTGCTTCTGCAAAGAAAATAGAGGAGCTCTGTGTGATGCCACTAACACACTAGAAGTCCTGTGGGTGCTTCTGCAAAGAAAATAGAGGAGCTCTGTGTGATGCCACTAACACACTAGAAGTCCTTTGGGTGCTTCTGCAGAGAAAATATAGGAGCTCTGTGTGATGCCACTAACACACTAGAAGTCCTATGGGTGCTTCTACAAAGAAAATAGAGTAGCTCTGTGTGATGCCACTAACACACTAGAAGTCCTATGGGTGCTTCTGCAAAGAAAAAAGAGGAGCTCTGTGTGATGCCACTAACACACTAGAAGTCCTATGGTGCTTCTGCAAAGAAAATAGAGGAGCTCTGTGTGATGCCACTAACACACTAGAAGTCCTGTGGGTGCTTCTGCAAAGAAAATAATGGAGCTCTGTGTGATGCCACTAAACACACTAGAAGTCCTGTGGGTGCTTCTGCAAAGAAAATAGAGGAGCTCTGTGTGATGCCACTAACACACTAGAAGTCCTGTGGGTGCTGCTGGGAAGAAAATATAGTAGCTCTGTGTGATGCCACTAACACACGAGAAGTCCTATGGGTGCTTTCTGCAAAGAAAATAGAGGGAGCTCTGTGTGATGATGGGACTAACAACACTTCAGAAGTCCTATAGGTTAGGTGCTTCTTCTGGGAACAAAATATAGGAGCTCTGTGTGTGTGATTGGAACGAACACACTTCTAAGTCCCTACTAGGTGCTGCAGTTAACAGAATATATAGGAGCTCGTGTGGTGAAGGCCACTATCACACTACAAGACCAAATAAGGTGCTATACTTGATGGAAGGAATATATAAGCAGCTCTGAGTGATTCCACTAACACACTTCAGAGTCCTCTAGGTGCTTTCTGGGGAGACAAATAAAGGAGCTCTGTTGTGTGTGATGGGACAATACACACGTTCAATCCTACTATGTGCTTCTGGAAAGCAAAATAAGGAGCTCTGGAGTGTGATGGGGACTAAACACACATCGAATTCCAATAGGTGCTGCTGAGGGAATAAATATAGGAGCTCTGTATGTGTGATGGGACTAAACACACTTCAAGCTTCAAGTCGTATAGGTGCT
>CM053029.1:610957049-611033642 GCA_028564925.1 Lithobates sylvaticus
AGAATAGAAAAAATAGATACAGTGCCTTAAAAAAAGTATTCATACCTTTTGACATTTCCCACATTTTCTCATGTTACAACCAAAAACGTAAATGTATTTTATTGGGATTTTATGTGATAGACCAACACAAAGTGGCACATAATTGTGAAGTGGAAGGAAAATGATAAATGGTTTTCAATATTATTTTACAAATAAGTTAGTGAAAAGTGTGGGGGGTACATTTTGTATGGCGCCCCCCGGAGTCAATACTTTGTAGAACCCCCTTTCTCTGCAATTACAGCTGCAAGTCTTTTTGGGGATGTCTCTACCAGCTTTGCACATCTAGAGAGGACATTTTTGCCCATTCTTCTTTGTAAAATATCTTAAGCTCTGTCAGATTGGATGGAGACCGTCTATGAACAGTAAATTTCAAGTCTTGCCACAGATTCTCAATGGGATTTAGGTCTGGACTGTGACTGGGCCATTCTAACACATGAATATGCTTTGATCTAAACCATTCCATTGTAGCTCTGGCTGTATGTTTCGGGTCGTTGTCCTGCTGGAAGGTGAACCTCCCCCCCCCCAGTCTCAAGTCTTTTGCAGACTCTAACAGGTTTTCTTCTAAGATTGTCCTGTATTTGGCTCCATCCATCTTCCCATCAACTCTGACCAGCTTCCCTGTCCCTGCTGAAGAAAAGCATCCCCACCACATGATGCTGCCACCACCATGTTTCACGGTGGGGATGGTGTGTTCAGGGTGATGTGCAGTGTTAGTTTTCCCCCACACATAGCGTTTTGCTTTTAGGCCAAAAAGTAAAATTTTGGTCTCATGGGACCAGATCACCTTCTTCCACATGTTTGCTGTGTCCCCCACATGGCTTCTCACAAACTACAAACAGGACTTCTTATGACTTTCTTTCTCCAATGTCTTTCTTCTTCTCACTCTTCCATAAAGGGCAGATTTGTGGAGAACACGACTAATAGTTGTCCTGTGGACAGATTCTCCCACCTGAGCTGTGGATCTCTGCAGCTCCTCCAGAGTTCCCATGGACCTCTGGGCTCTTCTCTGATGAATGCTCTCCTTGCCCGGCCCGGTCAGTTTAGGTGGACGGCCATGTCTTGGTAGGTTCTCAGTTGTGCCATACTCTTTCCATTTTCCGATGATGGATTGAACAGTGCTCCGTGAGATCTTCAAAGCTTGGGAGATTTTTTTTTATAACCTAACCCTGCTTTATACTTCTCCACAACTTCATCCCTGACCTGTCTGCTGTGTTCCTTGGCCTTCATGAGGCTGTTTGTTCACCAAGGTTCCCCAACAAACCTCGGAGGGCTTAACAGAACAGCTGTATTTATACAGAGATTAAATTACACACAGGTGGACTCTATTTACTAATTAGGTGACTTCTGAAGGCAATTGGTTACACTAGATTTTAGTTAGGGGCATCAGAGTAAAGGGGGCTGAATACAAATGCCCCTCCCCCACACTTTTCACATTTTTATTTGTAAAATTTATCATTTTCCTTCCACTTCACAATTATGTGCCACTTTGTGTTGGTCTATCATATAAAATCCCAATAAAATACATTTACGTTTTTTGGTAACATGACAAAATGTGGAAAATTCAAGGGGTATGAATACAAAATTGTGGAAAAAAAAATTTCCAGGGGTATGAAATACTTTTTCAAGGCACTGTATGAATTGAATAGAAAATAATTGAAAATAAGAGAATAAACAGAATAAAATAGAAGGGGGCGTGGCTTGGCCGAGCTAGGAGATGGCTGCCTGATTGCTTTCCTCCCGCCGTTGCCTCTCCTTATACTGCCTTACCGGAGATTATCACCGCTCGTTTTAACCCTAAAACATGGGAACGGCTTCTCGTCACACTTCGGCTTCTAGATCCCGCTCTCCCTGTGGACATACGGATGATGGGAGCCAGAATATACCCGAAATGTTCCGTGCCCAGAGGGGCAATATGGCGGCGTCCCGCCACACTGCCTCACGGACATCGGACCCTCTGGTCTCTGACCCGATACTTGCTCTCCAACCCACTCCTCAGGCTGGATCTCGGGACCGGGACACCTCGCCTCAACCCCACCTCAACTTGCAAGATCTGAGGACCATTGCAAATGACATTAAAGATACGCTGTCCGCCGCCATTGCGGATCTGAGACTTGATATCCGCACGCTTTCTGACAGGGTCATGGAAGTTGAGAAAACTGCTTCGCAACATGACTCTGTCCTCCGTAAAGTGACCAGGAAGATTGACACTCATACCCTGCAGCTTAGAGAGACCCAACGCCGCTTAGAAGACCTCGACAACCGCGGCCGCCGTCATAACCTTAGGGTCCGTGGTATGCCAGAGGCCATTGAACCCGACCGCATGCCTTCTGAGGTAATGGCGCTGTTTAACACCATCCTGCATAGGCCGCGGGATACACCAATTCTGTTTGAAAGGATCCACAGGGCGCTTCGCCCCAGAGGGAGAGAGACTGATCCCCCAAGGGATATCATATGCTGTTTGGTAGACTACAAAACTAAGGAGGATATTCTCAAGCAAGCTAGAAGTATCCCACGTATACTGCATAATGACGCTCCGATTCAAATCTTTCAAGATTTATCTGCTATCACTTTACAACAACGCCGGGACTCGAAACCGTTACTGGAGATTTTGCGCGCTCGTAACATACAGTATAGGTGGAAGTTCCCCTTCTGTTTGTCTGCCACGCACCAAGGCCGGACGGCCTTTCTAAAGACACCAGAAGATCTGCGCCATTTTTGCCGCACCCTAGACATCCCTCTTGTGGATGTTCCAGACTGGTATGCGGAGTTCCGCATGTACCTGACCAAAAGACCACCACCGCCTGAAGACCCGATGGATGTACAGGACCCCCAGCAATCCAGGAGACGATCCCCTTCGAGTTCCAGACTGAGGGCTCCCAGAACAGCTGATCGAGGCTACACTCCGACCGATTCTCCTGGACCCCGGAGAACCCGCAGGGACTATTGATGGACACCTCATACTGATCACACGGCTGTGTGATCCACACTCACGGCATTGATAACTGACCTTTCAAAACCTGGTTACCCCTTTTTTGCCCGCGCCTCACAATAACACTTACCGCCATTATGCCTGCATGGGTCCAAGATGTTGTCCCTTCCCTCACCGACGAAGCCGGGGGTTAATATCGCTGCACACGGGAAACCATCGCCCTACCAATGCTACTCTTCCTCTCTGTACGCCCTCATGCCTACTCTCAGGATTAATGCTTCAGGACTACCGTAATACCCACCGCTGTGACATTGCCCTTTACTTTTTATCTTCCTGCCCCCATGCACGATCTCTAAGTGTTGCCATCACGTGCCTGTTCCCCGTTTTTCTTTTTCAGGTACTGGTGCAGCCGACTGCTGGGGATACAGATCTTTTAATATCTTCACCTAATGTACTTGAAACTGCCTGCTGTGATCCCCGTACTTCACTTTCTATGATCGCTTTACACCACGTGCAATCTGATGGCTGGGTAATGTACATTTGTTCTCAGACCTCTGCTACTGGGCTAGTGATTGTATGGGCATTGTACTTTTTGCTGCTGGGTAGACCTATGATATGTATGCTAAGTACTCTGTTGCTCTGGTAGGCACTTTTGTGGAGGGGGTAAATGATCTGTCTGGGTGTGCTGGATGCAGCCGTTTTTATTATGTCCACACAGATCAGGTATCCTCTCTTCTAATATATGCAGGACGGCAGAATTCATGCCTCCTACACGATGGCCCTGACACAACGTTTTTTTTTTTTTTTTATTAATTTTATTTTTATCATCTTAGCCAGGTGAATATCTCCCAGTTACTGTTTTGCTACCTCCACTACCCGCCTATGTGCAATCTCTCACGCTGCACACCTACTCTTAGTTACACGAACTTAACTGATATAGTTTGCTCCATGATATGGGTCTGACCACTATTCACATCGCTTAGCTGCTAAGTTTTATTTTTACCTCCTCTATGCACATTCACAATAGCTGACAGGGTATTAGCCATATGCCCTAACCCTTACTGTTGACCCCTCTAGCATATAGATATAGATCTATGATCTTCCATATATGTAATTTACAATTCGGTACACATTACAAAATGCTCTCCCTTAACGCTATCGGCTGTGCTATTGCTAATCGGTTACATTACACCGTACAGTTTACACACTGACGTGTACTGCACACGATTGACACCCCCTGCACAGACAATGGTACCATATAAGTTATCAGTTCTGAACTCTTCAGATATGCTATCCATGCCTACATTATCAGGACCTGAATGCTGTCTGTTACAGGGTGTACAGTCACCTTATGCCTGCATTTTACTAGACGACTACATGCTACTATGCAGAATAAGGTTCTCCATATACCGTCCTCATTTACTACGCACCACCCCTTGGCGGACGTGATCCACCCTATCACATGTACTCACCGCTCTTATACTACCCTGCTTGGACGTGTGCTTTCACTGCACCGCATCATTGCCACACACATAGTGCTTGTTAGTGACCCGAGTCACGGCCTCTATCGACCCCATGTGTGGATACTCCGCACCCCTAGGTATGTGTCAGAAGCAGATAACCTAACATAATATTTTTTAACCAAGAATAATATTTACCCTAAGGTTAAGATGATACCTCACTTGCCCCTGTTATGCTTATTGACTCGCCCAGCCTCACTTGGACTCCCTCCATGCGGGTCATAATAGTTCATACATCACCGCCCTAATTTTTATTTTTTAATTTCTCTCTCCCCTGTACTTGATTTTCGTATTGGGCCGACGGGTTTATACCCGAGAAATTAAGAAATGGCCTTTACTCTAAAACCTATGCAATAGACCACCCACTGTCCTACCTCTTGGTACATAGTTTCCCCGGGACTAGGCCTGCATTCCATAATATGCCCCTTCGGTCCCTTTGGGTACTGTATGTTGTGCTTGTTTATGTGGTACATGTGGCTAGAATACCAAACATTTTTTCTGATCTACTTTGCATATATCTCCTTCCCTATACTTCATCTGAGAGGCAACGGCGGTGACACTGTGTACTTTTCTATATACTCTATTAGGTACTGGCCAACCCCCAGACAGCGTTGTGGACTAACTAACTTTCATAGACCCCACATCAAATACATTGCTCACACACTGTACCTTTCTAGCCTACTTGAAGGTAGACTAGGTCATTTCTTCTTCACTTTCTTCCCCGCCGCTCCCCACCCCCTGACTTACCTGCGTAGTAGTGTTGACAATACTTGGTTGACGCTGCTTTCTTTCACTATTTTATTTGATCTACTGCTTTTTCTTTACCAAATAACACATCCGGAAACATAGTCAAGTTGATAGCATGACGGATACGCTACCCACTCCCTCTGGTCATCCGACCCCTACTGCTGACTCACATTTTCCTCAAGTAAAATTCTACTCGCTGAATGTTCGAGGTTTAAATATTCCTGAAAAGAGATCACAGGTACTGTATGCATTGCAAAAAGACAAGGTACATGTAGCATTTTTGCAAGAAACCCACTTTCGTTCTGATACTGTGCCTAAGCTACACAACCACCATTTTCCCACAGTATACCATGCCACTACTGAAACCTCAAAATCCAAGGGGGTCGCCATATTATTATCTAAACATTGCCCCTTACAGGTCACGGACATTAAACGTGATACAAACGGCAGATACCTTTTCCTCAAAGGTACCCTACACAACAGGCCCATCACACTAGCAAACATTTATGCACCAAATAAACGCCAGGTTCCATTCTTCCGTGAAACACTCCAATTACTTGCCGAATTTTACTCGGGCATCCTTGTTGTGGGTGGTGATTTCAATGTTGCTCTTAACCCCTCTCAAGATTCTTCGAATGGCCACTCTTCCCTTCCTTATAGAGCGCTGAGGGCTATTAAACAACGACTCCAAGACCTGACACTGCACGATACATGGCGAACTTTACACCCTAATGACAGAGACTTCACGTTTTACTCCTCACCCCACAATAAATACTCTAGACTTGACCATTTTTTCATCTCCCAGGCTGACTTGACACTACTCACTAAAGCAACAATTGATCCCATGCTAATATCAGATCATAACCCTGTTTCTATGACGTTGTCTGTGCCATTGGCCTGTTCGCCTCACTCAATTTGGCGCCTAGACAACTCCCTGCTAACTGACCCGACTATTTCACAGAAAATTAGTACCCGACTTAACCAATACTTTAAGGAGAACGTCACCCCAGACTCAGTCCCGGCGACAACCTGTGTTCTCAGGGGTGAAATTATCTCGTTGGCTGCACATAGAAACAAACTACGACGCCAACACATAACGGACTTGACGAATAAGATACATGCATTGGAAAAATTACACAAGGCCTCGCTCGCAGATCAAACACTCTCACAATTACTCCAAGCCAGGGAGGAACTGAAGGAAGAATTGGCTAAAGGGCTCAAACGCAAGAATATGTTAACGCAAAAATTATTTTACGAGTTTGGAAATAAATCAGGCAAACTGTTAGCCAGGGCACTCCAACACAAGAAGACATCAACGACTATTCATAAGATCATTGACCCTTCTGGCGTACCACACGTATCCCCTATGGATATTTCTAAACAATTTGTCTCTTATTTTTCTAAACTCTACAATATACCACGACCAGATCAAACGGATAGCACCCCTCATAGACAGGAATTGATTTCAGACTTTTTGACACAACATGGCATGCCCCAGATCTCCTTGGAAGATGCGGCGACCCTTAACGAACCCATCACTTTCAATGAAACCGTAGCATCCCTAAAACAGCTTAAACCGGGCAAAAGCCCCGGCCCTGACGGTCTAACTGTGAGCTACTACAGGTCATTCCAAGATATTCTCTTGCCTCATCTCGTCACTACTTTCAACTCATTTGCCTCTTCAGACCCGATACCCCCTGACCTTCTAGAGGCACATATTACATTAATACCTAAACCTGGCAAAGAAATTGGAGCCTCTACTAATAGAGGACCCCTAGTACCCTCCGGTACAGTTGGGATTTTTCAGGCGAAACACAACAAAATTGTTGAAAAGAACAAAGAATATAAAAATATATTTTAAATTATTTATTAATAGAAAAATATGTATATAAACGAATAAATATCAAAGAAAACAAAGTAAACAAAAGAAAAAAGGGGTAAATGTGTACATACAAATTTGTTAAAAACAATTGTAATACAACCTTTTAGTTTACAGATGTTACATGTGGATATGACATATATAAATGGAAAACGAAAGAAAAAGATAGAAAAAACACATCCCTCAGTTGCCTAACATGTTTCGGGAAACTCAAACGATCCCTTCTTCAGAGGCATTTTAGGTGGAGATTGAATGTGGAAAAAGAGGTCTGGGGAAAAAACACAAAAAACAAAAAAACAGACAAATATGAGCATTTCAGGGGAACCTGGGGGAAAGGGAGAAAAAGCCATTGCATAGAATGCCTGGACACATGCGTTTATACATACCAATATCCATAAGGATAAAAGGTTAATACATCGAAAATCAAGGTGAGTTTCTTCATACGATGAAAAATAGCGACAGGCCAGGAGTTGTTGCAGGAGGCTCTAGGACCATATAAAGCAGGTCCTAGACCTCTCAACACAAGGGGAGGGGGGGGGGAATTGTTTTTGAGGGTTTTTTTTAGGAAAAGAAGGGTTTGTGGCCCTCCAAGTGGTGATCTCCAAGGGTAAGGCCCACACAAGGATCAACCTAGTGACCCATCTCCGCGTGGTGAAGCAAGATGGTAGGCCCGGTAATCAGGATGTCTAAAAATATAAAGAAAACAAAATATATATCAAAAAATGGTAAAACTAAGATATACATGTGTTCAAACTACATATTAAAACAGCCAAGAAACTGTTTATTGCCAAATAGCGAAGACGCGAAGGTATTACTAAACATGTTTGAACTAATGTTGAACCGAAAAAAACTGTTTGTTGTATTTTAAATGGATTCACATTAGTGAATCACATACTATGTTTTAATGAACCATCATAGATCAAAAATATGTATAGAAGAGATTTCTTTAAAGACAACAAGTTGTGATAATTAAGGCATCAAAGATTATACATAAGCCACAAAACAAACTGAACTTACAAAATTGATGCACACCCCAGGAGTACTGCAATGGAAAAAACGCCTGGTTTTATCTCAGCAGGAGCAATCGCTGCTGACCTGTTGTGAGGACGGTTATTTATGAGGCATAGTGAGTACATTGCGCATGTGCATGTGAATTGAATGAAGATACGAAACAGCTGAGGTGGAGGCGTCGCCTCTGGGACTCAGTGCCGGCCTCGAAATGTCAAAAGGCGGGTCTGTGGCCAATGGGCGAACGGAGGCGGGGCTATTAAGGAAGAGCCCTTCCTATCTATCCAGTCACATGAGTCCACCAGGACTCAACAAGAAAGGGGAGAGACCGGTGTCCAGCTGAGCAGGACCGCAACGTATTGCGTTGCGTTCCAAGAGGGGTAAAGAGCGGCGCGTGCGTCAGAGACATGCATCCGGCGCATGCGCGATACACAAAGCACGGCGCATGCGCAGAGCAGGAAAGCCGTCATCCTCAGTGACATGCAAGGGGAGGGCGCAGGGAGTGGGTGGGGTTTGAATTGGCTTGTTGTCATAGCCGTCCCGGGAGGCTTGCAGGGAGACAGGGCAGAAGGCACATATGATCCTCAGAGCTGACACCGCACGGCACACCGCCAGAGAGAGTGCTTCAAACCGGCGGGGTGTCATGCGGTGACGGCTTTCCTGCTCTGCGCATGCGCCGTGCTTTGTGTATCGCGCATGCGCCGGATGCATGTCTCTGACGCACGCGCCGCTCTTTACCCCTCTTGGAACGCAACGCAATACGTTGCGGTCCTGCTCAGCTGGACGCCGGTCTCTCCCCTTTCTTGTTGAGTCCTGGTGGACTCATGTGACTGGATAGATAGGAAGGGCTCTTCCTTAATAGCCCCGCCTCCGTTCGCCCATTGGCCACAGACCCGCCTTTTGACATTTCGAGGCCGGCACTGAGTCCCAGAGGCGACGCCTCCACCTCAGCTGTTTCGTATCTTCATTCAATTCACATGCACATGCGCAATGTACTCACTATGCCTCATAAATAACCGTCCTCACAACAGGTCAGCAGCGATTGCTCCTGCTGAGATAAAACCAGGCGTTTTTTCCATTGCAGTACTCCTGGGGTGTGCATCAATTTTGTAAGTTCAGTTTGTTTTGTGGCTTATGTATAATCTTTGATGCCTTAATTATCACAACTTGTTGTCTTTAAAGAAATCTCTTCTATACATATTTTTGATCTATGATGGTTCATTAAAACATAGTATGTGATTCACTAATGTGAATCCATTTAAAATACAACAAACAGTTTTTTTCGGTTCAACATTAGTTCAAACATGTTTAGTAATACCTTCGCGTCTTCGCTATTTGGCAATAAACAGTTTCTTGGCTGTTTTAATATGTAGTTTGAACACATGTATATCTTAGTTTTACCATTTTTTGATATATATTTTGTTTTCTTTATATTTTTAGACATCCTGATTACCGGGCCTACCATCTTGCTTCACCACGCGGAGATGGGTCACTAGGTTGATCCTTGTGTGGGCCTTACCCTTGGAGATCACCACTTGGAGGGCCACAAACCCTTCTTTTCCTAAAAAAAACCCTCAAAAACAATTCCCCCCCCCTCCCCTTGTGTTGAGAGGTCTAGGACCTGCTTTATATGGTCCTAGAGCCTCCTGCAACAACTCCTGGCCTGTCGCTATTTTTCATCGTATGAAGAAACTCACCTTGATTTTCGATGTATTAACCTTTTATCCTTATGGATATTGGTATGTATAAACGCATGTGTCCAGGCATTCTATGCAATGGCTTTTTCTCCCTTTCCCCCAGGTTCCCCTGAAATGCTCATATTTGTCTGTTTTTGTTTTTTGTGTTTTTTCCCCAGACCTCTTTTTCCACATTCAATCTCCACCTAAAATGCCTCTGAAGAAGGGATCGTTTGAGTTTCCCGAAACATGTTAGGCAACTGAGGGATGTGTTTTTTCTATCTTTTTCTTTCGTTTTCCATTTATATATGTCATATCCACATGTAACATCTGTAAACTAAAAGGTTGTATTACAATTGTTTTTAACAAATTTGTATGTACACATTTACCCCTTTTTTCTTTTGTTTACTTTGTTTTCTTTGATATTTATTCGTTTATATACATATTTTTCTATTAATAAATAATTTAAAATATATTTTTATATTCTTTGTTCTTTTCAACAATTTTGTTGTGTTTCGCCTGAAAAATCCCAACTGTACCGGAGGGTACTAGGGGTCCTCTATTAGTAGAGGCTCCATTTTCTAAATATTCATTCAGGGATGTTGGCAAACAATTTACTTTCAGAGGCTTAAATGCCTCTGAAGTTTGGTTCAGCACCACTTGTTACATTAAACCTGGCAAAGACGATACTGTAGTATCCCATTACAGACCTATTTCCCTTTTGAATGTGGATTTGAAATTGTACGCGAAAATACTCACTAATCGTATCCTTCCCTTTCTTCCACAATTGATTTCCCTCGACCAGGTTGGCTTTATCCCTGGGAGGCCAGGGATAACACGATCAAAGCCTTGCACATTCACCACTGGCTCTCTCACACAGCTACCCAAAAGGGTTTTTTTCTTTCATTGGATGCGGAGAAGGCGTTCGACAGAGTGGCCTGGGATTATCTCGCAGCTACGTTGGGGGCGGTGGGATTCCCCCCTCGATTCCTGCAGATGATCTTGACTTTGTATTCCCATCCCACAGCTAAGATACGGATAAATGGTCACCTGTCGGACGCCTTCTCCATCTCGAATGGTACTCGTCAGGGATGCCCACTTTCACCCCTCATATTCATCCTTACCTTAGAACCTTTCTTACGCAAACTTAGGGCAAACCCTGATGTTAAGGGCATAGATATACGTGACAAACACTACAAACTCGCAGCATATGCCGATGACATACTCCTTTTCCTCTCCGACCCTGTCACCACTCTACCCAACCTGCTAAAGGATTTTGCCCTCTTTAACCAACTATCCAACTTACAAATTAACTTCTCAAAATCTAAGGCCCTTAACATTTCCCTTCCAGCACATACTGTATCTCAATGTAAGTCAAACTTCCCCTTTACTTGGTAAAACAAGGCCCTTACTTATTTGGGGATACAACTACCGACTAATTTAGACGATCTTTATGATCTCAACTTTCTCCCAATACTTCGAACTATACAGAATGATCTTTTCAAATGGACATCTGGCCAATTCTTGTGGTTCGGACGCACGGCCATTTTGAAAATGAACATTCTACCCCGTATACTATACCTCTTACAGACTATTCCGATTAAACTCCCTTCTACTTTTTTCACGTCCTATAAAAGGATGTGTCGGAATTTCTTATGGTCAGCCAAGTCTCCCAGGATTAGCTGGGATACTTTGACGATCCCCAAACCCAAAGGAGGCCTGGGCCTCCCTGATATTCAGAAATATTACTCCGCATGTCATCTTACCAGAATCATTGACTGGCATATTCATAAACTCTCAAAGGACTGGATTGACATTGAAGAAGCGTCTGGACCTATCCCTTTAGCACATTTACCTTGGATTTCCGCTTCCAGCACTCCTAAAAAGTATTCTTCCCACCCACTCACTGGAGCGACTTTACAAGCATTTCGGTCGGTAGCGCACGCATTGCAATGGACACCCTACCCAGGCCCATTGTCTCCACTGGACAGCAACCCTGACTTCCCACCGGGTCTACCTCCCCCCCATACATCCACGGACCTGTTACTGCCCACACTTACAGCATCCCAGTTCTTCCACAACTCTATTTTGCTGACACATTCTGATATCCTTTCACGTTTTCCTGAATATCATATTCCCTTTTTCAAATTTCTCCAAATCAGACACTACCTTAATAGTGAGCGTCCTTCTTCCAAATGGTGTAGAGCACTCACTCCTTTTGAAGTATTGTGCACCAATAGCTCTCCCCTGAGACACCTCATATCTACGACATATTTGATGCTGTTTGATGATTTCAACCCTAAACAAAATGCAACAGTCAAACTTTGGGAAAGGGAACTTGGCATAGATTTAGATGTAGAGGACTGGGAACATATATACTACTATATTCACAAAAGCTCCATGAACGCTTCAGTCCAGGAAAACTCATACAAGATCTATGCCAGATGTTATCGTACCCCGGATATTATACACAAATACGTCCCTACTGTCTCCCCTCTCTGTTGGAGATGTGGTCTAGAAACTGGCTCCCTACTTCATATATGGTGGGACTGTATCTTGATCAAACCCTTCTGGGAAAAAATACATAAGGCTGTAACTCTTATCTCGACTTATACATTAGCATTAACACCGACTCAACTTTTGCTTCACCACCTCTCTATTCCACACTCAGTTTATAGAAAATCTATTATTCCACATTTACTAAATGCCGCAAAGCAATGTATACCACTTCACTGGAAAACATCGACTGTACCTACTCTGTTGGAATGGTGCAACCGTGTAGATAGAATTTCAGACATGGAAAATATTATTCATCAAGCCAGAGATACCCCATCCTCCTATAATACCATCTGGGCCTGCTGGTTACTCTTCAAGGACTCACAATCCCATCGAGAACTTTTAAGCTTACCTTGAATATATAACAAGCTGATAGAACCCTATACATTCAGGTCGGTCTGTCATGTCCGCTATCCGTCATGCTATCAACACCTCTGCAGTCTTCTTGCCGGATGGTTCAGGCTACTGTTCTCATCCTTCCCGGGATCCCCACCTATGTCTTTTTCAATAACCATATGCTACTCTTGTACAGTTTTTCCCTAAATATGTCTGCTTTAACACTTCTCAGGTTTTAGATGTCGAACTATAGGCGTCTTATACACCATGTTGTTTATCCGCACTCTTCCCACATAGTACTACACCTGTTTTCCAGCTCCCTTTGCACAGCATGTTCCCGCTAGGGGTGCATAGGTAGAGCGGTTATTACCGCGGTTTTCTTTGCAGATGTCTCACTCTGCCTCTTTGACTAACGCCTACTTATAATCCCTGTTAATATGCATAAAGACCACTGTCCTCTCACCCTACGTAAACCCTTGACTTCTATTAGCTATAGTTAATACCAGGTCTTTGCCTGTTCATGTTTGTATTCCTCTATGTACAACAGCCACTGATTTGCTCACATGATGAAAAGTTATGTATTATCTGTTGTGCTTCTACTTTTACTATACATATTGGAGGATTGGTTTTAGTACATTGTTCTGTACAGAAGTTTATGTTTTCTACAAGATATGCTGTTCAAATGTAATTTTCTGTAACTGTATTTGTTCTACTTTTCTCAATAAAAATATATTGGAAAAAAAAAACAGAATAAAATAGAAAAAAAAAAAATAGAACAAATATAGCCGTCTTTCAAATTTTGAATGTCAAAATTCGAATCGATTTGAAAATAACGAATTACCGGTATACAAAATGAATCCTAATATACAAAACAAATTCCGAAAACGAATCATTCTAACATAACTAATATGACCAAAATGAAATTATTAACTTAACAAACAAATCCGAAACGAAATGGAACAAATTTTTCTACCGTGCACATCTCTAAGTGCAACATAAAAACGTAATGGAAAAGTTATTTATAAATTAAATAAATAGATTTTTATTAAAATTTTGCGCTTTATCAATGTAAATGTGTAAATATATGTTAAAGTGGTGGGCCACCCTGAAAAAAAAAACTTAAAAAAAATGTTAAAAACAATTTAAAATGAAAAAAAAAAATACATTTTTTTTTTTTACTTACCAGAAATGGCTGTTGCTAGGCAGATCGTCCTAATCTGCCTCTTCCAGCTCCGCGGTGATGTTCTCTCCTCTGCTCCGAGCGCCGTCTTCTAGTGAATGGGGCGCGGTGTGTTATGGGAACTGTGTCCCACAACACATCGCGTTCCCCATTCACAAATTCGACTCGCGCATGTGCAGTAGGCCGCGCGCCGACTCGCGCATGCGCAGTTGGCCACGCGCCGACTCGCGCATGCGCAGTAGGAAACGGGCTGCCGTTTCCCTTACTGAGGATGGCGGCGCTGGAACCGGATCGCCGAGGGACATCTCGGCCTCCACGACCGACATCGCGGGCGCCCTGGGAGGGTAAGTGTACTTTTTTTTAGCTGCTGACTTTTAAAACATTTTTTTTTTTTTTTTAGGTGAAACACCGCTTTAATATATATGTATAAAAATATTCACTAACAAAGCAAACAAAAAAAAGTTTTAATTGTTTAGCATTTATAAAAAAAAAAAAAGCATGAAAATAATAATAAAATGAAGGAGATTAGGGAGTTAATTAAGGCTGATTAGAGTAAATTTAAGGGGTTAAACAGAGGAACATTTGCTCATCCCTTTGATCTGCAGATGAAGAAACAGAAAGATACAAAAAGAAACAATGTTTCTTTTTATTTTAGCGTTTCAGCGGCTGAGTAATGTTGTTAATAAACATTGCCAGGTGCTTTTTTTTTTTTTGACGGCTCAACAGGGGAGGCTCACTGAGAGCTCAAAGAGCCGAGCCTGAAAGTATCGGTTCAATTTATTGGTGCATTTACACGAGTACCGATACTTGTGAATACCAATACTGTATACTGATACTAGTATCAGTGTAACCCTAGCCCAAACCTTTACACTATGTCATCTGAATGAAACGAATGAATGCAAATTAATTTGTTGTTTCTTTATCATTTATTTTGGATTCGTTGAAGTTTGTTACTATTGTGATTCGGAGATTCGGATACATCCAAAATCTCCAAACAATACAAATTTTGTCTGAATTTCGATTGGTAATGAAACAAATGGCACATATCTGATGAGGACATTCAGATAGGAGGTCCAAACAACAATGCAGGCTCACTGGTTCTTAGCTTTAAACTGGTTAGCTCGAAAATTATAAATCCAGCCATAAAATAGGGTACAAAAAAACAAGAACATAGTGCTCTCTGTATAAAGCCATGAATCCCTTTATTATTTACAAGCAAGGTATAATAAGAGGCAAAAAGGAACCGCTAACCCAGAGTCGGATGTATCTCAGGGCTCGCTGCTCTCCATATGTATGTATAGTATCTATGTATGTACATATGGGATGGTGATGTGTGGACAGCATATAGACACAATAAAGGAAGGCGCCTTGGATTGAAGTCTGAGATGACCAGTGGCGGCCCGTCAATTAGGGGTGCACGGGCACCGCCCCCCCCCCATCCATGCGTCTGGCCCCCTGATCTACATGCAGGGCACCGGACGCATTAAACCCAACGAGGTTTTTTTTTTTTGAAGCACGTGACTAGAGCCCGAGGCTCTAATAGGCTTCAAAAAAGGGTGGGCTCGGGGCACAGAGCAATGCACCCTGAGCCCACCCAATTGTGTTGCAACCAGGGCTGGTGCAAGGATTTTTGACACCCTAGGCAAAACCTAATTTTGCCGTCCCCCCATTGGCTCCACCCCTGACTCCACCCCCATGTATACCCCACCTTTTCTAATGAAGCGCCCATCAACTGCAGCCCACCAATGCCCATCAATGCAGCCTACCGGTGCCCATCAATTCAGCCTACCAGCACCCATCAATGCAGCCTACCAGCGCCCATCAACGCAGCCTACCGGCGCCCATCAATTCAGCCTACCAGCACCCATCAATGCCACCTACCGGCGCCCATCAATGCAGCCTACCGGCGCCCATCAATGCAGCCTACCGGCGCCCATCAATGTAGCCTACCAGCGCCCATCAATGCAGCCTCACCAGCGCCCATCAAATGCAGCCTACCAGTGCTCCCATCAAATGCAGCCTACCAGCGCCCATCAAATGAAGCCTTACCTGCACCCATCAAATGTAGCCTCACCAGTGCCCTTCAAATGCAGCCTCACCAGCGCCCATCAATGCAGCCTCACCAGGGCTTATCAAATGCAGCCTCACCAGCGCCCATTAAATGATACCTTACCAGTGCCCATCAAATGCAGCCTCACCAGTGCCCTTCAAATGCAGCCTCACCAGCGCCCATCAACACAGCCTACCAGCGCCCATCAACGCAGCCTACCAGCGCCCATCAATGAATGTTTGCTTGCTTGCTTCCATTCTTTTGGGAGTCGGAACACAGACACAGTCCTCCACCGCAGCTGCGCCTCTGACACTGTGTGCGAACGGAGTGGCGGCTGCCTGCTGATGCTGAGACTTAGTTGCTTGCTGCAGAGAGGAGAGTTGGAATACCAGTGGCCGGGCGCCCCCTAGGCAGCAGTGGTAGCACCGGCCCTGGTTGCAACAGCGAATGAGTATTCTCTATTGTCACACTGATTCTCCTCCCGTTTCTCGATTGTCCTGAAAGGAGAAGCGATCCTATTGGCCTAGGAGGAAGAGGAAGGAGGAGACGCACGGGAAGCCCGATCGACCAACCCACCAGCCACCACTGTGACTCCAGGGATGGCTAATCCATCCAACATCCAGCACTCCCCGACTCGGAAAGGTGAGGAAGGGGAGAGAGGAGTGTCCCGTGGAGGGGGGGGGGGGGGGTTTGTTGCTGGTGTTCCGGGTGTCCCCCCCCCCCATTATTGTGCACCAGTCGCCACTGCCACTGAAGATGACACCTGAAGATGGGTACATACGGGGCATTATTAGAGTGTTGGTACAATCAGTAAGCTTTGTGTCCATGGAGCTGAACCTGAATGCCAAATTGAATGATGTGAGGACCCATCCAGTATATGAATATTTGCCTATTTTTGGGCAGAACCCATAATAAACAACCAGAATCTGGGAGCTGATAGTTATGGAACACAAATAATGCATGAATTCATTAACACCCCATCCTTCCCAGCCGAGTGTTCACTGACTATGAGCTACAGCTGGGCAGACTTAAAGGGGAACTAAAAAGTCAATCTATTAAATAAATCTATCTATATATATATATACACACACACACACACACATACACTATATCACCAAAAGTATTGGGACACCTGCCCTGGGATGCCATTAACTACTTCAATACAGGGCTTTTAAACACCCTTCCTTACCAGAGCACTTTTTGCGATTCGGCACTGCGTCGCTTTAACTAACAATTGCGCGGTCGTGCGACGTTACACCCAAACAAAATTGACGTCCTTTTTTTCCCACAAATAGAGCTTTCTTTTGGTGGTATTTGATCGCCCCTGCGGTTTTTATTTTTTGCGCTATAAAAAAAAGAAGAGCGACAATTTTGAAAAAAAACACAATATTTTTTACTTTTTGCTATAATAAATATCCCATTTTTTTTTTAAAAAACTATTTTTTTCCTCAGTTTAGGCCGATACGTATTCTTCTATATATTTTTGGTAAAAAAAATCGCAATAAGCGTATATTGATCGGTTTGCGCAAAAGTTATAGCGTCTACAAAATAGGGGATAGATTTATTGAATTTTTTTTTTTTTTTTTTACTAGTAATGGCGGGGATCTGCGATTTTTTTTTCGTGACTGCGACATTGCGGCGGACACTTCGGACACTTTTGACACATTTTTGGAACCATTCACATTTACACAGCGATCGTTGCTATAAAATTGCAATGATTACTGTGTAAATGTGACTGGCAGGGAAGGGGTTAACACTAGAGGGCGCTGGAGGGGTTAATGTGTTCCCTAATCGACGTGATTCTAACTGTAGGGGGAGGGGACTTAAGGGGAGGAGACCGATCATGTGTTCCTCCGTACTGGGACCACATGATCGGTCTCCTCCCCGCTGACAGGACGTGAAGCTGTGTGTTTACACACACAGCTCCACGGTCCCGCCCGGTCCCATTGTTTTAACGGGCAATCGCGGGTGCCCGGCGGACATCGCGCCCCCCAGGCGGCCGGGAGTCCGAGGACGTCCTATGACGCCCACCCAGGATGGTAGATCCACCTTGTGGGCGTCATATGACGGCGGGCAGTATTGAAGCGGTTAAAGTTCATGTGTGTAAAGGCAGGTGTCCCAATACTTTTGACAATATAGTGTATGTGCAGCGTGCGGTTATTAAAGCCTACCCTCTTTGCCACTTGCACATATGAGTTATGTGGACGGCAAGAGGTTAATGACAGTTTACTATTAAAGCTCAACTTCGAGAACAGTAAATATCATCTAAATTCATCGATCATGTGGCATCTTCTGGAATCTCGGTGACCTTTGTGTATTTCCTCCAGATCTGTGTAGTAATCCAGTGCGAGAATTCCTGTAATAGAGACCGCTCACCGCTGCCCTCTCTCCTTGTGCAGGGAGACTGGTCTGGTCTCCAACCCTTCCTGTACACAGCTTGTAGTGGGTGGAGCCTTCTGGGTCCTTCCCACAGCTCTGCACTCCCTCCCTGTGCAGGGTGACTGGTCTTGTTTACGCCCCTCCTGTAGTTTTCTGCAGGCAACCTGTAGTAGGTGGAGCCTACTGGGACCCTCCCACAGCTCTGCTCTCTCTCTCCTTGTGCAGGGTGACTGGTCTTGTCTCCACCCCCTCCTGTAGTTTTCTGCAGGCAGCCTTTAGTGGGTGGAGCCTGCTGGGACCCTCCCACAGCTCTGCTCTCTCTTCCTGTGCAGGGTGACTGGTCTTGTCTCCGCCCCCTCCTGTAGTTTTCCGCAGGCAACCTGTAGTAGGCGGAGCTGACTGGGTTCATCCCACAGCTCTGCTTTCTCTCCTTGAGCAGGCAGATTGGTCATTTCTCCACCCCCTCTTGTATGGTTTCAGCAGGCAGCATGTAGTGGGTGGAGCCTGCTAGGTCCCTCCCACAGCTCTCTCTCCTTGTGCAGGGGGACTGGTCATTTCTCCACCCCCTCTTGTATGGTTTCAGCAGGCAGCATGTAGTGGGTGGAGCCTGCTAGGTCCCTCCCACAGCTCTCTCTCCTTGTGCAGGGGGACTGGTCATTTCTCCACCCCCTCTTGTATGGTTTCAGCAGGCAGCATGTAGTGGGTGGAGCCTGCTGGGCCCCTCCCACAGCTCTGCTCTCTGCATAGGCAATGTAGAGTACAGTGATGAGGTCACTACTACATTTACAAGGTAATATCTAGGTTTGTGAAGGCATTTGGTGCCTTTATAGGTGGAATAATAACCTCTTTAACTCCTGAGGAATATATTTTAATTACATTTTTCTGTGCCCAGAGTTCCACTTTAAATACATACAATACAATACAAGGAGTATTCCTCATTATTTAGTAAAGTCCGCTTTGGGACTAGGGTGACCACATTTCCAAACTGCCATTCATGGACCCCCCCCCCCCCCCCGCGCACCCGCCCAAAAGAGAGGTTTTTGATACTTTTTTTTGCTAATTTTCGGGTGAAAAAAGCAAACAGTGGTAACCAGTTTAGACAGGTGGTATGCAATGTGCACCTGCTTTAAGTCACTTAGTGACAACAGCGTACTTTGTACATCACTTGCTCTGGCAAGTTCTGCTGTCCCCCTCCATTCTGCTGCTGTCCCCCCTCCAGTTTTCCTCCGTGTCCCCCCTCTCTTCTGCTGTCTGACGGAGGGGGACACGGAGGAAAAACGGAGGGGGACAGCAGAATGGAGGGGGACACAGAGGAAGAACGGAGGGGGACAGCAGAATGGAGGGGGACACAGAGGAAGAACGGAGGAGGACAGCAGAATGGAGGGGGACACGGAGCAAAAACGGAGGGGGACACGGAGCAAGAACGGAGGGGGACACGGAGCAAGAATGGAGGGGGACACGGAGCAAGAACGGAAGGGGACAGCAGAACAGAGGGGGACACGGAGGAAGAATGGAGGGGGACAGCAGCAGTGCTCAGGAGGAGAGAAGTTGAACAACTGTGGCTCTGTCTGATGGTGATCAGTCTGGTCACCGTCACATGGCGTCACTCTGTGCACTGCTGGCTGGCTGGTGTGGCTGCTCGCTCTCTCAGACTAGGCGGTGGGCGCGCGCTGCTCTCAGTCGTAGGATGCGGGCAGGTGCACTGCCCACACTGACTGCCAGTGCCCACGTGTCTGTCAGCCCGCCTCTCAGGCCTCAGCTGACGTCACTGGTTTCTAGACGCGGGGCGGCCCCTAGCCTAGCAACCAGCCTGGCAGCCAGCCAGCCTATGATGTGTCATGTCATGTGTGAGATTCTGAGATGTGTTAAACTTTATAAGGGTGGCGGTGGACGGGCGGAGTGAGACGGCGTTGCGGACTGGCCTGGTCACTGTGTTTTTTTTTCCATTCCGGGACACTGTATTGTCCCGGAATGAAGGTGCCCGGGACACGGGACAAAAATCTCAAATCAGGGACACGTGGGCACCCTATTTGGGACCTGGAGCCTGGGGATTTCTTAGAGATCCGGGAGGGATAAAATCCCCAGTCCTGGGTCCGGAATTTGAGACTCACCAGCACACTGATTGTTCAGGTGTGTGTTGGCCTGATAGTAGAGTCAGGACCATGGTTCTGGACTCCACCCCAGAGAGACAGGAGGTCTCTAGGAGTCCAGAGAGTGCAGGTGTGCACTAATCAAAGCCAGAGACCCAAGTCTGAGGACCAGTACAGCAAGAGGCTGTAAGCTGGGTGCACCAAGGTGTTTGCTGGAAAAGTCTGTAGGAGACAGACAAGGGACTGGAGGGTAAGGCCAGAGCAGAGTGCTGCAATTGACAGCCAACTAGGCTAACTGTCATTTTTTGTTGTTGACGGAAAGGAATGCTGAAACCCCTGCGAGGGAAACTTATCTGTGTTTATGGAACTTTCATTTAATAAAAATGGGCAAACAAAGCCCTTAAAAAGAAGAACCAGCGAGTGGCGGAGTCCTTCAAGCTTTACCTCTGATGCTGATCCTTTACAGCCCACACATTCCCCCAAGACCCATCAATAATATTGTGACCGGTGTCATTCGATGAGCCCACACTAAAGAATAATCTTCATTCATGGCTGCCCCTGGTTTAATCATCGATCGAGCCCTCGCAATCACAAAGCGCACTCCTAGCACTCCAACGCGTGTGTGTCTTCCAGCCCCGTCTCCTGCCCGCTCCTCGGCGCCCTGTGTTGTGTATTCTATAGCCCCATACACACGGTCGGACAATCCGCGGACCAGGTCGGTCGGATCCTGTCCGTCATACTTTGTCTGATGTTGGTTTTGCGTACACACGGTCGGACAAAGTTGTCGGAAAATCCGATCATTCTGAACGTGGTGACGTTTGTTGCCTACGACGGGACTACGTAGAGGCTAGTAGCCAATAGCTTTGGTCTTGTAATGTGATCTGAGCATGCGTAGCACTTTGTCCGGTCGGACAACCGTACACACGATCGGATTTGGTGTGATCGGACCGGGTTGTCGGCAAATCTATCCAGCAGGAGATAAGACTTTGTCCGTCGGACAATCCGACGTACACTGTCCGATGGTGCATACACACGGTCTGATTTTTCAACAACATTGTCCGATCGGACAGAATCCATGAAAAAGTCCGACCGTGTGTATGGGGCTTATGAGTTTCCGGCGTTTGTAGGAGCCTTTTCTGCTCTCCGTTGTTTCCTGATACTCGAGCTCTGCGCTGACATTTCCAGTTTTTGTGCGGAAAAACCTTCCACCGCGTCAAGTCTCTTCACAGCACTTTTAGTAATTGCTTTGGCCTTCTTTGGCAGCCGTGCCATGAGATGGAACACATTGCCCATTGAATGCAGAGCTCGATCTCAGCGCCTTCCATCGCATTTATTCCTTACAAACAGGGAACATGACGAATCTGGTTATTCTTCTCATGGGGTGTATAATAGATACCACACGTTCCCTAATTTGCTGTTCTATTGTACGCCGATTCTTTACATAAAGCTTCCAGGAGCCAAGTGAGCTTGTGTTCGCCTGGCACCTACACCCGCTGTCAGCTGGTTGCTCATTGAAACTTTAAACAAGTGGCATGTCAGAGCCACGTGAATTATTTCCATGCCGGAGTGATCGGAGGAAAAAATATTTAAGTCACTTACATCATTATTCAGTTAACAGTTAAAAATAAATATTAAAGCCGTCTTCACAGAATGCTTTGCAAATGCTGCTAATCGGGCATAGCGAGATGGTCTCACTTTGTAATCGCTAAATCCACGGACCACTGCCTCACCATTTAAAACAGCATTAACCACTTCCCAACCGGCGCACGGCGATGTACGTTGGCAGAATGGCACGGACAGGCAAAAGGGCATAGACATGTGCGATAAGTTTCGTACGAATCGGAAATTCGTACGAATTTTTCGAAATTCGTACATTCATACGAATCCGAATTACAAATTTTTACGAATACAAATTCTGTACGAATTTCGGATCCAAATTATCCGAATCCAAACTACCAAATGATGAATTTTAAGTAATATGAAAGAAATTATAGGGGATATAACGAATGATTCGAATGAATTCGAGATTCAGTATAACGAATATCGACACTCTACGAATAATAACGAATTATCCAAAAACGTATTAACGTTACATAACACAAGTCTATTGTTCACCAATCACTCAGAGGAAGTCCGAAATACGAAATTTCGTATTCGTAAACGAAATTTCGGATTTCGTACTTCCTCTGAGTGATTGGTGAACAATAGACATTATAGACTTGTGTTAATAAGTTTTCGGATAATTCGTTATTCGTAGAGTGTCGATATTCGTAACGATTCGTAACGATTCGTAACGATATTAACGATTCGTACGAAATTCGTATTTTGTACGAATCCGAATTAAATTTCGTACACGAATGACGTTTTTTTTTTTTTTTATACGAAATGGAATGGAACGAAACGAAACTCATTTTTTGGCGGCTCCCATGTCTAAAAGGGCATACAGGTACATCACTTTAAGATTGCCGCCGTGCCATCGCGATGCGCGCCACCGGCGGCACACACGCGCCATTCAGGACCCCCCGTGAGTCCGGTCGCGGGTCCCGCAGACTCGATCGCCACGGAAATACCCGCGATCGTCTCACTGGAAGGCTGAACAGGGAGATGCGGAAGTAAACGACATCTCCCCATTCTGCCTACCAACTAGTGACACTGATCTCTGCTCCCTGTGATTGGAGCAGGGATCAGTTTTCACTAAAACACAGCCACGCCCCCCCCCAGTTAGTAACACGCCCCTAGGAACACTTAACCCCTACACTGCCACCTAGTGGTTAACCCCTTCACTGCCAGTGTCATTTACACAGGAATCAGTGCATTTAACCGCTTCCCGGCCGCCTCCTGCACATATACGTCGGCAGAATGGCACGGCTAGGCAAAAGCACGTACAGGTACGTCCCCTTTAATTTCCTAGCCGTGGGGTCGAGCGCGTGCCGCCGCCGGCGCGCTCGCGACCCGGTCACGAGCTCCGTGACCACGGCCGCGGGACCAGCGGACCCGATCGCCGCTGGTGTCCCGCGATCGGGTCACAGAGCTGAAGAACGGGGAGAGGTCTGTGTAAACAAACCTCTCCCCGCGCTCCCTACACTGCCTGTCACTGATTGTCTGTTCCCTGTCATCGGGAACAGCCGATCAGTGACGTCAGACGTCAGCCACGCCCCCTACTGTAAAAAAAAACACACACGTCACAGCCCATAACCCCTCCCCTCCCCCTAGTGGTTAACTCTTTCACTGCCAGTGTCATTTATACAGGAATCAATGCATTTAAATAGCACTGATTGCTGTATAAATGACAATGGTCCCAAAAATGTGTCTAAAAAATGTCCGATGTGTCCGCCATAATGTCGCAGTCACAACAAAAATCACTGATCGCCGCCATTACTAGTAAAAAAAAAAAATTATTAATAAAAAAATGCTATAAAACTATCCCCTATTTTGTAAACGCTATAACTTTTGCGCAAACCAATCAATAATCGCTAATTGCGATTTTTTTTTTACCAAAAAAATGTAGATTACGTATCGGCCTAAACTGAGGAAAAAAACTTTTTTTTATATATTTTTGGGGGATATTTTTTATTATAGCAAAAAGTAAAAGATAATGCGTTTTTTCAAAATTGTCGCTCTTTTTTTGTTTATAGCGCAAAAAATAAAAACCGCAGGGGCGATCAAATACCGCCAAAAGACATAAAAAAAAAGGACATCAATTTTGTTTGGGAGCCACGTTGCAACATTGTCAGTTAAAACGATGAAGTGCCGGATCGCAAAAAGTGGTCTGGTCTTAAGCCTCTAACACTGCTGCGCTAAACAATCACAGCAAAAGCTGTAATAATTGTATCCAATTATTTTGATACATGCTTCATAAGTCCATCAACCAAAAAGTTCATGTGGGGGCTAAATCCAGCGGCGTGTGGGAGCTCCCCTAAGGTAATGAACTTACCAGACGCCCTCTGACGGAGTGATGACGAAACGCGCCAGGTCATGACCACGCAGCATCCTACTCTGTCCGATCATCTGTCTACTCAGCCCGGGAACACCACTCCACGAGAGAGCGGGGGGGAAGGACAAAGGATAGTGATGGGAGCTATTGAAATATTGGGGTTCTATATGCCTGCTTTGAATTTTAAACTTGTAAGTGCGCAATTGTAAGGGTTTTTTTTTTTCTACAAATACATTTTATTGGATTACGCTATGTGCACATTTCTTTTGCTTGTCACGAGCAATAATAGATAGAGAGACGCAGTGCCTGCTGACAGAAATTGATTAAACACAAGCTTAATACCTTAGTTTATCTGATGGCGAGACGCAGTCAATTGTATCCAATCAAAATAATTGGATACAATTATTACAGCTTTTGCTGTGATTGTTTAGCATCGCTAATGATAGAGTGTTCACTGTAGCATATTTTGAGATCATTTATTTATTTTTATAGTGGCTGCCTATGCTGTTCTAATTAACATCTTTGGTATTTCATGAGCGCTGGGGGGAGGGGGAGGTACCATTCATTTATGTTTGATTATTTCTCATTGATTGTGTATATATATATATATATATATATATATATTTTTTTTTTATAGTATGTATTTAATTATATATATGTGTATATTTTTCATATATTTACATGCCTTTTTTTTGATATTTACTATTTAATAATAATTTTTATAATCATAATTTTTAGAAATTTTCATATTTTTTTCTTTTTTTATCATCTGTTTTTTCATTAATTTTTTATTATTTTTTTTTGATTATTATAATAATTTTTTTGATGTTATTATATTTATTTATATTTATCAATTTTTTCAACAATTATTATAGTTAACAACCTATTTTCTATATATATATATATATATACACCGTATTTATTTGAGTATAAGCTGAGTTTTTCAGCACATTTTGTTGTGCTGAAAATGCCCCCCTCGGCTTATACTTGAGTCAAGCATTTTTCTGCACCAGAGAATGACATTTTCCGAACCAAATTTGGGGCCCTGTATCTTGGGGCCACTTGGTGCTAGGAACCCCAAGCTTGGGGTTCCTAGCACCAAGTGGCCCCCGAGATACGGGGCCCAAAGTCGGTCAACTGTGTCCATCGGCAGCAATGTCCTTTCGGGACCCTTTGGGTTCAGAGACCCCAAATTTAGGAAGCTAGGGGGCATTTAGGAACCCTTAACTACCGAGTTTGAAGTTCGGGGACCTATGGCTGCAAATGGGCACAGTGAGGCTGCAAATGGGCATTGTTGACCCTCTTTTCCAATTACAGTAGCTGCGCATTTCTCACCCTAGGCTTATACTCGAGTCAACACGTTTTCCCAGTTTTTTTGTGGTAAAATTAAGTCCCTCGGCTTATATTTGGATCGGCTTATACTCAAGTATATACGGTATTAAATATTATTTTTTTATTATAATATATGTTTAAATTATTATACTTTTTTAATAAATGTGCATTTTTTAATCTTCTAATCAATCAGTGGCTGTATTGATTTACTGTACAATTACTTTGAGATATAGTTGCTTGATAAATTGCGTTGTAAGTGAGGGGCGGAGCCGCCCGGCGACAGACATGTCCAGCCGAAGCTCCACATGTCAGGACTCCTCGACTGATAAAGACACCCGCACAGCGTGGTAAACTGAAAATAATCTTACCATAAGCCTCCTCGGTGACCCTGGGATAAATAAAATGGTCTTTTTACCCGAGGTAAAAATAAAACCCGAGGTAAAAAATAAACTAAAGAGTGCCAAGGATACACAGTCTAGAGGCTCCTGTAAAATGGCGCTGCCTCAGTCCTCACACACAGGCACCTCTCGTGCTGCTAAGCAGATGCTGTTACCTCAGGATGCTTATATTGACTGACTGTGAATACAAGAAAGACAAACAGATTCCCTACATCCAAATATTTTGAGATAAATTGAAAAAATGTTACAGTAAGCCTTAAAGCAGATCTCCGACTAGATAACTGGAAGTCTCAAAATCCGTGAGTTAGGCCAGCACACTTTTGACCTAGAAATCAGAGTAGATGACATGGAAAACTAATGCCATGGTAATGAATTTAGAGACTCTTAAGGAAGAAAACTTTATTCTGCAAACAAGCTTAGAGAACCTTGAAAATAGAGCACGTCGATCAAATCTTCGGAATACCTGAGGCTATGGTTGACCTTTATTCTACTATGTCCGCACTTTTCCAAGAACTATTACCGTTCAACGTTTGGAGATGGATAGGGTTCATAGAGCTTTAACACCACGCAAACCAGAAGGTTCCCCGTCATGGGCGTCCGCAGGTAGGGGCAAGGGGGGGTCAATTGCCCCCCCCCCCAGCAGGGCTGGTGCTTCCTATAGGCAAGTGTGCACAATCAGTTGGGGGCGCCATGCTGCTGGTCCCAGGGGCGGGAGTCACATACACAACATGGAGTGTCAGGGAGTGATGGTGTTTGCAGCCCCTGAGGTAGCGCGGCCAGAGGCAGGGAATACAAAGCTCTCCCGCAGCTTGCCTGTTACCTTTCACCTGCTGCCTGGACAGCGTCTGCTAATGCTCAGCCCGACCAGATCACTGATGATTTATCTCCCCTCCTCTCCTCCTCCTCGGCTCAGACTGCCGGCTGTGTGTGCTCTGCCTGGACATGTGTGAGAGGTCTAGCGCTCCCTTCTAGATGGGGGGCCCCAAGAACACCCACCGCACAGGGGGCCCCAGCCTCATCTGAGCTGCTTGGCATGTGCAGCTGTTGTTGGAGTCTCCGGGTGTATGGGGGTGTAATGTATTCGGGTGTATGGGGGTGTAATGTATCTGTGTGTATCAGGGTGTAATGTATCCGGGTGTATGGGGGTGTAATGTATCTGTGTGTAATGTATCTGTGTATATTGGGGTGTAATGTATCTGTGTATATCGGGGTGTAATGTATCTGTGTGTATCGGGGTGTAATATATCTGTGTGTATCGGGGTGTAATATATCTGTGTGTATCAGGGTGTAATGTATCTGTGTATATTGGGGTGTAATGTATCTGTGTGTATGGGGGTGTAATGTATCCGGGTGTATGGGGGGTGTAATGCATCTGTGTACGTATTTATCAGCATATAACACGCACTTTTTCCCCCTTAAAATCAGGGAAAATCGTGGGTGCGTGTTATACGCCGATACCCCCCAAAAAAATGACAAAAATAGCGAGCGGCGCCGAAAAATAGCGCCCCCTGCCGAAAAAGATTGAACCGCCGCCGTAAAAGACCGAGCCGACTGTTCGGCTCCGCTTGGAGTCCCGCCTCCCTTCGCTCGCTCCTGAAACAGCAGTGAGGCAGGACTCCGAGCGGAGCCGAACAGTAGGCTCGGTCTTTTTCGCCGGCGGTTCGGCCTTTTTCGGCGGCGTATGCGCAGTTTGTCTCGCGGCGGGAAATTTTAACGTCAAGGCAAGGCAAATGACGCTGGCAATGCTACAAATTACACTGGGCAAACTACAAATGACGCTGGCAAGCTGCAAATAACACTGGGCAAGGCTGCAAATGACACTGGGCAAGGCTGCAAAAGACGCTGGGCAAGGCTGCAAAAGACGTTGGACAAGGCTGCAATGACGCTGGGCAAGGCTGCAATGATGCTGGGCAAGGCTGCAAAAGACGCTGGGCAAGGCTGCAAAAGACGTTGGACAAGGCTGCAAATGATGCTGGGCAAGGCTGCAAATGACGCTGGGCAAGGCTGCAAATGACGCTGGGCAAGGCAGCAAATGACGCTGGGCAAGGCTGCAAATGGCGCTGGGCAAGGCTGCAAAAGACGCTGGGCAAGCTGCAAATGACGCTTAAATGTAAGTTTTTTTTTTCCCCTAAACTTCTCTCCTAAAACTTTTTTTCCTTAAAATTCCCTCCTAAACTTGGGGTGCGTGTTATACGCCGATAAATACGGTATATTGGGGTGTAATGTATCTGTGTGTATCGGGGTGTAATGTATCTGTGTATATTGGGGTGTAATGTATTTGTGTATATTGGGGTGTAATGTATCTGTGTGTATGGGGGTGTAATGTATCTGTGTGTATGTGGGGTGTAATGTATTTGTGTATATTGGGGTGTAATGTATCTGTGTGTAATGGGGGTGTAATGTATCTGTGTGTATCGGGGTGTAATGTATCTGTGTATATTGGGATGTAATGTATTTGTGTATATTGGGGTGTAATGTATCTGTGTATATTGGGGTGTAATGTATTTGTGTATATTGGGGTGTAATGTATCCGGGTGTATGGGGGTGTAATGTATCTGGGTGTATGGTGGGTGTAATGTATCTGTGTGTATGGGGGTGTAATGTATCTGTGTGTATGGGGGTGTAATGTATCCGGGTGTATGGGGGTGTAATGTATCTGTGTATATTGGGTGTAATGTATCGGTGTGTATGGGGGTGTAATGTATTTGCGTATATTGGGGTGTAATGTATTTGTGTATATTGGGGTGTAATGTATCCGGGTGTATGGGGGTGTAATGTATCCGGGTGTATGGGGGTGTAATGTATCTGTGTATATTGGGGTGTAATGTATCTGTGTGTATGGGGGTGTAATGTATCTGTGTGTATCGGGGGTGTAATGTATCTGTGTGTATCGGGGTGTACTATATCCGGGTGTATGGGGGTGTAATGTATTTGTGTATATTGGGGTGTAATGTATCTGTGTGTATGGGGGTGTAATGTATCTGTGTATATTGGGGTGTAATGTATCTGGGTGTATGGGGGTGTAATGTATCTGTGTGTATGGGGTGTAATGTATCTGTGTATATGGGGGTGTAATGTATCTGGGTGTATGGGGGTGTAATGTATCTGTGTGTATGGGGGTGTAATGTATCTGTGTGTATCGGGGTGTACTATATCCGGGTGTATGGGGGTGTAATGTATCTGTGTATATTGGGGTGTAATGTATCTGGGTGTATCTGTACTATGTCTGCACTCTCTGACCGTGATAATGACAGTCGAAAAGGGGCGGAGCATGGGTGACCATAAAATGATGCCCCCCCCCCCCTGAAAAAAGTTCTGCGGACGCCCATGTTCCCCCTCGTGATATTATTTTGCGAAATTCCACTTCTATCGCACCAGAGAACAACCCATGGCTGCAGCTTGATCTTGAGATTCCCTCATCTATCAAGATCATCCTTATCAGCTTTTTGCTGACCTTTCCCCCAATTACTGTGGCTAAACGATGTTTACTGAAACCCTTATTTCATAATCTACAGTCGCTCTATCTTTGTTTATAGCGCAAAAAATAAAAACCGCAGAGGTAATCAAATACCACAAAAGGAAAGCTCTATTTGTGGGTAAAAACATTTTGTTTGGATACAACGTCGCACGACCGCGCAATTGTCTTAACTGACAATTGCGCCGTCGTGTGATGTTGTATCCAAACAGTGCCATATCGCAAAAAAATGGCCTGGTCATTAAGGGGGCAAATCCTTCCAGTCCTTAAGTGGTTAAATAGCAGAACACATTAATGTACTGACGTGGTCTTTCGAACAATTCAGTGGAATTCAGAACTGCAGATGGAACGTTATATTTTTGGATGAAAGGCAAAATACTAAGATCCGTCTCTTCTCAAGGGTTGCAGAGATGCCCCCCACTATCCTGTCTCCCACCGTTATTTGCCAACGGCAGTGAACAACTCGCTGAATAATTCATTCCGGACGCAGAAGCTCTTTGTTCTCTAAAGTGGACCTGTTACGCCACCAATTCTTTTTTTGCCGTTTAGAGAAGTCGTTCTCTTTTGTTGTGCGCACTTAAAGTGGGGTTGCGGTCAAAAAACAAAAGGGGCTTAAAAATCATTAAAAAAATGTAAAAAAAATAATTGGAAAAAAAATAATTTTTTACTCACCTCTAAATGCCTGTTGCTAGGGGGTCCCTCGAAGTCTGCCACCTTCATTGCCCGGGCAAAACGTCACTTCCCCCCTCGGCGCCGCACAGTCATCTGGGACCTGTCACGTGTCCCAGATGACTGAGCGTCAAATCATGGCGCACGGCGCCGCTCGCGCATGCGCAGTGGGTGCCCGGCTGTGAAGCCACAGCCGGGCTCCCACATTAGGAATGTCGGCGCCGTGAGCGGCTCGGGGAACGAGGGGGGGCCTCGTTCCCCCGCATCGCTGGACCCCGGGACAGGTAAGTGTCCGATATTTAAAAGTCAGCAGCTGCAATATTTGTAGCTGCTGACTTTTAAAAAATAAAATAAAAAATTTCCCCAGGACGGAGCTCCGCTTTAAGAAAGCAAAAAATTTGGTGTTGCCCATTGAGCAGTAATAACTGCGCTCATGGGAACGCGTTATCTCCCGGTCTAATTTTTTGGAGTTGAAGATGATTGCTCTCCTCCGGCACATTTTTTTAATAACTTCATATTCAGATTTTTTTCAAGTGACTTCGCATTTGGAAGTCTCGGAGGGAAGATACAACAATAAGAAGGGTTGAGTCAGAAATCATCAAGCCCCGTATTAAATCTAATTGGGCTGAGCACTTGTTAATGAACACAGAGTGGTAAAAGATTTCCTCGGCAGATCCCTAGATATTTGTTTGTTACGCTGTGTCTGTAGCGTTAAATCCTTGTACACATCACCAAAACTGATTATAGAAGCGGGATTAGTGAGACAAACACTCATCACAAATGTCAGTTTTCAGAGAGACTCTATTAACACTGAACACCGGCGCGGGCTAGAGAACGCCGAGCGGAGGCACCGCCGATCCGAAATTGGCACGTATCATGCAGTATCATTTGCTGTAATTGCGCAGGTGGATAATGTTACCAATAAAATGGGAAGAGTTTTCATTCCGCACTTCTGTTTCCAGTAACCTTTTTATAATCTCTGTCATCCCGCCATTCATCAATGCGTGGAAGCCAAGAAATGAAGTCTTCTACTGCAACTAAACAGAACATAATAAATATTAAACAGAACTCCAGCGAATACATAGGATAGAATGCAGAGGCGTAACTAGAAACTTCAGGGCCCCCGGTGCAAGAAACCATGAAGGGCCCCCACCCCCCAACAGGATGGGGGGGTGTGACAGGAGAGTGGCAGTGTAACAGAAGGGGGGAGTGTAACAACAGGGGGCAGTGTAACAGGAGAGGGGGATTGTAACAGGAGGGGGGAGTGTAACAACAGGGGGCAGTGTAACAGGAGAGGGGGATTGTAACAGGAGGGGGGCAGTGTGACAGGATGGAGGCGGTGTGACAGGAGAGTGGCAGTGTAACAGGAGGGGGGGAGTGTAACAGGAGGGGGGGGAGTGTAACAGGAGGGGGGCAGTGTGACAGGATGGAGGAGGTGTGACAGGAGAGTGGCAGTGTAACAGGAGGGGGGAGTGTAACAACAGGGGGCAGTGTAACAGGAGGGGGGATTGTAACAGGAGGGGGGCAGTGTGACAGGATGGAGGGGGTGTGACAGGAGAGTGGCAGTGTAACAGGAGGGGGGGGAGTGTAACAACAGGGGGCAGTGTAACAGGAGAGGGGGGAGTGTAACAGGAGGGGGGCAGTGTGACAGGATGGAGGGGGTGTGACAGGAGAATGGCAGTGTAACAGGAGGGGGGAATGTAACAACAGGGGGCAGTGTAACAGGAGGGGGGCAGTGTGACAGGATGGAGGGGGTGTAACAGGAGGGGGGCAGTGTAACAGGAGGGGGGGAGTGTGACAGGATGGAGGGGGTGTGACAGGAGAATGGCAGTGTAACAGGAGGGGGGAATGTAACAACAGGGGGCAGTGTAACAGGAGGGGGGCAGTGTGACAGGATGGAGGGGGTGTAACAGGAGGGGGGCAGTGTAACAGGAGGGGGGGAGTGTAACAGGAGGGGGGCAGTGTGACAGGATGGAGGGGGTGTGACAGGAGAGTGGCAGTGTGACAGGATGGAGGGGGTGTGACAGGAGGGGGGAGTGTAACAACAGGGGGCAGTGTAACAGGAGTGTAACAGGAGGGGGGAGTGTAACAGGAGGGGGGCAGTGTGACAGGATGGAGGGGGTGTGACAGGAGAGTGGCAGTGTAACAGGAGGGGGGCAGTGTGACAGGATGGAGGGGGTGTGACAGGAGGGGGGCAGTGTAACAGGATGGGGCAGTGTAACAGGAGGGGGGCAGTGTGACAGGAGGGAGGGGGTGTGACAGGAGGGGGGGCAGTGTAACAGGAGGGGGGCAGTGTAACAGGAGGGGGGCAGTGTGACAGGAGGGAGGGGGTGTGACAGGAGAGTGGCAGTGTAACAGGAGGGGGGCAGTGTGACAGGATGGAGGGGGTGTGACAGGAGGGGGGCAGTGTAACAGGAGGGGGGGCAGTGTAACAGGAGGGGGCAGTGTGACAGGAGGGAGGGGGTGTGACAGGAGAGTGGCAGTGTAACAGGAGGGGGGCAGTGTAAAAGGAGGGGGGCAGTGTAACAGCAGGGGGGGCAGTGTGACAGCTTGGGAGGATCCTGACATGCTTGATAAACTGGCTGCCACTCAGCGGGCTGGTTAGAAAGGGTAGCAACAAGCTACCATCAGATTGGCTGGGTAGATGGGGCCGTAGTCGGCCGAGCACCGTCACTGAGCACCAGGCGTTGTAAGCCAGAAACAGGTTGATGTGAACCCCTGGGGCCGGTTTGTTGCATTTTGCAGACTGTGAGATGAAGGGTGTAATGGTTTGGAAAGCGAGTCGGGTGGCGTCGGAGCAGTGTTTGACTGCCGGAGCCGCTGACGGTACATTCACTAGGGCGTAGGAAAACGTAGAAGGCCTGGTAGATGGCCAGCTGGATGACTAGGCTGAGCAAAGCCCCAAAAGGAGAATGAGTAAGGATTTCAGACATGTCCCTGAAGAGGGCACTCGTGATAGTTAGGCGTTTGCCACTGACTATGGGTTGGTGCTTCTGTATGCCCTGTAGGAGGAACTTGACTGCATGGGCGGAGAATACTGACGGTTTACTGGGGTCCTGTAAGGACAGGAAATGCTGGATGCCGGCTAGGTATAAGCGTGATAGTATTGTGAGAAAGGGCCAGCTGCGTGTGGCAATACCATATGAAGGCTAGGGCGTGTCTAACATGGCCTATGGCTGCTCCGGGGCAAGAGGCCAAAAACTTGCGGTAAGTGTTCCAAGCAGTGCGATAGGCCTTCAGTGTGTTGCGTGACAAGGAGTGGTTAACGAGCTGGGTTGCATTGGCTATATGCGACTTCAGTCCATCGTCAGCAACGACCAGGGTGGGACAGGAGTAGTTGTTGGGTCGGCTCCTGCTGGAAAAACAAAGTAAGGTCGAAACGGGACAGCGCATCAGCTGCGATTTTGCATTTGCCTGGAATATGTCTACAGAAGATATTAAACTGGTGACGGAGTGACAGCTGCACGAGCCTGCGCAGGAAGGACATGGTGGGGAGTGACTTGGACCTACCTTTATTGATGATGTCGGCCGTGGCCTGATTGTCCGTGGTGAAGAGCACCGTCTGTCCTGTTCAAGTGTTATCCCCAGACCTGGGCAGCTGCCACGATGGGATACAGCTCGAAGAGTGATGAAGACGGGGCGAAAGCAGAAATTTAAGAGAATTTCTGGGGCCAAGGCTTGGCAAACCAGTGGCGGACGAAAAAAAAGGCCACGAAGCCGGTGGAGGCTGCGGCATCAGTGACCACCCGTGGTGGCTCGGCTGGCAATGCCGGGATGAACATTGAAATGCCGTTCCAGCTGGTGAGGAACTTGTCCCACATATCTAAGTCTGCTACTGCGGCTTGGTCTAGTTTGAGAGCTTGGTCTGGATCTTCCACCGGTGTGAGAAAAACTAAAAGCTGTGATATAAAGGACCGTCCTTGAGGAATAATCCTCATTGCGAAGTTCAGCATCCCTAGTAAGGATTGCGACTGTCTCATGGTGCACCCTTGTGACCGGGTGAAGTCGCGGATAACTGTCCTGGTACGGGCTAGTTTGTCGGGGGGCAGGCTGTGGCACGCGTGTCCAGAGCGACACCCAGGAAGGTGATAGAGTGTGCCGGGCCTTCCACTTTATGCTCAGCTATGGGCACATTGAGATTGCTGAACACTATCCTCAACCTGTCTAGATCTGCCAGTGGTGTGCCTGGTTGTTCGGTGAGCAAGGAGCCAACGAGGTGGTGGATAACCGTGTGGCGGTCGGTGGGCCTGGTGTGACTTTACCTGAAATGAACTGTCTCACCCCTGTCATGCGACTGACCCTGGTAAAGATGCGAACTAGACATGTGCAATTCGTTTTGTTTTTTTTAAGTTTTCGTTTTTTTTCGTTATTTTCGTTCGTTCGTTTTCGTACGAATGAACGAATCATTCGAATCGTACGAATCGAATAACGAATCGTTCGAATCGTACGAATCCGATTAACGAATCATTCGAATCGAACGAATCCGAAAAACAACGAAAATCAGAAAAAAACAAATTAGAAACAACGAATGTACTAATGAAGAAAATCCGAAAAACGAAAACGAACGAAAAAATTCGTACATTCGTAACTTTTTTTTTTTGTTGAATTGGTAATTTTCCGTGTCCCTTACAATGGTGCTGCTAAACGTGCTTCGAATGGATTGAACAAAAAAATTCGTACATTCGTAACTTTTTTTTCGATTCGTAACTTTTTTTTTCGATTCGTAACTTTTTTTTTCGATTCGTAACTTTTTTTTTTTTTTTTCGATTTGTAATTTTCCGTGTCTCTATTGAAACAAAAAATTCGTACATTCTTAACTTTTTTTTCGATTCGTAACTTTTTTTTTTCGATTCGTAACTTTTTTTTCAATTCGTAACTTTTTTTTTTCGATTTGTAATTTTCCGTGTCTCTATTGAAACAAAAAATTCGTACATTCGTAACTTTTTTTTTTTTTTTTTTTTTCGATTCGTAAATTTTTTTTTTCGATTTCGTAACTTTTTTTTCAATTCGTAACTTTTTTTTTTTTTTTTTTTTTTTTTGTAATTTTCCGTGTCTCTATTGAAACAAAAAATTCGTAACTTTTTTTTTCGAATTCGTAACTTTTTTTTCGATTCGTAAATTTTTTTTTTTTCGATTCGTAACTTTTTTTTCAATTCGTAACTTTTTTTTCTTTACTTTTTTTTTTTTTTTTTTTTTTTCGATTCGTAACTTTTTTTTTTTTTTTTTTTTTTTTTTTTTTTTTTTTAGATTTGTAATTTTCCGTGTCTCTATTGAAACCAAAAATTCGTACATTCGTAACTTTTTTTTCGATTCGTAACTTTTTTTTTTCGATTCGTAACTTTTTTTTTCAATTCGTAACTTTTTTATTTTTTTTTTTCGATTTGTAATTTTCCGTGTCTCTATTGAACCCAAAAATTGTAACTTTTTTTTCGATTCGTAACTTTTTTTTTTTTTTCGTAACTTTTTTTAATTTCGTAACTTTTTTTTCCGATTCGTAACTTTTTTTTTAGATTCGTAACTTTTTTTTTCGTAACTTTTTTTTTTTCAATTCTTAACTTTTTTATTTTTTTTTTTCGATTTGTAATTTTCCGTTTCTCTATTGAACCAAAAAATTAGTAACTTTTTTTTCGATTCGTAACTTTTTTTTTTCGATTCGTAACTTTTTTTTCAATTCGTAACTTTTTTTTTGATTCGTAACTTTTTTTTTTCTATTCGTAACTTTTTTTTCAATTCGTAACTTTTTTTTTTTTTTTTTCGATTTGTAATTTTCCGTGTCTCTATTGAACCAAAAAATTTGTACATTCGTAACTTTTTTTTTCGATTCGTAACTTTTTTTTTTCGATTCATAACTTTTTTTTCAATTCGTAAACTTTTTTTTCTTTTTTTTTTTTTTTTTTTTCGTATTCGTAACTTTTTTTTTTTTTTTTTTCGATTTGTAATTTTCCGTGTCTCTATTGAAACCAAAAATTCGTACATTCGTAACTTTTTTTTCGATTCGTAACTTTTTTTTTCGATTCGTAACTTTTTTTTTCAATTCGTAACTTTTTTATTTTTTTTTTTTTTAGATTTGTAATTTTCCGTGTCTCTATTGAACCCAAAAATTTGTAACTTTTTTTTCGATTCGTAACTTTTTTTTTTTCGATTCGTAACTTTTTTTTTTTTTTTTTCAAATTCGTAAACTTTTTTTTTCGATTCGTAACTTTTTTTTTTTCGATTCGTAACTTTTTTTTTTCGATTCGTAACTTTTTTTTTTTTTTTTTTTTTTTTTTTCGATTTGTAATTTTCCGTGTCTCTATTGAACCAAAAAATTTGTAACTTTTTTTTCGATTCGTAACTTTTTTTTTTCGATTCGTAACTTTTTTTTCAATTCGTAAATTATTAAAATGTAAATGTAAAATTACATCAAATTATGAATTATGCTCCGATTATGAATCTACGAATGTTACGAATGTTAAGAATGTATGAATAAATACGAATGCGTCCGAAAATTAAACTAACGAAAAAACGAATCAACGAAAAAAAACCTCTTACGAATGTACGAATCGTTACGAATACGAACACCGACGACTTACGAATGTACGAATTGGTAATTTTCCGTATCCCTTACAATGGTGCTTCGAATGGATTGAACAAAAAAATTCGTACATTCGTAACTTTTTTTTCGATTCGTAACTTTTTTTTTTCGATTCGTAACTTTTTTTTTTTCGATTCGTAACTTTTTTTTCAATTCGTAAACTTTTTTTTCTTTTTTTTTCGATTCGTAACTTTTTTTTTTTTTCTTTTTCGATTTGTAATTTTCCGTGTCTCTATTGAACCAAAAAAATTGTAACTTTTTTTTCGATTCGTAACTTTTTTTTTTCGATTCATAACTTTTTTTAATTCGTAACTTTTTTTTCGATTCGTAACTTTTTTTTTCGATTCGTAACTTTTTTTTCAATTCGTAACTTTTTTATTAATTTTTTTCGATTTGTAATTTTCCGTGTCTCTATTGAACCAAAAAATTTGTAACTTTTTTTTCGATTCGTAACTTTTTTTTTTCGATTCGTAACTTTTTTTTCAATTCGTAAACTTTTTTTTTTTTTTTTTTTGTATTCGTAACTTTATTTTTTTTTTTTTTTTCGATTTGTAATTTTCCGTGTCTCTATTGAACCCAAAAATTGTAACTTTTTTTTTCGATTCGTAACTTTTTTTTTTTTTTTTTCGATTCGTAACTTTTTTTAATTCGTAACTTTTTTTTTTTTCCGATTCGTAACTTTTTTTTTTTTCGATTCGTAACTTTTTTTTCAATTCGTAACTTTTTTATTTATTTTTTTTTTTCGATTTGTAATTTTCCGTGTCTCTATTGAACCAAAAAATTTGTAACTTTTTTTTTCGATTCGTAACTTTTTTTTTTTTTTTTTTCGATTCGTAACTTTTTTTTCAATTCGTAACTTTTTTTTCGATTCATAACTTTTTTTTTTCGATTCGTGACTTTTTTTTTTTTTCGTAACTTTTTTATTTTTTTTTTTTTTCGATTTGTAATTTTCCGTGTCTCTATTGAACAAAAAAATTTGTAACTTTTTTTTCGATTCGTAACTTTTTTTTTTCGATTCGTAACTTTTTTTTCAATTCGTAAACTTTTTTTTCTTTCTTTTTCGATTCGTAACTTTTTTTTTTTTTTTTTTTCGATTTGTAATTTTCCGTGTCTCTATTGAAACCAAAAATTCGTACATTCGTAACTTTTTTTTCGATTCGTAACTTATTTTTTTCGATTCGTAACTTTTTTTTCAATTCGTAACTTTTTTTTTTTATTTTTTTCGATTTGTAATTTTCCGTGTCTCTATTGAACCCAAAAATTTGTAACTTTTTTTTTCGATTCGTAACTTTTTTTTTTTTTTTTTTTTCGATTCGTAACTTTTTTTTTTTTCAATTCGTAACTTTTTTTTTTTTTTTTTTTTTTTCGATTCGTAACTTTTTTTTTTCGATTCGTACCTTTTTTTTTTTCGATTCGTAACTTTTTATTTTTATTTTTTTTTTTTTTTTTTTTTCGATTTGTAATTTTCCGTGTCTCTATTGAACCAAAAAATTTGTAACTTTTTTTTCGATTCGTAACTTTTTTTTTTTTTTTCGATTCGTAACTTTTTTTTCAATTCGTAAATTATTAAAATGTAAATGTAAAATTACATCAAATTATGAATTATGCTCCGATTATGAATCTACGAATGTTACGAATGTTAAGAATGTATGAATAAATACGAATGCGTCCGAAAATTAAACTAACGAAAAAACGAATCAACGAAAAAAAACCTCTTACGAATGTACGAATCGTTACGAATACGAACACCGACGACTTACGAATGTACGAATTGGTAATTTTCCGTATCCCTTACAATGGTGCTTCGAATGGATTGAACAAAAAAATTCGTACATTCGTAACTTTTTTTTCGATTCGTAACTTTTTTTTTTCGATTCGTAACTTTTTTTTTCGATTCGGAACTTTTTTTTCAATTCGTAAACTTTTTTTTTTCTTTTTTTTTTTTTTCGATTCGTAACTTTTTTTTTTTTTTTTTTTTCGATTTGTAATTTTCCGTGTCTCTATTGAAACAAAAAATTCGTACATTCTTAACTTTTTTTTCGATTCGTAACTTTTTTTTTTCGATTCGTAACTTTTTTTTTTCAATTCGTAACTTTTTTTTTTTTTTTTTTCGATTTGTAATTTTCCGTGTCTCTATTGAACCCAAAAATTTGTAACTTTTTTTTTCGATTCGTAACTGTTTTTTCAATTCGTAACTTTTTTTTTCGATTCGTAACTTTTTTTTTTCGATTCGTAACTTTTTTTTTTTCGATTCGTAACTTTTTTTTAATTTTTTTTTTCGATTTGTAATTTTCCATGTCTCTATTGAACCAAAAAATGTGTAACTTTTTTTTCGATTCGTAACTTTTTTTTTTCGATTCGTAACTTTTTTTTCCAATTCGTAAATTATTAAAATGTAAATGTAAAATTACATCAAATTATGAATTATGCTCCGATTACGAATCTACGAATGTTCTGAATGTACGAATAAATACAAATGCGTCCGAAAATTTAAACTAACGAAAAAACGAATCAACGAAAAAAAAAACTCTTACGAATGTACGAATCGTTACGAATACGAACACCGACGACTTACGAATGTACGAATCGAAAAAAAAACAAATTTTTTTCGGAAACGAAAAAAACGAAACGAAAATAAACGAATTTTTTTGTTGTGCACATGTCTAATTGCGAACTGTACATTCTTCCCCTCCTATTTATTTATTTATTTAGCTTTTGCGTTCCAAAAAATGCTTCTAAACTCAACTGCCTATAAACGACTATAAACGACTATAAACGACCCTGTGTACATGTACTGATAAGATAACATAGAGGAGAGTTCAGGGGGTGCTGAATAAAAACGTCCGTTTACCAGCAGCAGTGTACATAAGGCCTAATGCCCCGTACACACGAGCGGAATTTCTGTCAGAAAAATCTTGGATTGTTTTTTCCGACGGAATTGCGCTCAAGCTTGGCTTGCATACACACGGTCACACAAAAGTTTGCTGAACTTTCGACCGCCAAGGACGCGGTGACGTACAACACTGCGAAGAGCCGAGAAAATGAAGTTCAATGCTTTCCGAGCAATGCGTCGAATTGTTTCCGAACATGCGTAGGAATTTTGCGCGTCGGAATGGCTACAGACGATCGGAATTTCCGCTCGAGAAATTTTTCCGAATGAAAAATAGAGAACATGCTCTCAATCTTTTGCTGGCTGGAATTCGGCCAGCAAAAGTCCGATGGAGCGTACACACGGTCGCATTTTCCGACCAAAAGCTCACATCGGTCTTTTGCTGGCCGAATTTCCGATCGCGTGTACGCGGAGACATAAGACAATTTGTCTAGCTGCAAGGGTCTCAATGAATGTCAGGTTGCTGGGGCGAGACTGGTTGGTCACAAAGGTCTTGATGAGTGGGAGGTTGCTCGAGACGGTATTGCATTTGCAAGGGTCCCAGCAAGGGTGTCGGGCTGCTGAGACGATTTTGCGTGGTGACAAAGGGGGTATTTATTATTTATTTTTATTTATTTATATTTTATTTTTATTGTTTTATTTTGACAAGTGAGAGGTTGCTGAGATGATGTTGCGTTTTTATTGTTTTATTTTGACAGGTGTCAGGTTGCTGGGCCAAAATTGCGTGGTGGCAAAGGGGGTATTTATTTATTTATTTTTTTTCATTTATTTATTTATATTTTATTTTTGTTTATTCATTTTATTATTATTTTTTTTTTTTAAATGAGTGAGAGGTTGCTGAGACAATATTGCATTTTGCAAGGGTCTCAGCAAGGGTGTCGGGCTGCTGAGACGATTTTGGGTGGTGACAAAGGGGGTATTTATTATTTATTTTTATTTATTTATTTATTTATATTTTATTTATTTATTTTGACAAGTGAGAGGCTGCTGAGATGACGTTGCGTTTTGCAAAGGTCTTAACAAGGGTGTCAGGCTGCTGAGACGATTTGCATGATTGCAAGGGTCTCAACAGGTGTCAGGTTGCTGGGCCGAAATTGCGTGGTGGCAAAGGGGGTATTTATTTATTTATTTTTTTCATTTATTTATTTATATTTTATTTTTGTTTATTTAATTTATTTATTTATTTTTTTTATTAAATGAGTGAGAGGTTACTGAGACAATATTGCCTTTTGCAAGGGTCTCAGCAAGGGTGTCAGGCTGCTGAGACAATTTTGCGTGGTGACGAATGGGGTATTTATTATTTATTTTTATTTATTTATATTTTATTTTTATAGTTTTATTTTGACAAGCGAGAGGTTGCTGAGATGATGTTTTGTTTTGCAAGGGTCTTAACAAGGGTGTCAGGCTGCTGAGACGATTTGCATGGTTGCAAGGGTCTCAACAGGTGTCAGGTTGCTGGGCCAAAATTGCGTGGTGGCAAAGGGGGTATTTATTTATTTATTTATATTTTATTTTTGTTTATTCATTTTATTATTATTATTTTTTTTTTTTTTAAATGAGTGAGAGGTTACTGAGACAATATTGCGTTTTGCAAGGGTCTCAGCAAGGGTGTCAGGCTGCTGACATGATTTTGCGTGGTGACGAATGGGGTATTTATTATTTATTTTTATTTATTTATATTTTATTTTTATTTATTTATTTTGACAAGTGAGAGGTTGCTGAGATGATGTTGCGTTTTGCAAGGGTCTTAACAAGGGTGTCAGGCTGCTGAGACGATTTGCATGGTTGCAAGGGTCTCAACAGGTGTCAGGTTGCTGGGCCAAAATTGCGTGGTGGCAAAGGGGGTATTTATTTATTTTTTATTTATTTATTTATATTTTATTTTTGTTTATTCATTTTATTATTATTTTTTTTTTTAAATGAGTGAGAGGTTGCTGAGACAATATTGCATTTTGCAAGGGTCTCAGCAAGGGTGTCAGGCTGCTGAGACGATTTTGCCTGGTGACAAAGGGGGTATTTATTATTTATTTTTATTTATTTATATTTTATTTTTATAGTTTTATTTTGACAAGTGAGAGGTTGCTGAGATGATGTTGCGTTTTGCAAGGGTTTTGACAAGGGTGTCAGGCTGCTGAGACGATTTGCATGGTTGCAAGGGTCTCTACAGGTGTCAGGTTGCTGGGCCAAAATTGCGTGGTGGCAAAGGGGGTATTTATTTATTTATTTATATTTTATTTTTGTTCATTTATTTTATTATTATTATTTTTTTTTTAAATGAGTGAGAGGCTGCTGAGACAATATTGCGTTTTGCAAGGGTCTCAACAAGGGTGTCAGGCTGCTGAGACAATTTTGCGTGGTGACAAATGGGGTATTTATTATTTATTTTTATTTATTTATTTATTTATATTTATATTTTTATTTATTTATTTTGACAAGTGAGAGGTTGCTGAGATGATGTTGCGTTTTGCAAGGGTCTTAACAAGGGTGTCAGGCTGCTGAGACAATTTGCATGATTGCAAGGGTCTCAACAGGTGTCAGGTTGCTGGGCCAAAATTGCGTGGTGGCAAAGGGGGTATTTATTTATTTATTTTTTTCATTTATTTATTTATTTATTTATATTTTATTTTTGTTTATTTATTTTATTATTATAAATTTTTTTTTAAATGAGTGAGAGGTTGCTGAGACAATATTGCGTTTTGCAAGGGTCTCAAGGGTGTCAGGCTGCTGATACGATTTTGCGTGGTGACAAATGGGGTATTTATTATTTATTTTTATTTATTTATATTTTATTTTTGTTTATTTTATTATTATTATTATTATTTTTTTTTTAAATGAGTGAGAAGTTGCTGAGAAAATATTGCGTTTTGCAAGGGTCTCAACAAGGGTGTCAGGCAGCTGAGACGATTTTGCGTGGTGACAAGAGTCTCAACAGGTGTCAGGTTGCTGGACCGGGGTTGCGTGGTGGTAAAGGTCTATTATATATTATATATTATTATTTATTTATTTATTATTTATTTATTTTTAATGAGTGAGGGGTAGCTGAGGCGATATATAAAGTATATAAACGAGACAGCGCTGCATAAATAATAAAACAGAATCAGTGGCGGAACTACCGCCATAGCGACACACACGGCCGCTATGGGGCCCCGCAGCCGCTATGGGGCCTGTGGGAAGGAGGATGAATGCATACTGCCGGGGGCCCGGGGGGGCGAGCTCTGCCCGCACGGTCCCCTAGCCAGGGGAAGTGAGGAGAGGAAGAGGCGCGCAGCGCGCTGTAATAGCTTTTATTTGAATGTCCTGTCACTCCTGTGTGTGTTCCCGGGGCTCACCGTCACATAGCCCCACCTCTTGGCCCGGCGCTTTTGATAGACAGAACGCCGGTCCAATGCGGGACATGTGACGTCATCAAAGGCGCCGGGCCAAGAGGTGGGGCTATGTGACGGTGAGCCCCGGGAACACAGGACATTCAAATGCAAGCTATTACAGCGCTCTGCTGGACAGCGCGCCTCTTCCTCTCCTCACTTCCCCTGGCTGGGGGGCCGTGCGGGCGGTGCTCACCCCCCCCCACTCTGAGACAGCCCCACGCTCGCCAATAGCCCTTTGAGGGCTGCTGCAGTCAGGCTCACCTCTTCCACTGCACAGGTGAGGCTGCATTGGGCACGGGGGAGGCTGCATTGGGAACGGGGGAGGCTGCATTGGGAACGGGGAGGCTGCATTGGGCACGGTGAGGCTGCATTGGGCACGGGGGAGGCTGCATTGGGCACGGGGAGGCTGCATTGGGCACGGGGGAGGCTGAATTGGGCACGGTGAGGCTGCATTGGGCACGGGGAGGCTGCATTGGGCACGGGGAGGCTGAATTGGGCACGGGGAGGCTGAATTGGGCACGGTGAGGCTGCATTGGGCACGGTGAGGCTGCATTGGGCACGGTGAGGCTGCATTGGGCACGGGGAGGCTGCATTGGGCACGGGGAGGCTGCATTGGGCACGGGGGAGGCTGCATTTGGCACGGGTCAGGCTGCATTGGGCATAGGCAGGCCGCACTGCATTGGGCAAAGGTGAGGCTGCATTGGGCACAGGCAGGTGAGGCTGCATTGGGCACGGGGGAGGCTGCATTGGGCACGGGTCAGGCTGCATTGGGCACGGGTCAGGCTGCATTGGGCATAGGCAGGCCGCGCTGCATTGGGCAAAGGTGAGGCTGCATTGGGCACAGGCAGGTGAGGCTGCATTGGGCACGGGGAGGCTGCATTGGGCACGGGTCAGGCTGCATTGGGCATGGGTCAGGCTGCATTGGGCACGGGTTAGGCTGCATTGGGCATAGGCAGGCCGCGCTGCATTGGGCACAGGCAGGTGAGGCTGCATTGGGCACGGGTGAGGCTGCATTGGGCACAGGTGAGGCTGTATTGGGCATGGGCAGGCCACGCTGCATTGGGCACAGGTGAGGCTGCATTGGGCACTGAACATGCTGCATTGGGCACAGGCAGGTGAGGCTGCATTGGGCACAGGCCACACTGCATTGGGCACAGGTGAGGCTGTATTGGGCATGGGCAGGCCACGCTGCATTGGGCACAGGTGAGGCTACATTGGGCAAAGGTGAGGCTGCATTGGGCACTGCACATGCTGCATTGGGCACAGGCAGGTGAGGCTGCATTGGGCACAGGCCACACTGCATTGGGCACAGGTGAGGCTGCATTGGGCACTGGACACGCTGCAGTGGGCACAGGTGAGGCAGTATTGCGCACAGGTGAGGCTGCATTGGGCACTGGACATGCTGTATTGGGCACAGACCACGCTGCATTGGGCGCAAGTGGGCACAGGTGAGGCAGTATTGGGCATGGGCAGACCACGCTGCATTGGGCACAGGTGAGGATTATTGAAGCGCTAACACCAGGTGTTTGGAGTATCTTTATCTGTTGATTAAACTTTCTGGAATACATATATTGCTTATGTGGTGTAGGATCTGGGCTCTTTCTTTCTTTCTTTCTTTCTTTCTTTCTTTCTTTCTTTCCTTCCTTCTCAGACTCAAACCACACACCCTTTGAGCCCCGCCCTTTAAACCACGCCCATTATTTAATTTAAGCCCCGCCATTTTTTTGTGGGGGGGGGGGGCCCATACAACATTTTGCTATGGGGCCCTGTGATTTCTAGTTACGCCCCTGAACAGAATAATATAAAATGAAAATAAATCAGAAAATTGTGTACAATAGAAGTGCTCTAAAAAAAGTCCAATAATAATTTATAAGTGATATTTCTTCCACTGGCATGCAGGAAGATGTGAGGTTTTTTTTTCTTGCTTCAAACAACCTCCGTACCCAAAGTGCTCCCACCACCACATGCAATGCCCGCTCACATCCTTGAAAGACCCTGCAAGGGGACAAAACACGCCTTGCACACAGTGGATATGGAGGTTGTTTGAAGTAAAAAAAAAAAAAAAACTCACATCTTCCTGGAAGAAATATCACTTATAAATTATTACTGGATTTTCTTAGAGCACTTCTATTGTACACAATTTTCTGATTTATTTTCATTTTATATTATTCTGTTTTATTATTTATGCAGCGCTGTCTCATTTATATACTTTACAAGGGTGTCAGGGCTGCTGAGCCGGTTTTGCATTGTTACAAGAGTCTCAACAGGTGTCAGGTTGCTGGTGGTAAAGGTTTATTATATATTATTATTTTTATTTATTTATTTGTATTTATTTACCGTATATACTCGCGTATAAGCCGACCCGAATATAAGCCGAGGCACCTAATTTTACCACAAAAAACTGGGAAAACGTATTGACTCGAGTATAAGCCTAGGGTGAGAAATGCGCAGCTACTGTAAGTGGAAAAGAGGGTCAACAATGCCCATTTGCAGCCTCACTGTGTCCATTTGCAGCCATAGGTCCCCTGAAGCTAGGGTTCCTAGATGCCCCCCTAGCTGCAGCCAAAATGTGGGGTCCCGAAATGACATTGCTGCAGATGGACACAGTTGACCGAATTTGGGGCCCTGTATCTCGGGGCCACTTGGTGCTAGGAACCCCAAATTTGGATATCTTGTAATGTTGGGTTTGCACACCAATTTGGGTTCCTAGCACCAATTGGCCTTGAGATACGGGGCCGCAAAGTCAGGTTGGAAAATAAAATTTTTTGCTGCAGAAAAGTGCTTGACATTTTCCGACCCGACTTTGGGGCCTCGTATCTCGGGGCCACTTGGTGCTAGGAACCCCAAATTTGGCGTGCAATGGGTGATTAAATACCACCAAAAGAAAGCTCCATTTGTGTGAAAAAAATGATAAAAATGTCATTTGAGTACAGTGTAGCATGACCGGGCAATTGTCATTCAAAGAGTGACAGAGCTGAAAGCTCAAAATTGGTCTGGGCAGGAAGTGGGGTTTAAGTGCCCGGTAAGCAAGAGGTTAAAACCAATAGTGACCATCAAGCAAATATTACCGTATATACTCGAGTATAAGATGAGTTTTTCAGCACATTTGCTGAAAGTGCCCCCCTCGGCTTATGCTGGAGTCAAGCATGTTTCTGCAGCAGAGAATGACATTTTCCGACCCGACTTTGGGGCCCCCGTATCTCGGGCCACTTGGTGCTAGGAACCCCATTTGGCGTGCAAACCCAGTGGAACCAACACTACAACATATCCAAATTTGGGGTTCCTAGAACCAAGTGGCCCCGAGATACGGGGCCGCAAAGTCGGGTCGGAAAATGTCATTTTTTGCTGCAGAAAAGTGCTTGACTCCAGTATAAGCCGAGGGGGGCACTTTCAGCACAAAAAAATGTGCTGAAAAACTCGGCTTATACTCGAGTATATACGGTATTTAGTATTTATTTATTTTTATTTTATTTATTTTTTAATGAGCGAGGGGTAGCTGAGACAATATAAAGTATATAAATGAGACAGAGCTGCATAAATAATAAAACAGAATAATATAAAATGAAAATAAATCAGAAACTTGTGTACCCTTTGAGAAAGTCACGTGATCAGTGACGCAACGCGTCAGGGAAGGAGCCAGGTGTCACTGTTGTAAGTTTCCTGAATCTTCATCGCTTTTATTTGAAAATTTTAATGTAAGTGGATATTTGTTTTCAATAAATATTATATGCACAGTGTAGTCCCCATGGGGGTGTCTAGAGGACATATACTTCTATTTGATCTTATGTTACTATATTGATCTTATATTTCTATATTGAATGTATTGCGTTTTGTAGCATTTTAATAACAGTAATTCTTGTTCTGTAACACTTCATTGATAATTGAGTTGACATTATTTAAGTGCTATTCTGAGCTAATTTATTTTAACGGCATACAATGTGTAATTTGCATCTTTACTGTATGTTATGAAATTCAATAAAAACTGATTGAAAAAAAAAAAAATAAAAAAAAAAAAAATAAATAAATATTATATGTGATTTACTACACATTGGAGCCCCTTATCCCTTCTTCCCTTCACAAAACATCGGAAATCGCTATTCTCGAAATCGGAGCACTGCTGTACATTGGAGAGCCAAACACAGGGGAATCGATCGATCAATTGGGAGTGTTGGCAATACACACACAGCGAAAAACTAGGCCTGTAGGGGCCGCTAATTGAGGTGAGAGGCTGGGGGAAACGGTGGGGTCACCCTGAATGGCACGGATCACATTGGATGCATGGACCAGCACTGTTTGAACACCTATTGCACATATTTTTTTCTACAGACATTGTTTGGATGAACTATTGAGAAAAACACCAGCGGGCTTATTTATTTATTTGGAGCCACTTGGACTTGGTGCTTTATCATTATTATTTTTATATTTTTTTATTTTTATATTTTTTTATTTTTATATTTTTTATTTTTATATATTTTTTATTTTTATTTTTTTATTTCATTGGATAATGAGTGAGGGGTAGCTGAGACAATATAAAGTATATAAATGAGATAGCGCTGCATAAATAATAAAACAGAATAATATAAAATGAAAATAAATCATAAAATTGTGTACAATAGAAGTGCTCTAAAAAAAAGTCCAATAATAATTTATAAGTGATATTTCTTCCACTGGCATGCAGGAGATGTGTGTGTTTTTTTTTTTTTACTTCAAACAACCTCCATATCCACTGTTCGTGGCCTTGCAGGGTCTTTCAAGGAAGTGAACGGGCATTGCGTGTGGTGGTGGGAGCACTTTGGGTACGGAGGTTGTTGGAAGCAAGAAAAAAAACTCACATCTTCCTGCATGCCAGTGAAAGAAATATCACTTATAAATTATTATTGGACTTTTTTTTAGAGCACTTCTATTGTACACATTATTTCAAATGGTATGTGGCGCTACCCTCCCAGGGAAGCCCCGGATAGATAATAAAAAAGACTCTAAAAAAATGAGATAATCTATATCAATCTTCCAGAAAATCTTAAAAATAGATAAAAATATATTAAACAATAATGGCAGTGCAAATAGGTCTAAAGTGCAAAATAAGGTGTCCTTATGTGAAATAATCCATACATGTGCAATATTTGCAATAAAGTTCCTCCAATATGTACCAGAAAGTGCACAGCTCTACTAATTAATATGCAATAATTAATATGCAATAATAAACTTGTTAATAAAATACAATAAGGTGCAAAAATTCTTCCAATCCCGTGTAAATCATCTAAATTGTGGAAAGAAGCATGTGTATAAAGTGCAATAAGTGCCACAAAAAATCCATGACAGCAAAAATATATTCAGACACATCCAATGAAATAAAAAAATAAAAATAAAAAAATAAAAATAAAAAAATATAAAAATAAAAAAATAAAAAAATATAAAAATAAAAAAATAAAAAAATATAAAAATAAAAAAATATAAAAATAAAAATAATAATGATAAAGCACCAAGTCCAAGTGACTCCAAATAAATAAATAAGCCCGCTGGTGTATTTCTCAATAGTTCATCCAAACAATGTCTGTAGAAAAAAATATGTGCAATAGGTGTTCAAACAGTGCTGGTCCATGCATCCAATGTGATCCGTGCCATTCGGGGTGCCCCCCACCGTTTTCCCCCAGCCTCTCACCTCAATTAGCGGCCCCTACAGGCCTAGTTTTTCGCTGTGTGTGAACTGCCAATACTCCCAATTGATCGACCGATTCCCCTGTGTTTGGCTCTCCAATGTACAGCAGTGCTCCTATTTCGAGAATAGCGATTTCCAATGTTTGGTGAAGGGATAAGGGGCTCCAATGTGTAGTAAATCACATATAATATTGAAAACAAATATCTACTTACATTAAAATTTTCAAATAAAAGCGATGAAGATTCAGGAAACTTACAACAGTGACACCTGGCTCCTTCCCTGACGCGTTGCGTCACTGATCACGTGACTTTCTCAAAGGGTACACAAGTTTCTGATTTATTTTCATTTTATATTATTCTGTTTTATTATTTATGCAGCGCTATCTCATTTATATACTTTATATTGTCTCAGCTACCCCTCACTCATTAAAAAATAAAATAAAAATACCTTGTTTGTTGTGGGAGCACAGAAGTGACAGCAGCAGCAACCCTATGTTAGTCTTTTTTAGTATAGTAGCGCGCAACGACCTCACTTCTAATTAGCTGAGACGATGTTGAGTTTTGCAAGGGTCTCAACAAGAGTGTCAGGCTGCTTAGCCGGGTTTTGCATGGCTGCAAGAGTCTCAACGAATGAGAATCGGGTTACTGTGAAAAGGATAGAAACACCCGGTTTGTTTGTCTGCTTACCGCACCCTTAACCACTTAAGGACCGCCTCCTGCACATTAACGTCGGCAGAATGGCACGGCTGGGAATATCAACGTACAGGTATGTTGCTCTTTAGCTCAGCCGTGGGTCGCTCACGTGCCGCCGGTGGCGCGCTTGCGACCCGGTCCTTAGTTCCGTGACCGTGGCCGCGGGACCCGCGGACCCGATCGCCGCTGGTGTCCCGCGATCGGGTCACAGAGCTGAAGAACAGGGAGAGGTCTGTGTAAACAAACATCTCCCTGTGCTTCCTAGTGAGGCTGTCACTGATCGTCTGTTCCCTGTCATAGGGAAAGACGATCAGTGATGTCACACGTCAAGCCACGCCCCCCCCCCTACAGTAAAAAAAACACACAGGTCACACTCAACCCCTACACTGCCCCCTAGTGGTTAACCTCTTCACTGCCAGTGACATTTACACAGGAATCAGTGCATTTAAATAGCACTGATTGCTGTATAAATGACAATGGTCCCAAAAATGTGTCAAAAATGTCCGATGTGTCCGCCATAATGTCGCAGTCACAATAATTGCTGATCGCCGCCATTACTAGTAAAAAAAAATATTAATAAAAATGCTATAATACTATCCCCTATTTTGTAAACGCTATAACTTTTGCGCAAACCAATCAATAATGGCTAATTGCGATTTTTTTTTTTACCAAAAATATGTGGAAGAATACGTATCGTCCTAAACTGAGGAAAAAAAAAAATGATTTTTTTATATATTTTTGGGGGATATTTATTATAGCAAAAAGTAAAAAATATTGTGTTTTTTCAAAATCGTCGCTCTATTTTTGTTTATCGCGCAAAAAATAAAAAACGCAGAGGTGATCAAATACCACCAAAAGAAAGCTCTAATTGTGGGAAAAACAGGACGCCAATTTTGTTTGGGAGCCACGTTGCACGACCGCGCAATTGTCAGTTAAAGCGACGCAGTGCCGAATCGCAAAAAGGGGCCTGGTCCTTTGGCTGCAAATTGGTCCGGGGCTTAAGTGGTTAAGCGGGCAGTATAAGCTATAAAGGACAACGTCCGTTTGATTCGTAGGTCCCGTAGAAGCAACTAACGAACAATACGGAAGACAACGAATGGTAACGAATTGATAGGACATAAAGAACGTGGTAACAAATCTTACTTGCGACAGTGGGCCGTGCGAGTGGGATCACGGCGGACTGTGGCGGGAGTGCAACATATCGGGAAGGTGCGGCGTGACGATGTGCATGAGGCAAAACAACAAGGTTTGGTATAGAAAGTAGAATGGGAGAAGTGCGGGAACCGAACACATGGAACGGGCGACACCGCGAGGGGCCGCAAATTTTGAAATGACAAACGCGGTAACGAATCCTACCTGCGACAGTGACCGTGCGACTGGGTTCTCATTGGACTGGGTTTGCATTGGACTGGGGCGGGTGTGCAACAAATCTGAAGAGCGTGGTGTGGCGCCGCGCGTGACGCACAGAAAATAACTTTCGTTTGGTAAATAAATGAGAGAAGAACCGCGTACAAACGATTCGTAGGTGCAGTTGCGGGAACTAAAACACACAGCATGGGGGAAACAACGAATGGCAACGGTGGAAAGTATGCAATGTATCCGATACAAATCTTTAGTAAGTAGAGAAATAAATCTGATACGAATCGGTAGTAAGGAGTAGGGATGGGCCCGGTGCTCGATGCGAACCCACGTTCGCATCGAGCACCGGGCGTTCGCTCGCTCGGCGAGCCCAGAACTATTTTGGCCGCCCGCAACACGTTGGTGTGTTGCGCGCGGCCCCGCAATGCATTGCGGCCGGCGCGGCCGACGCAGTGCATTGCTGGCTGATGATTGGCCAAGCATGCACTGTGACCCCGCATGCTTGGCCAATCACAGCCCCGGAAACTCGAAGAGCCATAATTGGCTACAGGCAGGACGCCTGTAGCCAATTACAGCTCAGGGGCTGTAGTACACGCCCCCCCCTATAAAACGCCGCCACGCCGTCTGCGCCGGTCACATGCTGTTCCGGCGCAGATTGAGCAGGCTGATTCTGTGACACTCTGCTGCATTTAGTTAGTTAGAGAGATTCACTTACAGAGATTGAGTTAGATAGATTCAGTTACAAAGATTGATTGAGAAAGAGGGGCTTGTAGTGTGTTCGTGGCAGGCAGGCAGAGCTACTATATTTTGTTACCAGAAGCACCTATAGGACTTGTAGTGTGTTCGTGGCAGGCAGGCAGAGCTCCTATATTTTGTTCCCAGAGGCACCTATAGGACTTGAAGTGTGTTAGTCCCATCACACACACAGAGCTATATTTTGTTCCCAGAAGCACCTATAGGACTTGTAGTGTGTTCGTGGCAGGCAGGCAGAGCTCCTATATTTTGTTCCCAGAGGCACCTATAGGACTTGAAGTGTGTTAGTCCCATTACACACACAGAGCTATATTTTGTTCCCAGAAGCACCTATAGGACTTGAAGTGTGTTAGTCCCATTACACACACAGAGCTATATTTTCTTCCCAGAAGCACCTATAGGACTTGAAGTGTGTTAGTCCCATTACACACACAGAGCTATATTTTGTTCCCAGAAGCACCTATAGGACTTGAAGTGTGTTAGTCCCATCACACACACAGAGCTATATTTTGTTCCCAGAAGCACCTATAGGACTTGAAGTGTGTTAGTCCCATCACACACACAGAGCTATATTTTGTTCCCAGAAGCACCTATAGGACTTGAAGTGTGTTAGTCCCATCACACACACAGAGCTATATTTTGTTCCCAGAAGCACCTATAGGACTTGAAGTGTGTTAGTCCCATCACACACACAGAGCTATATTTTGTTCCCAGAAGCACCTATAGGACTTGAAGTGTGTTAGTCCCATTACACACACAGAGCTATATTTTGTTCCCAGAAGCACCTATAGGACTTGAAGTGTGTTAGTCCCATCACACACACAGAGCTATATTTTGTTCCCAGAAGCACCTATAGGACTTGAAGTGTGTTAGTCCCATCACACACACAGAGCTATATTTTGTTCCCAGAAGCACCTATAGGACTTGAAGTGTGTTAGTCCCATTACACACACAGAGCTATATTTTGTTCCCAGAAGCACCTATAGGACTTGAAGTGTGTTAGTCCCATTACACACACAGAGCTATATTTTCTTCCCAGAAGCACCTATAGGACTTGAAGTGTGTTAGTCCCATTACACACACAGAGCTATATTTTGTTCCCAGAAGCACCTATAGGACTTGAAGTGTGTTAGTCCCATCACACACACAGAGCTATATTTTGTTCCCAGAAGCACCTATAGGACTTGAAGTGTGTTAGTCCCATTACACACACAGAGCTATATTTTCTTCCCAGAAGCACCTATAGGACTTGAAGTGTGTTAGTCCCATCACACACACAGAGCTATATTTTGTTCCCAGAAGCACCTATAGGACTTGAAGTGTGTTAGTCCCATCACACACACAGAGCTATATTTTGTTCCCAGAAGCACCTATAGGACTTGAAGTGTGTTAGTCCCATCACACACACAGAGCTATATTTTCTTCCAGAAGCACCTATAGGACTTGAAGTGTGTTAGTCCCATCACACACACAGAGCTATATTTTGTTCCCAGAGGCACCTATAGGACTTGAAGTGTGTTAGTCCCATTACACACACAGAGCTATATTTTGTTCCCAGAAGCACCTATAGGACTTGAAGTGTGTTAGTCCCATCACACACACAGAGCTATATTTTCTTCCCAGAAGCACCTATAGGACTTGAAGTGTGTTAGTCCCATCACACAGAGCTCCTCTATTTTCTTTGCAGAAGCACCCATAGGACTTCTAGTGTGTTAGTGGCATCACACAGAGCTCCTATATATTCTTCTCAGCAGCACCCACAGGACTTCTAGTGTGTTAGTGGCATCACACAGAGCTCCTCTATTTTCTTTGCAGAAGCACCCACAGGACTTCTAGTGTGTTAGTGGCATCACACAGAGCTCCTCTATTTTCTTTGCATAAGCACCCACAGGACTTCTAGTGTGTTAGTGGCATCACACAGAGCTCCTCTATTTTCTTTGCAGAAGCACCCACAGGACTTCTAGTGTGTTAGTGGCATCACACAGAGCTCCTCTATTTTCTTTGCAGAAGCACCCATAGGACTTCTAGTGTGTTAGTGGCATCACACAGAGCTCCTATATATTCTTCTCAGCAGCACCCACAGGACTTCTAGTGTGTTAGTGGCATCACACAGAGCTCCTCTATTTTCTTTGCATAAGCACCCACAGGACTTCTAGTGTGTTAGTGGCATCACACAGAGCTCCTCTATTTTCTTTGCATAAGCACCCACAGGACTTCTAGTGTGTTAGTGGCATCACACAGAGCTCCTCTATTTTCTTTGCATAAGCACCCACAGGACTTCTAGTGTGTTAGTGGCATCACACAGAGCTCCTCTATTTTCTTTGCATAAGCACCCACAGGACTTCTAGTGTGTTAGTGGCATCACACAGAGCTCCTCTATTTTCTTTGCAGAAGCACCCATAGGACTTCTAGTGTGTTAGTGGCATCACACAGAGCTCCTATATATTCTTCTCAGCAGCACCCACAGGACTTCTAGTGTGTTAGTGGCATCACACAGAGCTCCTCTATTTTCTTTGCATAAGCACCCACAGGACTTCTAGTGTGTTAGTGGCATCACACAGAGCTCCTCTATTTTCTTTGCATAAGCACCCACAGGACTTCTAGTGTGTTAGTGGCATCACACAGAGCTCCTCTATTTTCTTTGCAGAAGCACCCATAGGACTTCTAGTGTGTTAGTGGCATCACACAGAGCTCCTATATATTCTTCTCAGCAGCACCCACAGGACTTCTAGTGTGTTAGTGGCATCACACAGAGCTCCTCTATTTTCTTTGCATAAGCACCCACAGGACTTCTAGTGTGTTAGTGGCATCACACAGAGCTCCTCTATTTTCTTTGCATAAGCACCCACAGGACTTCTAGTGTGTTAGTGGCATCACACAGAGCTCCTCTATTTTCTTTGCAGAAGCACCCATAGGACTTCTAGTGTGTTAGTGGCATCACACAGAGCTCCTATATTTTCTTCTCAGCAGCACCCACAGGACTACCGACTACAATGGCTGGAAGACCGCCAAGGGGAGGCAGAGCGTGCAGAGCCAAGAACACAGGGCAGGCAGGCTCTGTTTCTAGTGGACGTGGCCGTGGACGTGGACGTGGTCGTGCATCGTCATCAGCACGTGGCCATGGGACACGCGCGTCTTTGTTTTCGGCAGCTGGACATGTGGAGCCGCATCATGCTGAAGGCTTGGTAGAATGGATGACCAAGCCCTCCTCATCCTCCTCATCCTCTCTCACCCAGGCTCAGGGTACTGACAGAGCATCATCAGCCACCCCTTCCCTAGACCCACCATGTCCTCCTGAGGAGTCCCCCGAACTCTTTGAGCACAGTGTTGGGTACATGCTCCAGGAGGATGCCCAACGATTCGAAGGCTCGGATGACGATACCCAGCTTGAGGAATCTGGCAGTACAGTTCCACCAGCTGCAGCTTACTGCCAGGTTTGCTCTAGTGGTGAAGAGGGAGGGGATGATGAGGTCACTGACTCCACGTGGGTGCCTCAAGGGAGAGAGGATGAGGAGGAGGACGAGGAGGAGGAGGATGCGGCGTCACATGTCCAACGAGGCAGGATGCCCCCTGGAGGCCAGGTAGAGGCCAGCACAGCAACTGTACAACACCGCAGAGCTCCGCCTGTGCAGGGCGCTGCCTCTGCACGTTATCAGAAAAGTTCTTTGGTGTGGGCCTTTTTTGAGACGAGTGCAGCAGATCGCACCACTGCTATTTGCAATATTTGTCTCAAGCGTATCTCGCGTGGCCAAAACATCAGCCGCTTGGGCACGACAAGCATGACCAGACATATGGCGACCTGCCATGCAGCTCGTTGGCAGGCACACATAAAAGACCCACACCAAAGAACTAAGCGGACCTCTCCTTGCTCCTCCTCAGCTGGGATCTCCATCCCCACTACACCTTCAGTCCTCTCTGAAAGCTGCTCTGAGAGGACTGAAGGTGTAGAATTCGGTGTGTCACAACCAAGTACTTGCAGTACACCGACGTCCGAATGCAGCAGGCAAATTTCCCTGCCCCAGCTGCTGGACCGTAGAAAGAAGTACACTCCCAGCCATCCACATGCCCAGCGGTTGAATGCTAGCCTTGCTAAATTGCTAGCACTTCAACTGCTGCCTTTTCAGTTGGTAGACTCGGCCCCCTTCCGTGAGTTTGTTCAATGTGCGGTTCCTCAGTGGCAGGTTCCCAAACGCCACTTTTTCTCGCGGAAGGCGATTCCGTCTCTCTACCGGCATGTGGAGGGCAATGTCCATGCCTCGCTGGACAGGGCGGTCAGCGGTAAGGTGCATATTACCGCTGACTCATGGTCCAGCAGGCATGGACAGGGACGGTACCTTTCTTTCACGGCCCATTGGGTCACTCTATTGGCAGCTGGGAGGGATGCAGGACAAGGTGCAGTAGTGTTGGAGGTTGTTCCGCCACCACGCCTCCAAAACGCGACTACTGCTACTGGTTGTGACACACCTCTCTCCTCCACCCCCTCCTCTTCTTCTTCCTCCAGTGCTCTGTCCTTGGAACCAGCGGTGCTCCGTAGGCGTACAAGGGGCTACGCAAGTACGCAGGCAAAAAGATGCCATGCCGTGCTTGCGCTGGTGTGTTTGGGGGACAGGAGCCACACTGGGCCAGAGGTTCTGGCAGCTCTGCAGGGGCAGGCCGAGAGGTGGTTGACGCCACGTCAGCTTAAGCCAGGAATGGTCGTTTCTGACAATGGCACCAACCTCCTCTCCGCCCTGCGACAGGGGCAGCTCACCCATGTGCCCTGCATGGCTCACGTCCTCAACCTGGTGGTGCAGCGGTTCTTGGGCAGGTTCCCAGGCTTACAGGATGTCCTGAGGCAGGCCAGGAAAGTCTGTGTGCATTTCCGCCGATCTTATAATGCCAGTGCTCGGCTGACTGAGCTGCAAAAGGAGCTGAACCTGCCCAAGAACCGCCTAATATCTGACATGCCCACCAGGTGGAACTCAACGTTGGCCATGCTGCAGCGACTGCACACGCAGCAGAGGGCCATCAATGAGTACCTTTGCGACTACGGCACCAGGACAGGGTCAGGGGAGCTTGGTTTTTTTTCCCCACGTCAGTGGAGCATGATCAGGGATGCATGCACTGTCCTCTCACCATTTGAGGAGGCCACGAGGATGGTGAGCAGTGACAGTGCATGCATCAGTGACACTGTCCCTCTTGTCCACCTGTTGGAGCATACGCTGCGTGGGATAATGGACAGGGCACTTGAGGCAGAACAGAGGCAGGAAGAGGAGGACTTCCTTGCCTCTCAAGGCCCCCTTTATCCGGACAGTGTTCCTTCTGTCCCACCCATCACACAGGAAGAGGATGAGGAGGAGGAGGAGGAGGATTGTGTGAGCATGGAGGTGGAGCCTGGCACTCAGCATCAGCAGCAGCAGTCTTTTAGGGATGATGTACAGTCCCAACAAGCCAGTGGACTTGTACGTGGCTGGGAGGAGGTGGCTGGCGATCATGTCATCCTCAGTGACCCAGAAGACTCCGGACCGAATGCCTCAGCTAACCTACGCTGCATGGCCTCCCTGATCCTGCAAAGCCTGCGGAAGGATCCTCGTGTTCTTCGGATCAAGGAGAGGGACCATTACTGGCTGGCCACTCTCCTTGATCCGCGGTACAAGGGTAAGGTTGCGGACCTTATCTTGCCGTCGCAGAGGGAGCAGAGGATGAGACATCTCAGGGAGGCCTTGCAGAAAGGTCTGTGCAAACGCGTTCCCAGAAACTGGGAGGCTACAAACTCCTGGTCCTGAGCGACGAGTTGCTGAGGCTTCGGTCAGTGGCAGAAGGAGCGGTGGGGAAGGTGGACGTCTGACCGATGCGTTCAGACAATTTTTTAGTCCGCAGCCCCAAGGTATGATCGGTTCCAGCAACCATCGCCAGCGTCTGATATACATGGTGCAGGAATACCTTGGGGCAAGGTCAGACTTGGACACCTTTCCCACCGAAAATCCTCTGGCTTACTGGGTCCTGAGGATGGATCACTGGCCAGAGCTTGCACAGTATGCAATTGAGCTACTGGCCTGTCCTGCCTCCAGCGTTCTTTCCGAACGCACATTCAGTGCTGCTGGAGGATTTGTGACTGATCATAGGGTGCGCCTGTCCACCGCCTCGGTTGATCGACTGACATTCATCAAAATGAATCAGTCTTGGATCACCACCAGCTACCAGGCACCTGAGGCGGATATAACCGAATAATTTTTAATGTCACATCCCTTCAAGACTGCCTATGCTGATGCTGAGTGACTGTCCTCTTATGTTCACTGACTATCCTCTTCCTCCTCCTCAATGATCCATGCCACCACACCAGTGCCTAAGGCACAATTTTTCAGCCCCTGTTTAACAGGGGCGTGTACTTACAATTTTTTAAAAAAATGCTTCGCAACACGTGTGACTGCTGTGCTCCAAGTACAGTCTCTGTGAGGGCCGTGTTGCAGTGTTGTGGCACCAGCACCAGTGCCTAAGGCACAATTTTTCAGCCCCTGTTTAACAGGGGCGTGTACTTACAATTTTTAAAAAAAATGCTTCGCAACACGTGTGACTGCTGTGCTCCAAGTACAGTCTCTGTGAGGGCCGTGTTGCAGTGTTGTGGCACCAGCACCAGTGCCTAAGGCACAATTTTTCAGCCCCTGTTTAACAGGGGCGGGTACTTACAATTTTTTAAAAAAATGCTTCGCAACACGTGTGACTGCTGTGCTCCAAGTACAGTATCTGTGAGGGCCGGGTTGCAGTGTTGTGGCACCAGCACCAGTGCCTAAGGCACAATTTTTCAGCCCCTGTTTAACAGGGGCGTGTACTTACAATTTTTTAAAAAAAATGCTTCGCAACACGTGTGACTGCTGTGCTCCAAGTACAGTATCTGTGAGGGCCGGGTTGCAGTGTTGTGGCACCAGCACCAGTGCCTAAGGCACAATTTTTCAGCCCCTGTTTAACAGGGGCGTGTACTTACAATTTTTTAAAAAAAATGCTTCGCAACACGTGTGACTGCTGTGCTCCAAGTACAGTATCTGTGAGGGCCGGGTTGCAGTGTTGTGGCACCAGCACCAGTGCCTAAGGCACAATTTTTCAGCCCCTGTTTAACAGGGGCGTGTACTTACAATTTTTTAAAAAAATGCTTCGCAACACGTGTGACTGCTGTGCTCCAAGTACAGTCTCTGTGAGGGGTTGCAGTGTTGTGGCACCAGCACCAGTGCCTAAGGCACAATTTTTCAGCCCCTGTTTAACAGGGGCGGGTAATTACAAATCTTGATCTAATAGTTCACAGCAGGGCCCATTCCTGCGCCCACCAAGAGTAACTATGAGGGCCTGCAGTCTTGTGGCAACACCGTCCACCACCACCGCCAAAGGCCCAATTTTTCTGCCCTGTTCATCAGGTGCTTGCAATTACAAATCTTGATCTAATAACTCACAGCAGGGCCCATTCCTGCGCCCACCAAGAGTAACTGTGAGAGCTTACAGTCTTGTGGCAAAACCGTCCACCACCACCACCACCACCCCCAATTTTTCTGCCCTGTTCAACAGGTGCATGCAATTACAAATCTTGATCTATTAACTCACAGCAGGGCCCATTCCTGTGCCCACCAGTCTTGTGGCTACACCAACATCTAATAGGGCAAATTTCTGCAGAGTATATACGCCAGGCCCCTACTTTCAAACATCCAACTTACAAACGACTCCTACTTGCAAATGGAAAGAGAAAACAGGAAGTGAGAGGAAATCTACCCCTAGGAAGGGAAATTCTATCCTGTTAGATTTAATTTGGGAAAAAGGTATCTCCTCTCTACTGATACTTTATCACCAATCCTTGTTTCAATTAAAACCCCACTTTTCCAAAAACATTTGTCATTGGGACGGAAAGTGAGGTGACATGTTCTGAACAGATGTGCAAAGACAGCAAATGTTACAGGGGTGATAACCCCTCCCTATGTTCTCCAAAAAGCTTAAAAATAGATTTTTTTGGGATGGAGCTACACTTCATAATGTACCTGTTCAGATTCTACTTAAGAACAAACCTAAAGCCGCAAGTGGTTTTAAATGGCTTCTTTTTTTCCTTTACAAATGTCATTTTGTGCAAGGACAGTTCTAAACACGGGAAACACATGCCACTTCACAGGCATACTTTAGACACCCCCCAGGTACCATATTTAAAGGAAAATTTCACTTTTTTTTTTTTCACTTTATGCATCATTAAAATGACTGCTCCCGAAAAAACGTTAGTTTTTAAAAGTTCTTTTTGCATTGATATATGTCCCCTGGGGCAGGACCCGGGTCCCCAAACCTGTTTTATGACATTAACATGCATATTGGCCGTTGTAATTAGCACTTTTGATTTCGAACGTTCGCGTCCATTATAACGTATAGGGTTCGAAAATTTGCGCGAACTTTCGGTCCGTTCGAAGGTTCTGGTTCGAACCGAACCCGGGGGTGTTCGGCTCATCCCTAGTAAGGAGTATTGAATGAATCTGATACGAATTGGTTGTAGAGTGTATGCCACCCCTTAAGCCTTGTACACACGATCGGATTTTCCGCAGACAAGACCTCGGTCTTTTGTCCGAAGCCGTGTGCCTGGATTTTCTCTTGCATACAAACGGCAAGGAATTGTCGGCCAACAAGCACGAACGTAGTGACGTACTACATGTATTTTCAGCTCTTGAGCCCTTTGGGCTCCTTCTGCTAATTTCATGTTAGTAGAAGTTTGGTGAGTGTTGATTTGTGCTCTTCATTTCATGCATTTCATTTCGCACTTTTCATTTCGTGCTTTTCAGTTCTTTTCGGAATGGCCGTGCGTCAACCAGACATGTTGCGGAATCGGAGGAGATAACATGTTATTTATTATTGGCCTTGGAGTTATTGCTTTGAGCCAAGTGCAGTCCAGGAACAGGAGGAGGAGGATTTCTTGGACCAAAAATTGGTTGCTTTATTAACTGTGACCAATTATGTCATATGCCTTTGCTGCGGGAGCTCCAGGAGAATAATCCGGATGATTTTCGGAATTATCTCCGGATGACGGACCCCCGCTATCACCAACTCTGGGCTTCTATATTAAGAAGCAGGACACATGCATGAGGATTTTATTTAATTTTTTGGTTGAATAATAATGATTTGATTTGTTATATTTTCTATATTTTTTTTGCATAGAATGCACTTTTTGGTTAAGTTCTATTGGCAGATATCATGTCTAATTTGATTTGTTTTCTTTTTTTAATGCACAATAAAAAAATTGTGTAGAATAATACTTGGCTGTGTGTTTTACTTCAAATGACAGTTTGGGAAAAAATACAATGTAAAATTAACAAGGGACACCAACATAGTTGTATCTTTGATCTTAAAATCTCCGGGATAATGGTGTTGTGGTAACTTGGCCCAAATAAAAAAATAGCATAATAATATTATTTTTTGATATCACTAGAAAAAAAGCCTTTTAACCAATTGCCTACCAGGCATGAACACCCCCTTCCTGCCCAGGCCATTTTTCAGCTTTCAGCGCTGTCGCACTTTGAATGACAATTGCGCGGTCATGCTACACTGTATCCAAACACATTTTTTAAAATTTTGTTCACACAAATAGAGATTTCTTTTGATGATATTTAATCACTTCTAGGTTTAAATTTTTTTACAAAAAAATTTTTGGGGGAAGAAATTTTTTTTTGACTTTTTTTTGTCATTAAATTTTGTAATTTTTTCACCTTCACTGATGTGCGTTCATCAGGCGGCACCGATGGGCACTGATAGGCTGAACTGGTGGGCATTGATGAGGTGGCACTGATGAGGTGGCACTTATGGGCACTGATGAGGTGGCACTAATGAGGAGGCACTAATATGCCACACTTATAGGCACTGTTAGGTGGCACTGATGGGCACTGATAGGTGGCAGTGGCGGGCACTGATAGGCGGCACTGGCAGGCACGGATAGGCGGCATGGATAGGCAGTACAGATGGGCACTGATGGGCATTGGTGGGTGGTTCTGATGGGCGACACTGATAGGCAGCACTAATTGCCAGCACTGACTGGCATGGCTAATGGGCACTGATTTGTGGCTATTGTGGGCAGTGTGGGCTCTGATCACTGGCATTATTGGGCACTGTATGCTGGCATTGGTGGGCACTCCATTTTTTACACTTTATTTATATATTGTAATCAGGGAACTGATGATCAGTGCCCTGATTACTTCCCTAGATGTCCCCTGTGAGGAGATGCCGCTGATCACCTTTCCTCTCCTCACACTCTGTCAGTGTAAGGCGAGGAGCGCCGATTACCGTCATTTCCGTGTTTACATGTGACCGGCTGTGATTGGACACAGCCGATCACGCTGACGCGGCTCTTGTCCTAGCAACGCGGTGTGGCCACGGTCGCTGCGCACCCCCGCAGGCGTGGCCGATCCGTGCCGCCGCCATATGACGGCGGCCCAGAACAAGAGCTGCACCGCCCTGCCCTCATTTGACAGTGAGTGGGCAGCAAGCAGGTAAAATACATTTGGCAAAACTCCATCATTATCACCAGCAAAGCAGCTTAATTTTTATCCCATTAACCACTTCAGCCCCGGACCAATTGGCAGCCAAAGGACCAGGCCCCTTTTTGCGATTCGGCACTACGTCGCTTTAACTGACAATTGCGCGGTCGTGCGACGTGGCTCCCAAACAAAATTGGCGTCCTTTTTTTCCCACAAATAGAGCTTTCTTTTGGTGGTATTTGATCGCCCCTGCGGTTTTTATTTTTTGCGCTATAAGCAAAAATAGAGCGACAATTTTGAAAAAAATGCAATATTTTTAACTTTTTGCTATAATAAATATCCCCAAAAAATATATAAAAAATTTTTTTTTTCCTCAGTTTCGACCGATACGTATTCTTCTACATATTTTTGGTAAAAAAAATCGCAATTAGCGATTATTGATTAGTTTGTGCAAAAGTTATAGCGTTTACAAAATAGGGGATAGTTTTATAGCATTTTTATTAATATTTTTTTTTTTACTAGTAATGGCGGCGATCAGCGATTTTTATTGTGACTGCGACATTATGGCGGACACATTGGACATTTTTGACACATTTTTGGGACATTTGTCATTTATACAGAAATCAGTGCTATTTAAATAGCACTGATTCCTATGTAAATGACAGTTGTAGTTAGGGGGTTAACCACTAGGGGGCGGGGAGGAGTCAGTGTGACGTGTGTGTGTTTTTTTACAGTAGGGGGGCGTGGCTGTACGTCTGACGTCATTGATCGGCGTTCCCGATGACAGGGAACCGCCGATCACTGACAGTCAGTGTAGGAAGCGCGGGGAGAGGTTTGTTTACACAAACCTCTCCCCGTTCTTCAGCTCCGTAACCCGATCGCGGGATACCAGCGGCGATCGGGTCCGCTGGTCCCGCGGCCGGGGTCACGGAGCTCCCGACCGGGTCGGGATCACGTACAGGTACGTGATTTTGCCTGCCCGTGCCATTCTGCTGACGTATATATGCAGTGGGCGGTCGGGAAGCGGTTAAAGAAGAAGAGAATTGTGCGCTGCATTTCCAGATTTCATAATTTGCCGCGTCATGAATGTTAATTCTCCATTACGAACGCGAGTTTACAAGACCGACCGCTTCCGGCTCCTCCTTGCTTCCGAGCATGCGTGTTTGTACTTTGGATTTTTGTCTGACGGACTTGTGTGCGCACGCTCGGAAAATCCAACAACAGACATTTGTCAGTGTAAAATCAGACAACAATTGCGTAACAAACGGTCGGATTTTCCGCCAACAGCCTGTCATCACACAATTCCCGTCGGAAAGTCTGATCGTGTGTACGAGGCTTCACTCTGAAACCGAACATATACCGATGCAGGATAGGAAGCGTAACGAATCGCAAGATTGCACATGATACGAAAAGGTTTGAATACTACCTGCGACAATGAGCGAGAACCGCCGACGAAGACCACGAGCAAAGAAGCCGCAATGCACTTGCGATCGTATGCACAGACTAACGAACATGAAATGAGCTGGGAAAAGTCGGCCCAGTGACGTGTAATACCGCGCACCGGAACCGACAAAGAGCGAGTGGGCTGCATAAATACCCTCCGTGTTCCCCCCATAAATTCAGGCCACCATACTGGCCTTATTTATACATGGAGATCATATCCCCCCCTTATGTATTTATACATGAAGATCATATCCCCCCTTATATATTTATACATGGAGATCATATCCCCCTTATGTATTTATACATGGAGATCATATCCCCCTTATGTATTTATACATAGATATCATATCCCCCCTTATGTATTTATACATAGATATCATATCCCCCTTATGTATTTATACATGGAGATCATATCCCCCCTTATGTATTTATATATGGGAATCATATCCCCCCTTATGTATTTATATATGGGGATCATATCCCCACTTATATATTTATACATGGAGATTATATCCCCCCTTATGTATTTATATATGGGGATCATATCCCCCCTTATATATTTATACATGGAGATCATATCCCCCCTTATGTATTTATACATGGAGATCATATCCCCCCTTATGTATTTATACATGGAGATCATATCCCCCCTTATGTATTTATACATGGAGATAATATCCCCCCTTATGTATTTATATATGGAGATCATATCCCCCCTTATGTATTTATATATGGAGATCATATCCCCCCTTATGTATTTATACATGGAGATCATATCCCCCCTTATGTATTTATACATGGAGATCATATCCCCCCCTTATGTATTTATACATGGAGATCATATCCCCCCTTATGTATTTATACATGGAGATCATATCCCCCCTTATGTATTTATACATGGAGATCATATCCCTCCCTTAATTATTTATACATGGAGATCATATCCCCCCTTATGTATTTATACATGGAGATCATATCCCCCCTTATGTATTTATACATGGAGATATTATCCCCCCTTATGTATTTATACATGGAGATCATATCCCCCCTTGTGTATTTATACATGGAGATCATACCCCCCCTCCCTTTAATCTCCTCTTCTCAATAGAGAATACATTCAGTTCCTCTAATCTCTCCTCATAGCTGAGCTCCTCCATGCCTCTTATCAGTTGTGTTTTCCTTTTCTGCACTTTCTCCAGTTCCCTGATATCCCAAAACTGAACTCCATATTCCAGATGAGGCCTTACTAATGATTTGTAATGTGTCCATATGAGGTCAATGATATCACGAGCATTCCCACTTCTTTTATGGGCGGTTGCTGGGTGAGGAATGCCCCGGCTGCATCTGATTGGATGGCGGGGATGCGATCATGTGACAGCTTCTTACAAACTGGGCTTTACTTGAGTTCAGAGCGAACCCAGATCATCCCCAATCCACAGATATTTAATAGGATTTGCAGGTGGAAAAATAATAAAAATCCACATATAGGTAACATTCTATACCAGCCATTCTCAACCAGGGTTCCTCCAAAGGTCGCTAGGGGTTCCTCGAGCTGTGGCCGATTGACCTCCTACCTTCAGATGTCTGCATACTGTAGTTCTGGGGTCAACACCACTTGGTAGTAGTGCCAGTTGCATGAAGCTAACAATCTTTTTTTTAAATCAACAAGTTTTATTTTGTTTAAAGTGCATACATGTTATAATGTATGTGACAGACCTAGCCGGGACACAGGCTTTTTGAGAGGACTAAATGCGAGCCTCCTGCCAACCGATTATGGGCCCTGGATTTTAAGGGGCACAGGGTGAAGGAGAACCCCAGTCAGATTCAATGCTGTATATATAATGTGTGTGGTCTCATGCTGTTGGGACATACACTGTCAGATGCTAGTGTCATGAACTCAAGATGTTAATTGAGAGAGCTGATCACATTGTCCTCTGTACAATGCAGGAGACGGTCCGTCTGTTACTGGTGGTCTCCTGCTATTGTGATGAAATGTCTTGTGGTGGTAATTATGATAATTTATAATCAACTGTGTTTATCTCGGTGACAACAAGTCTGACTTGTAGTGAAATCCTGATGAGTCACATCGGCTGCTTAAAGGGATTAGTTAATTAGTTTATGTTAAGTTGTTACAGGTGTATTGTTAGAGTAATATGAGCAGGAGGGGGGGATCTCCTCTCCTACTGTGTATAAATGTGAGTTTGGCTTTGTAATAAAACAGTCCATGTTGAGCAACTAATCAAGTGTCGTCTCGTTTAGTGCTTGGGATCGGTTGGAATATCTGATATCTATATCCAGACTGGAAGGAAGTTATATATGACGAACGCACTCAAGAGGAGTGTAGGGACGTTCCGTCACAGTGTACATTTCCAGGTATGTTACATATCATACAAAGCTTCAAGTAACAGTTGTATCTCCATCTCAGATCTTCGTTATCACATTATGTCTTATGCATGAGATAAATGAAGTAAAAAGGTGTCAGTGTTTTTGGTTTGCTTTATTACCCACGGGCTTGGTGATCTTACATGCCTTTAACTTTTCCCAATGCGTAATGCAAGAGTCAGGTTATGAATAGACATGTGCACAACAAAAAAATTTGTTTATTTTCGTTTCGTTTTTTTCGTTTCCGTTGATTCGTAACGATTCGTAAATTGGTAAGTCGTCGGTGTTCGTATTCATAACGATTCGTATTTTCGTAAGAGTTATTTTTTCGTTGATTCGTTTTTCTGTTAGTTTAATTTTCGTTTATTCGAAATTCGGACGCATTCGTATTTTCGTAGATTTAGTTACATTCGTACTTTCGTAAGATTGATTTATTTGTACTTTCGTAACATTGTTTTCGTAGATTCGTAATCGGAGCATAATTCATAATGTTATGTAATGTGTATGCTATTATTACATTTTAATAGACACGGAAAATTACGAATTGAAAAATAAAGTTACGAATGTACGAATTTTTTCGTTCAATCCATTCGAAGCACGTTAAGCAGCGCCATTGTAAGAGACACGGAAAATTACGAATCGAAAAATAAAGTTACGAATGTACGAATTTTTTCGTTCAATCCATTCGAAGCACGTTAAGCAGCGCCATTGTAAGAGACACGGAAAATTACGAATCGACAAAAAAAAAAAGTTACGAATGTACGAATTTTTTCGTTCATTTTGATTTTCGTTGTTCCTGTTTTCGTTTTCCGGATTTTCTTCTTTCGTAGTTTCGTTGTTTCTAATTTGGTTATTTCGGATTTTCGTTTTTTTATCGTATTCATTCGATTCAAACGATTCGTTATTCGTTAAAATTTTTAGCGAATCGTTCGTTCATTCGTACGATAACGAATGAACGAATATAACGAAAAAAAACGAAAAATGAAAAAAAAAACGAAACGAATTTCACATGTCTAGTTATGAACAAGTGTCAGACTCCTGCAGCCACCTGTCTCAAATTTTATAGTATTTCTCAGGACATCCTCTATTCGTGTATATAAATTTTTTATATGGAAGGGTGTTGTTTATTTCTGCTTTCCAGTCTGCGATGCTCGGGGGACAAGTCCTCATCCATTTCCTGGCTATTGCCTTTCGTGCTATGAATAGCGTCTCGTGTAGAAATGTCTTAGTTTACCTGTCGGTCGAGTCTGGCAAGAGTCCTAGAAGGCACATTTTTGGGTCAAGCGTGGCTGGAGAGCCCATGACGTCATAAAGAAATCCCACTATCTGTGTCCAGAGTCCCTGTACTTTGGGGCATGACCACAATAAGTGAATGAATGTGCCCGTCTCCCTTCCACACATTTGGCACAAAGTGGACTGGGAGTGTCTGTATCTGGCTCAGGGCCATCTTAAAGCGGGGTTTCACCTTCAAAAAATTTTTTTTTTAAAAGTCAGCAGCTAAAAAAAAAGTCGCTGCTCACTTTTAATAAGTACACTTACCCTCCCAGGGCGCCCGCGATGTCGCTCGTGGAGGCCGAGATGTCCCTCGGCTATCCGGATCCAGCGCCGCCATCCTCCATAAGGGAAACGGCTTCACGCGGCCTACTGCGCATGCGCGAGTCGGCGAGCGGCCGACTGCGCATGCGCGAGTGTCATTTGTGACTGGGGAACGCGGTGTGTTGTGGGACACAGTTCCCATAACACACCGCGCCCCATTCACCTGAAGACGGAAGAAGAGAAGATCACCACGGCGCTGGAGGAGGCAGATTAGGACGATCTGCCTAGCAACAGCCATTTCTGGTAAGTAAAAAAAAAAATTTTTTTTAAATTGTTACTAACATTTTTTCTAGTTTTCATTTTCAGGGTGTTCCACCACTTTAAGAGCTTTATAGGCCCCCGGGCAATACAGTGCACTGGGGCCCTGTCTACATGATCACGCACGAGAATAAAAATGCAAATTATCAATAAGGCTATATTTATTGGTACTTCCAGCAAAATCAGTGTTTAAACATTAACACAACGTTTGGACAATATAACACGAGTTTGATGGGCACAGTGGCAGCATTTGGGCATAGTGGGAGCTTTTGATGGGCACAGTGGGAGCAATTGATGGGCACAGTGGGAGCAATTGATGGGCACAGTGGGAGCAATTGATGGGCACAGTGGGAGCTTTTGATGGGCACAGTGGGAGCTTTTGATGGGCACAGTGGGAGCAATTGATGGGCACAGACAGTGGCTGTGTTTGATGCACAACTTGAACTTACTTAAGTAGACATTGTTAGACTTACTTGAGGCCGCCGGCCTGGTGCAGTACAGTGGGTCACTCACAGCAGCAAGGCAGCGCCAGCTATCAAGGGCCGTCTTTCCGCTCCGCTCCCTCTCCATGTTGTCTAAAGAACATGGCAGAGGTGGGCGGAGCCTGTTCTCTAGCCACTGGGGCAGCCGCCGTGCGCTATGAATGCTGGGGCGGCCTCTGATTGATGTCACTGGTTGCTAGCTAGATTCCGGCCGGCGAAGTGAGGAACCAGGGCAGTCAGTCAATTTAAGCAGCAGATTGCAGTGCTGAGGATCAGCCCTGGATGGGGCCCTCCAGACAAGTGGGGCCCCCGGGCAACTGCCCAGCATGCCCAGTTGAAAAAACAGCCCTGATCTGGCTACCCTGAGGGGGGTAAGGTAGGCTTGATGGATTATGTAAATTTGGGTCAGTCTGTCTGAGAGTTTTGGCGAAGCCGCCTTACAAAATTCCAGAGCTTCCCCCCATTCCTCGTCCTCCATAGGTCCCACCGCCCTTTCCCAGCGAGGCTCAAGGCCATAAGCTATTTTAGTTGCTACTGGGGTGGAGAGTATGTTATAAAATGCTGATATTTAGTTTTTGAGGATCTGTGTTTTTGACTATTGCCATGATGACATTTGAGACGGGCTGAGGGGGGGATGAAAAGAATTGAGATTGGGTTGCATGTTTGACTTAAATATCTAAAGAACATGTGGTTGGGAAGATTGTATTCTTCTTTGAGCGTGTGAAAGGTTTTTAGTTTCCCAGCCGTAATTAAAGCCGCTGAACTTTTTTTTTTTTTTTAACACCTGTAAAGGAAAAGGCATAATGAGCTAGTATGCACCGCATACTAGCTCATTATGAAATACTTACCTTAGAACGAAGCGTCGGTAACTTACCTGGTCCACGCCGAGGTCGCTGACATGTTGCCTCGGCGTGTCTTCCGGGTATTGCGACTCCAGCGCTGTGAGTGGCTGGAGCCGCAATGTCGTCGATCCCGCGCATGCGCACGGGGGACTTCTTCCCGGCAGGGTTCGGATTCTGCCGGCCCTTCAGCCGAGAATCCCCCGTGCGCATTTTTACCTACAGGTAAGCCTTATTATAGGCTCACCTGGTAGGTAAAAGTATTTTTTTTGACTTTACTTACACTTTAAATGATGTAGATAGAAGATTCCATGAGTTGACCAGCAATCCACATCAGGGATTTGCCAGAATTCGGGTAGGGTCTTGTTGTGCCATAATGGGGTGAAGTCGTTATATTGAGGAGGCAATGTTCCTATATACGTCTGTATTGATGCAATAGGGCCTTCTCACCACTCCGTAAACTAGTATTTCCGGTGCCTATTGTTGTTGCATAAATTGGGTCTTTAGTGTATCTGGCCCACTTGGGACACATTAGCTGGAGGAACCTCTCTCTGTCTGTCTTGTCAATGTGGTATAGTTGGGATAATTGGGACGCAATATAGTATAGGTTGAAATCCGGCAATGCCATACCTCCCAGGTCAGTTGGGTTTTTTAGCGCCTGCCATGCCAGTTTGTGTCTGTTAGGACCCCATACGAAAGGTTTAAGGAGAAGCTAACAATCTTTTAACCACTTCCCGACCAGCGCACACAGATGTACGTCGACAGAATGGCACGGACAGGCAGGAGGGCTTATATATAAGTCCCTCCTTAATGCCTGTCCGTGCCATCGGGAGTGCGCCGGTCGGGACCCCCGTGAGTCCGGTCGCGGATGCCCGCGGACTCGATCGCCGCAGGGACATCCGCGATCGTCTCACGGGAAGGCTGAACGGGGAGATGCCGAGATAAACAGCATCTCCCCGTTCTGCCTAGCAGCTAGTGACGCCGATCTCTGCTCCCTGTGATTGGAGCAGAGATCAGCATTCACTAGCTGACAGCCACGCCCCCCACAGTAAGAAACACACCCCTAGGCATACTTAACCCCTACACTGCCCCCTTGTGGTTAACCCCTTCACTGCCAGTGTAATTTATACAGGAATCAATGCATTTAAATAGCACTGATTGCTGTATAAATGACAATGGTCCCAAAAATGTGTCAAAAATGTCCGATGTGTCCGCCATAATGTCGCAGTCACAATAAAAATCGCTGATCGCCGCCATTACTAATAAAAAAAAATATTAATAAAAATGCTATAAAACTATCCCCTATCTTGTAAACGCTATAACTTCTGCGCAAACCAATCAATAATCGCTTATTGCGATTTTTTTTACCAAAAATATGTAGAAGAATACGTATCGGCCTAAACTGAGGAAAAAAAAAAGTTTTTTTATATATTTTTGGGGGATATTTATTATAGCAAAAAAAAATAAATGTGTTTTTTTTTCAAAATTGTCGCTCTTTTTTGTTTATAGCGCAAAAAATTAAAACCGCAGGGGCGATCAAATACCACCAAAAGAAAGCTCTATTTGTGGGAAAAAAAGGACGTCAATTTTGTTTGGGAGCCACGTCGCACGACCGCGCAATTTTCAGTTAAAGCGACGCATTGCGGAATCGCAAAAAGGGGCCTGGTCCTTTGGCTGCCAATTGGTCCGGGGCTGAGAGTGGTTAAGCCACCCGTAGGGATTGCATTTTGACAACCACTGTAAAGCGCTGCCTTATTCCGCATGACCACAAATGTAAGGGGCATTTTTCTTTTCAATGACCACCAATGAATTGATTTTAGTGGTTCCTCAAGACCTGAAAATGATTTCAAGGGTCCCTCTGGGGTAAAAAGGTTGGGAAAGACGGTTCTATACCGATCAAGAGAATAATTTCTAGTTGTTGCCTTTAGTTCTCTTTTTCCTGTTGTCTTATTTCAGCACCATGGACAGAAGAGCCGCCATCATCATTATCCTGGTCATAGAGTGTTCTCTGCACTCTTCTATAGTTATCACTAATTCATTTCTCTTCTCATTATTTCTCGCAGTGTATTTGCCGATTGCCAATGTTCTGGAAAGCTGTCACAATTTACTCTGAAATCTTCTCAGTGGCTCGGGGATGTTAACATTGCAATTATCCCATATACAGGCGCGCGGGCTTTAAGCCGTGTCAGTTTTATGGTCTATTAGGTAACGAGGACCGAAGTTAATGAACAAAACTGGAAAAGACTTGGATGTCAAAGGTCTCTCATGCCTGAGTATAAATGACTGTAAAATGAACTGCTGCCAATCGCTCACTGTGTTCATTCAGGAAGGGGCTGGTAAACATGACATATTTCCCAGCACCCCCCTCCTCCAGTCTCCATCCTGAACACTGCACTGATGAAGCTGGCTAAAGGGGGATGGGAAATCAGTGCTGTAGTAGGGGGGCAATTGGGAAGTCATGGGGGGATATGCACTGTATTGCCAAAAGTATTGGGACACCTGCCTTTACATGCACATGAACTTTACTGGCATGCCAGTCTTAGTCCGTAGGGTTCAGTATTGAGTTGGCTTTACAGCTATAACGGCTTCAACTCTTCTGGGAAGGCCGTCTACAAGGTCTAGGAGTGTGTCTATGGGAATGTTTGATCATTCTTCCAGAAGAGCATTTGTGAGGTCAGGCACTGGTGTTGAACGAGAAGGCCTGGCTCGCAGTCTCCGCTCTAATTCATCCCAAAGGTGTTCTATGGGGTGGAGTTCAGGACTCTGTGCAGGTCAGTCAAGTTCCTCCACCCAAACTTGCTCATCCATGTCTTTATGGACCTTGCTTTGTGCACAGGTCCAAATCATTTGGTGGAGAGGGGATTATGGTGTGGGGTGGAGGGGGGATTATGGTGTGGGGGAGGGGGGGGATTATGGTGGGGGGTTGTTTTTCAGGGGTTGGGCTTGGCCCCTTAGTTCCAGTGAAGGGAACTCTTCAGGCATCAGCATACCAAGACATTTTGGACAATTTCATGTCACAACTTTGTGGCAACAGTTTGGGGATGGACCATTCCAGTGCACAAAGCAAGGTCCATAAAGACATGGATGAGCGAGTTTGGGGTGTATGTGGAGAACTGGATTCCCCCTAAGGCTCCCCTGCAGAAGCTGAAGTCAGCGTAACAGGGAGGAGGGAAGCCAGCCAGCAGCACTGCAGGAAAGGGTTGCTGGGGGTTGGGTTCAGTACAGGAGATGGTCAGAGTAGGAGGTCGGGGGTCCCTTTTCCCTTTTTAGGGGAGCCACAGGAGATTGGTGCTGCATGGGAGTTAGCAGTGCTTGGGGGGCACATGAGTGTGGGGGGGGGGGGCATTTTAGGGAACTCTTCTATGTGTAGCGGTGACACCTTTACAAGGTGTCCGCTATGTGTAAATTTAGTTGTTTTTCTCTCAGGGCAGTAAAGGGGTTCTGAGAGCTAATTGGGTAGGTTAACTTTGGCATCAGTATGACTGGGCTGTGTTGGGTTTCTGCCTGATAATGTGTGTAGTAAGGCACACATGACAGGTTTAGAACCAGGCCTGGTTGGACGTTTGGGTACCGGCATTCCTCGGAGCCAATCAGTGGGTGCGTTTGGCCCCGCTGAGGAGTCAGGGGAAGGGTACTTAGGATGCTGGAGTCACGTGTTCGGTGTGTTCGTTCGGCATAAGTGCCTGTTCCTGATTCTAGACCGGGGTAGCCCCGTGACGGGTCCCGGTCAGGGGAGTGTGTGTCGCCCCGTAACATGGTTGGTTTGACAGGCCCCGCAGACCCGCTTGGTCTGGGGCAAGGATGCATCTGTTCCCGAGTCTCGGATCCGGCTGGTCCGAGGCGCAGTAACTGAGGGAGAATTCAAGGCGTCCGGGTGCGCTCTCAACTTGGAGGGGCACCGCAGCTCGTGTAAGCGACCGGGGGAGGACTCTTCGGAGGAGGGCCAACAAGCTGGCATCCTGAGAAGTGCCCGGTTGCTGGGTTGTCAAGGACACTAGAGAATCCACTCTTCCCCAATACTGCCAAGGAGACGGATAACGTTCCAGGTACTGAGGAAAGGTTCCTGCTTTGCTTCTGAGTGCTACTTTAATTCAAGGTCAGAGACTTCGCAAGTTCCGAATTCAAGTGCTGACTGCCATAATCTCTGGCTAGAGATTTGTTCAGCTTTGAGGCGCCCAGCTGCGAGTGGCTACTCCTCTCTGGGTTGGCAAATTGAGACTTTCATATACCTAGCGGTTCAAGGTGCCTGAGTTTTCTTCGCCCTTACCCTCTGTTCCCACATGAGACTGTGTCTGTTGGATGTTACCCTACAAATAAAAACCTTCTAAAAGGACTTTATTGGAGTCAGTGTGCAAAGTCGTTGGGTACTAACCCTGGGAACCCCTAGACCTGGAGGTACAAGCCAAGCGGAGGTAACCGGTAAGCCCAAAAGTCAAGGCCACCCCATCGAGGGTTATGGCAGCTACACATGTATGCATTGTTTGCTAGAGCACAGTAGGACCCACCCCCCGATCAGGGCCGTGTGCACCACACACACTGCACAAACCATCTCACATCTAGTCATGGGGCATACAAGAATGGCTTTAACCGCTTCCCGACCGCCTCATGTAGCTATATGTCTACAGAATGGCACGGCCAGGCAAAACCACGTACCTGTACGTGGCCCTTTAAATGCCTGCCCATGGGTTGCGCGCACGCCGCCGGCGGCGCGCTCGCGACCCGGTCGGGAGCTCCGTGACCCCGGCCGCGAGACCAGCGGACCCGATCGGCGCTGGTGTCCCGCGATCGGGTCACGGAGCTGAAGAACGGGGAGAGGTCTGTGTAAACAAACCTCTCCCCGCGCTTCCTACTCTGCCTGTCATTGATTGGCTGTTCCCTGTCATCGGGAAAGCCGATCATTGACGTCAGACGTCAGCCCCGCCCCCTAATGTAAAAAAACACACACACGTCAGAGCCTATAACCCCTCCCCTCCCCCTAGTGGTTAACTCTTTCACTACAACTGTCATTTATACAGGAATCAGTGCATTTAAATAGCATTGATTGCTGTATAAATGACAATGGTCCCAAAAATGTGTCAAAAATGTCCGACGTGTCCGCCATAATGTCGCAGTCACAATAAAAATCGCTGATCGCCGCCATTACTAGTAAAAAAAAAAAATTTATAAAAATGCTATAAAACTATCCCCTATTTTGGAAAGCTATAACTTTTGCGCAAACCAATCAATAATCGCTAATTGCGATTTTTTTTACCAAAAATATGTAGAAGAATACGTATCGGCCTAAACTGAGGAAAAAAAAAATTTTTTTATATATTTTTTGGGGATATTTATTATAGCAAAAAGCAAAAAATATATTGCATTTTTTTTCAAAATTGTCGCTCTATTTTTGTTTTATAGCGCAAAAAATAAAAACCGCAGGGGCGATCAAATACCACCATAGGAAAGCTCTATTTGTGGGAAAAAAAGGACGCCAATTTTGTTTTGGAGCCACGTCGCGCGACCGCGCAATTGTCAGTTAAAGGGACGCAGTGCCGAATCGCAAAAAGGGGCCTGGTCCTTTGGCTGCCAATTGGTCCGGGGCTGAAGTGGTTAAAGGGTCTGGTCTGCTCGATATACTACTTTCAGTGCTATTATGAAGCAAGCAGACACATTTTAAAGGAACATTAAAATCTTCAGCCACCAAATAGCTACATTAGAAATGTCCCAAACTTATTCACTTGGTTGTAAATGTCCCAGGAACGTTCTTCTCAGGGTGAAGTTCTTGTCCTCAGCTTGGTTAGAATGATGGGCCAATGACTTTGCTTTGGGTTTTGAAGGTTTAATGCACATGTGCATGAAGAGTTGGAAAGTAAGGTGAACCCAAAACAGATTCTCTGGTCTTTCTGCGGGTCTCTCTTGCTTTCTAGGTTCTACTCTCATTGGGCTATACTGGCTGAACACTGGCTCCTTGACATCTGAGGTTCGTGTGGAGCTGAGACTTTGAAATTCAGGGTTGAACAGCATCGGGTACTTCCTGTGTTTCTTACAGACGTAGAAGTGTCTCACCACCTCCATGTATGGGACCACCACAATCTGCTTGTGGGACCTTCCACAATTTACCCTTTTAGCACACCAATATCTTCAAGGAGGCCTCCCGGGAGATCCCTGCAGCACTCCAAAACCTTTAAGCCCCAAGGCGTAAGACTGGTGTTCATAGCAGCATTTTCTTAATGTGATACCATGGAGAGAAGACCATGTACCAGGAAGTGCCTCAGATATATAAACAAGAAGTAAAGCCTCCATTAAAAAAAATAAAAAAACGGAACCTGCAAGGCAAAGGCATAATGAGCTAGTATGCATAGCATACTAGCTCATTATGAATAACTTACCTGAGAACGAAGCCCCCGAAGCGACCCTCATCCACGACCTCCGCCGCCGCCATCAATCCCGGAGTGACTTCCGGTCTCGCCGCTCCAGCGCTGTCATTCGCTGGAGCGGCGATGACGTCACTCCTGCGCATGCGCAGGAGAGCGGCATATCGCCGTGATCTCGGCATGCTCAGTCCGCCTGCGCGCCGCTGTCTACGACGCATGCGCCGTACACTGCGGTGCCTCTTTTTTTCTAAATATCTCCTAAACCATGTAGGTTTAGGAGATATTTATTGGACCTACAGGTAATGCCTTAATCTAGGCTTACCTGTAGGCCAAAGTGGTTTGTAAGGGTTTACAACCACGTTAATAGCTTATCCAGCATGCACAGCAAGCTCCCAAGCCTGCTGATTGACCAGGTACCAAATCCTTAAAGCAGACCATCACCCTTAAGTAAATATAATTTTGCCCTGCCTCCTTGGTAGTTAAGGGTTCCTAGAGGCCCCCCTAGCTGCAGCCAAAATTTGGGGTCTCTGGACCCAAAGGGTCCTGAAATGTCATTGCTGCAGATGGACACAGTTGGACCGATTTTGGGGCCCTGTATCTCAGGGCCACTTGGTGCTAGGAACCCCATGGATATGTTACAGTGTTGGTTCCACTGGGTTTGCACACCAAATTTGGGGTTCCTAGCACCGAGTAGCCCCGAGATACGGGGCCCCAAATTCGGGTTGGAAAATGTCATTCTCTGCTGCAGAAAAGTGCTTGACTCGAGTATAAGCCGAGGGGGGCATTCCCAGCACAAAAAAATATGCTGAAAAACTCGGCTTATACTCAAGTAAATACGGTAATATTTGCTTGATGGTCACTATTGGTTTTAACCTCTTGCTTACCAGGCACTTAACCCCCCCCCCTCCTGCCCAGAGCAATTTTGAGCTTTCAGCTCTGTCACTCTTTGAATGACAATTGCGCGGTCATGCTACCCTGTACACCCATGGTGTTTTTATTTCTTGCTAAACAAACAAAAAAAATAGAAATTAAAAAAAAATAAAAAGTTTCATAGTTTGTTCTAAAATTTTGCAAACGGGTAATTTTTCTCCTTCATTGATATTCACTGATGAAGCTGCACTGATGGGCACTGATGGGCTGCACCGATGGGCACAGATAAGGGGACACTGATAGGCACAGATAATATGACACTGATGGGCATTGATAAGACGGCACTGATGGGCCCTGATGGGTGGCACTGATGAGTGGCACTGATGGATGTCACTGATAGGCACTGGTAGGTGGCACTAGG
>CM053029.1:611034142-611110003 GCA_028564925.1 Lithobates sylvaticus
GCAAGTGACACTGAAAGTATAATGACTACAACTCCCATTGTGCCGATCACTAACCAGGATGTCAACCAAGGGGATGGGCTTATAGGTTGATAAGGAAGCGGCGTGTTGAGGGAAAAGTGAGAGTGGCTCTATAATTGCTCTCTTGCTAATGTTTATACTAAATGATATTTCCTGACGCCAACATGGCAGCATACTAGTGATAGAGCTCCGCCTCTTGACCACTCCCTCAGGACCAGTGAATAGCATAAATAAAGGCATAGTTAGCCGCCACCCCATTCTTCTTTTTTTTCCTCATACCTCCACACACCAGTGATGAAGTAAGCACCGAATAAAAGAGTGTTTCCCCAATGGGATCTGTCAGTTCTACTAGGCTTTCTATCGGCCCATCCCTGTGCTCCAACCGAGTGTAAGAGTCCAGGGCTTACTACGCATGCACCAATGGTGCGTTGCCGCAAGAGGAAATCCGTGCCAACTGAGTATGCGCCAGAGACGCTTTAGTGCGCCAACCCGCACCTGCGCTGAAGACCTGATGGAAAAAGGCAGGAAAATGCCCAGGAGGTGCACAGGAAATGACACGTACCTGACAGATGAGTCCAATTGGGCAGGAGGAGGTCTCCCGTACGGATCCGACTGACGGCCCCTGGAGGTGGGTACAGGAGGCACGGAAGTCAGGAAGGGTAAGGGAGCCTGGTGTAGGGGTCCGGAAGTTGGTGATGGCGGTCCGCTGTTGATGAGGTGAAGTGCAGGTAAGCAGGGTTCACAAGTAGTAAGGTAAAGTTCCGGTATGTAGAGTTTTCTGACAGCGAGGTGAAATAACGGCAGGTAAACTCACGTCACTCAGCGGGTAAGGGATGGTGATGGGGTTCCCAATACAGGTGGTGAAACTCACTGTAAGCCGGATATAATACGGGATAAGCAGATACAGGTCCCTTGAGCAGGAGATATAAGAAGTCCAAATCCAAGCAGAAGTCGGCAACGTTCAAACAGCACAGTACAAAGGAGTTGGCAGGAGAATGGTCGGTCAAGCAGAGGTCTGAGGCAGGCGGAAATCCGGATAGTCCAAAGGGTTAAGCCAAGGTCTTTACAGGTAAGCAGGGTATAACACAGGAACAAACAGATCACTGAGAGATCACAGGAACAAGGTAGTGGCTGGTGCAGAGTATCAGGTATACTGAAGATCAGGCAGCACTAGCCAGCAGGTGCTGCTTGATTAAATAGCCCCATTGGCGCCAACAGTCCATACAGGTGGATGTGAATCACAGGGCGCGCGCCCTTGGACGCCAGCGCGCGCGCGCACGCAAGCCCGCGCTCACGGGAACGCGCACACCACCATGCGTCGGCGCGCGTCGGCGCGCGCCAATCAACCGCCTGGAACCACGATTTTCCTGACAGTGCCCCCTCCTTAAGGGCAGCCTCCGGATGCCCAGTTGCGCCAATTTGGAAGCATGAGAGTCTTTGAAAGTTCGTAGTAACTCACTGGCATGTAGATTTTCCTCAGGCTCCCATGAGTTGTCCTCGGGCCCATACCCCTTCCATTTGATGAGAAACTGGATCTGACCACGTCTTTTCCTACAATCTAAGATTGATTCCACCTCAAATTCCTCTTCGTTGTTGATAATGACAGGTTTGGGGGGACCGGTCCTACGGCCCACAAATGAATTTGGAATCACGGGTTTTAAGAGAGTAACATGGAAAACTGGGTGGATCCTTAGGGAAGTGGGTAGATCAAGTTCATAAGCGACATTGTTAATTTTCCTTTTTACAGGAAAGGGCCCTAAAAATTTTGGACCCAGTTTCCGGGAAGGGCATGCCAATTTCAAATTGATGGTGGACAACCAGACCTGGTTACCGGGTTCCAGGATGAGTTCCCCACGTCTCTTTTCATCAAAGGTTCTTTTGTAAGTTTCCTGGGCTTTAGTCATGGTCTCCTGCAGTACTTTATTGTTAGTGGAGAAAAAGTCCAAGGTTTTGGATACTGCGGGCACTGAACATTCAGGTATTGATTGAGGTAGAAAAGATGGATGGTAGCCGTAGTTGGCAAAAAACGGTGTCTGATTGATGGATGAGTGTAGAGAGTTGTTGTATGAGAATTCGGCAATGGGAAGCAGAGGAGCCCAGTCATCTTGAGAGAAAGTAGAAAAACAGCGTAAATATTGTTCTAGAGTTTGATTAGTTCTCTCAGTCTGCCCATTTGTCTGTGGATGATATGCCGAGGAGAATGCCAATTCAATTTCCAAAGATCCACAGAGGGCCTTCCAGAATCTGGAGGTGAACTGGACACCACGATCTGAAACAATATTTTTTGGAATTCCATGTAATCTTACCACTTCTTTGATAAATGTTTTGGCTGTTTCCATGGCTGACGGGGTGCCCTTCATGGGTAGGAAGTGGGCCATCTTTGATAGTCTGTCTACAACGACAAAGATAGAAGAAAACCCCTCCGATGGGGGAAGTTCGACAATAAAGTCTATTGAAACCATATTCCATGGCCTTTCTGGGACTGGTAGAGGTTTTAATAGACCCCAGGCTCTTGTCCGGCTAGTTTTGTTTCGTGCACAAACATTGCATGACTCAACATATCTTTTACAATCCCGGGTCAGATGAGGCCACCAGAAAGTACGTTGCAGCAGATTGGTTGTTTTTTGAGTGCCGAAGTGCCCTGCCAGTTTGTGGTCGTGGCATAACTCTAGTACACGCACCCTTAATTCTTCTGGTACTACAATTTTGTCTTCATGCCAGAACAGACCGTCCTTAACGGACATCCCATCCAGAGGACGCATCCCAACGGAGGCTTGTTTGATCTGAGAAATAAGATCCCCCTGTAAGAGCAAGAAGTTCCCAGAAGGTAAAATGGTGTCGGGAAGTGGGGCCTGTTCGGTATCCAAAAACATTCGGGAAAGAGCATCTGGTTTGGTATTCTTGGAACCTGGTCGATAGGTTATGTGGAACTGAAACCGTGAGAAGAATAGAGCCCACCTGGCCTGCCGAGGTCTTAATCTTTTGGCCGTCCTCAGGTACTCCAAGTTCTTATGATCGGTGTAAACCAGAACAGGGTGCGCAGCACCTTCGAGTAGATAGCGCCATTCCTCCAATGCTACCTTTATGGCAAGAAGTTCCCTGTCGCCCACATCGTAGTTTCGTTCTGACGAGGTCAGTTTGCGGGAGAAGAAACCCACAGGATAAAGAAGGGCCTTGGCACCCTGTCGTTGGGACAACACGGCACCTACTGCAATCTCGGAGGCGTCAACCTCTAATACGAAGGGCAAAGCTGGGTTTGGGTGTTTGAGAATGGAGGCCGAAGTAAAAAGTCTCTTGAGCTCTTCAAAGGCCAGTTGTGCTTTGGGAGTCCAGAGAAATCGAGTCCCCTGTTTGGTGAGTTCGGTAATAGGGGAAATGATGGAGGAAAAACCTTTAATAAACTTTCTGTAGAAATTGGCAAAGCCAACGAAGCGTTGTACTCCTTTTTTGTCCATGGGTGCTGGCCAATCCAGGATAGCGGATACCTTTTCAGGGTCCATTTTTATTCCATCAGCAGAAATAATTAATCCCAGGAATTGCACGGTGTGGATTTCAAAACTGCACTTTTCAAGTTTGGCGTATAATCCATGCTGTCTCAGGCGGGCAAGAACATTTCGGACATGCTTGCGGTGATCATTCAAAGAAGTAGAAAAAACTAAGATGTCATCTAGATAAACAATAACGTACAGATCCAGATAATCGTGGAAAATGTTATTGACAAAATGTTGGAACGTAGCAGGAGCGTTACACAGGCCGAAAGGCATGACAAGATACTCATAATGTCCAAATCGAGTGCGAAAAGCCGTTTTCCACGCGTCCCCTTTTCGGATGCGGATTAAGTTGTAAGCCCCGCGAAGATCCAGTTTAGTAAAGATTTTGGCTGTCCCCAGTCTTTGGAAGAGTTCTGGCACCAGTGGTAGAGGGTATCTATTCTTGATGGTAATTTTATTTAATTCCCGGTAGTCAATGCAAGGGCGTAGGGAGTGGTCCTTTTTCTCAACAAAGAAGATGCCCGCGCCGGCCGGGGACGTGGAGGGGCGGATGAAGCCTTTTGCTAGATTTTCATCTATGTAGTCTTTTAGAGTGCCCAATTCCTGTTCCGTTAATGGAAAAATCCTTCCAAAGGGGACTTCTGTTCCAGGTAGTAATTCTATGGGGCAATCATAAGGCCTGTGGGGAGGAAGAGTTTCTGCCCCCTTTTTACTGAATACATCCACAAAGTCCCGGTAGGGTTCAGGAATGGACTGATGGAGTTCAGCATCAGACCCCATACAGAGAAGAGGAGCCAGTTTGACAGAGGTTTGACATTGACAATTCTGCCGACAATATTCAGAAGAGAACTGGACTTCCCCTGTGGCCCAGTTGATATTGGGGTTGTGGGCCCGCAACCAGGGCATTCCAAGTATGATTGGAAAAAGTGGAGATGGTATGACGTCCAGACAGAGAAATTCTTGATGTTGAAAGTCTATAGTGGCTAATAGAGGTGTGGTTTCTTGGGTTACCGGACCGGAACTAAGGGTGGATCCATCGGCCAGGTGTACTGAAAGACCTCGGGTCTTGGGTTGAAGAGGAATGCCATGGCTGGTTGCGAAGGCTTGATCAATGAAACAGCTGCATGCTCCTGAGTCAATGATGACCGATACTGGAATGCTCCGGCCGGAGAGCTGTAAAATAATGGAGATCGCCAGGTGAGTGCCAGTTGGAAGCAAGACAGGTGCACACAAGGAAGAAGAGGGCAGGCACTTACGTGTCTTGTTGGGGCACATTCTTGCATAATGTCCAGGTTCACCACAGTATAGGCACAGGTTGTGGGCCCGTCTGCGCATCTTCTCTTCAGGAGTCAAAGAAGGTCTGAGCAACCCAATCTGCATTGGTTCCGGAGCTCCTGTCGCTAGAGTAGATGAAGCTGAAGGAGCCACACCGGGTGGCCCGGTGACCTTGGGGACCATCCAGAAGGGACGAGAAGGTCCGGAGGCTCTTTCGGCCCGTCTTTCCCTGAGACGGCGGTCAATTTGCACTGATAAGTTGATAAGTTCATCCAAAGTTGGAGGAACCCCCACTCGAGCCAGTTCATCTTTCAGAGGGTCTGATAATCCTTTGCGAAATTGATGGCGTAACGCCGCATCATTCCATTCTGTATCAGAGCTCCAACGTTTGAACTCGACGGCATAGTCCTCGGCCGTTCTGCGACCTTGCTGTAAGGACTGTAATGCGACTTCGGCCGTAACGGTGGGTTGAGGGTCCTCATATAGCTGTGACATAGCAGTGAAGAGACTATTAAAGGACTCCAAGGATGTGGCTTTCTGTTCCAGCAGGCGGTGGGCCCAGGTCTGGGGTTCCCCTGTCAGGAGGGAGATGATGAAGCCCACCTTAGTAGCTTCCAGAGAGAAAGTCCGTGGCTGTAGGGCAAAATACAGCTCACATGCGTTACGGAAGGCACGGAACTTACTTCGTTCCCCAGAAAACTTCTCGGGTAGGGGTACTTTGGGTTCTGGGGGTAACATAATTACAGAAGGTGGCTGGGGAAGTCCCGTGGAAGACGTTCCTTGAGAGTTAGCGGACAAAGTCTGAACCTGTTCCATCAAACGGGTGTAACCTTCCTGTAGGCCTTTTACTGCTTGGGTGAGACCCGCTAGATGTCTGCCTAGTTCCTCCATGGGGGAGACCCCCTGCCCGGACTCGGTCATGGCTGCCTGATACTATCACAAACGGCACGTACCTGACAGATGAGTCCAATTGGGCAGGAGGAGGTCTCCCGTACGGATCCGACTGACGGCCCCTGGAGGTGGGTACAGGAGGCACGGAAGTCAGGAAGGGTAAGGGAGCCTGGTGTAGGGGTCCGGAAGTTGGTGATGGCGGTCCGCTGTTGATGAGGTGAAGTGCAGGTAAGCAGGGTTCACAAGTAGTAAGGTAAAGTTCCGGTATGTAGAGTTTTCTGACAGCGAGGTGAAATAACGGCAGGTAAACTCACGTCACTCAGCGGGTAAGGGATGGTGATGGGGTTCCCAATACAGGTGGTGAAACTCACTGTAAGCCGGATATAATACGGGATAAGCAGATACAGGTCCCTTGAGCAGGAGATATAAGAAGTCCAAATCCAAGCAGAAGTCGGCAACGTTCAAACAGCACAGTACAAAGGAGTTGGCAGGAGAATGGTCGGTCAAGCAGAGGTCTGAGGCAGGCGGAAATCCGGATAGTCCAAAGGGTTAAGCCAAGGTCTTTACAGGTAAGCAGGGTATAACACAGGAACAAACAGATCACTGAGAGATCACAGGAACAAGGTAGTGGCTGGTGCAGAGTATCAGGTATACTGAAGATCAGGCAGCACTAGCCAGCAGGTGCTGCTTGATTAAATAGCCCCATTGGCGCCAACAGTCCATACAGGTGGATGTGAATCACAGGGCGCGCGCCCTTGGACGCCAGCGCGCGCGCGCACGCGCGCGCGCGCGCACGCAAGCCCGCGCTCACGGGAACGCGCACACCACCATGCGTCGGCGCGCGTCGGCGCGCGCCAATCAACCGCCTGGAACCACGATTTTCCTGACACCTGTGGCACCCGTGCCATTTGGTATCCACCAAGTCTCTGTCTCCATCTCCAGAGGCTTCAAGGACCCGAGGTGCAAGGGAGGGAGGCCTCCCCACTACTTCGGTCTCACGTTAAGTACGTGGCCCTCGTGACACCGAGGAGTGTTCTCTTTGGGACATAGTGTACAATGCATTATTCTTAACAGCAATTAACTCTGGAAGGAGAATGTCAGAACTTCAAGCCCTGGGAGCCTCAGAGCAACATATAAGATTCTTTCCAGATTGGGTCGAACTAAGGCCGGTCGACCACTTTATTCCAAAAGTAGCAACGCCCTTCAACCAGGCTGGTATTTTGGCTTTGCCCAACTTCCCAGAAGAGCTCTCAGGAAATCTGCATGAATTATATTTCTCCAGGACCTTAAGGAAATACTTATCTGTTACTGCCCCATTTAGATCTTCGGAGAAGCTCTTTATAATCCCAACAGGGAGGTCTTGTGGGAAGGAGGCCACTGCAAGAACCTTGGCAGGATGGATTGACAAACTCATACGGAGAGCATACCGAGCAAGGAGTGGCAACCTTCCTGCAGTGGTGCACCGGGGCGGTGGCAGCTTCATGGGCAGCTCTCTCGAATGTGTCCATGGAAACCATCGGTAGAGCAGCATCTTCTCAAAACACTTTCTTAAGACATTGTAGAATCGACCCAGGCGCCTTGTCGTCTGTGTTTAGGAAGGAGGACTATTCAGTCTTCTGCTATGTCTTAACCACTTCCTCCCAATGACACCAACAATTGGGTCCAACGATACCAATGTTGGTACACAATCTCTCCTGCTGACACCGACGATGGGGCACTGTTTATTCCCACTGACGTCGGGACCTTTTCTACTCCCAATGGCCACAGTCTGACCCCCCCCCCCCTAAAGTCTGAGGAAGATTAAACTGGCCCCCTGTTTAGAAAGTTTGGAGACCCCTAACATAAGCAATGAGTATTTTGTCACTTCTGGGTTCAGAGCTGTCATTGCTCAGCCGCTGTAGCCGGGGAAGCCACAAATCCACAACGATCTGCGCTTGATTAGCTGCCGTTCTTGTGCAACTGTAGTTAGTTACAGCCAGGAGGATGTATGTAGAATTGGCTACACTGGGCCTCTGGGGGGACCATGCAAAGCTTTGGAGCCACCCCATAGACAGTACTTTGCTAGAATCTCAAGTCCATCTTTTGCCAAATAGATTGGCCCTCAGATTGAAATCATGCAGCAGCAAGAACATTACGTAAGCATGGTTAACACATCATAATTATTGTCTCATGATTTTAATTATACTTTAAATTAGATTTGCAGTTCTAGTGAACTTTCGTCATATATAACGCATAATTCTTCATAAAGAATTTCCTCCCGGGTCATTTCTATGAGCAGCTCATTGTGACATTTACTTGCTTGCTGGATGTCAGTGATGAAAATATCAATTTGTAATGCAGCACTGGAATGCTGCAATTATATCTTTACAAGACCTGGAACTTCAACATTCCTAGAACTAAGAAAAAGCCTGAAATTTAAATTAAAGCTGGCTAAATGTGTTCTCTACATACAGGTATGAAATCATGGCATGGCCTAAAGCCTTCCATCACTAATATCCAGTAGCAAAATAAATACATTGAGCTGAATGACTAACTAGAGACAGGTATCGTTGTGGTCTTTTTTTCCAGTGTGCCTCCACGACGTGAAGAATGACAGCTGAGGGGCCAAACGTTTGTGGCCATATGGCAAATATTTTGTGGACACCTCACCATCACACCGATAGAAAGTTGGGCATCCGATTCCAAATCTATGGGCATTAATCTGGAGCTGCCCCGATTCCCTGTAACAACCTGCACTCTTCTGGGAATTCTTTCTACAAGGTTTTGGTAATATGTCTGTGGAAATATGTGCCCATTCAACCAAAGCAGTGCTTCTGAAGTCAGTTACTGATGTTGAATGCGGTTCCAGTTCATTTGAAAGATGTTCAGTAGGGTTGAGGACCAAAGGTGTTCAGTAAGTTTGAGGACCAAAGGTGTTCAGTAGGGTTGAGGACCAAAGGTGTTCAGTAGGGTTGAGGACCAAAGGTGTTCAGTAGGGTTGAGGACCAAAGGTGTTCAGTAAGGTTGGGGACCAAAGGAGTTCAGTAAGGTTGAGGACCAAAGGAGTTCAGCAAGGTTAAGGACCAAAGGTGTTCAGTAGGGTTGAGGACCAAAGGTGTTCAGTAGGGTTGAGGACCAAAGGTGTTCAGTAGGGTTGAGGACCAAAGGTTTTCAGTAGGGTTGAGGACCAAAAAGTGTTCAGTATGATTGAGGACCAAAAGGTGTTCAGTAGGGTTGAGGATCAAAAGGTGTGTTCAGTAGGGTTAAGGACCAAAGGTGTTCAGTAGGGTTAAGGACCAAAAGGTGTTCAGTAGGGTTAAGGACCAAAAGGTGTTCAGTAGGGTTGAGGACCAAAAGGTGTTCAGTAGGTTTGAGGACCAAAAGGTGTTCAGTAGGGTTGAGGACCAAAGGTGTTCAGTAGGGTTGAGGACCAAAGGTGTTCAGTAGGGTTGAGGACCAAAGGTGTTCAGTAGGGTTGAGGACCAAAGGTGTTCAGTAGGGTTGAGGACCAAAGGTTTTCAGTAGGGTTGAGGACCAAAAGGTGTTCAGTAGGATTGAGGACCAAAAGGTGTTCAGTAGGGTTGAGGACCAAAAGGTGTGTTCAGTAGGGTTGAGGACCAAAGGTGTTGAGTAGGGTTAAGGACCAAAAGGTGTTCAGTAGGGTTAAGGACCAAAAGGTGTTCAGTAGGGTTGAGGACCAAAAGGTGTTCAGTAGGTTTGAGGACCAAAAGGTGTTCAGTAGGGTTGAGGACCAAAAGTGTTTAGTAGGTTTGAGGACCAAAGGTGTTCAGTAGGGTTGAGGACCAAAGGTGTTCAGTAGGGTTGAGGACCAAAAGGTGTTCCGTAGGGTTGAGGACCAAAGGTGTTCAGTAGGGTTTAGGACCAAAAGGTGTTCCGTAGGGTTGAGGACCAAAGGTATTCAGTAGGGTTGAGGACCAATGCCCAGATAGCAAGGATAACTTGCCACAAATTTGTGATAATGTTGGATTTGTATGTCTGTCACCCTGCTGCACATTTTTACTGTCAAGTTGTACACTTGCAGAGCACTTAAAGCACAAGTTCTAGTTGACACTTTTCCAATTTGTAGTAAATTTGCGTGAAAAGTGTCAGGGCTGGGCTCAGCCCTTCCTTCTCTGAGCTGGCCCCTCAGCTGTTGGCTAATTGCCAGCTCCCATCTCTTCAGGGTGACTCACCTGTTGATGATATCCTGCTCGTTAGTCCTGCCTACTTAAGCTGCCCAGTTCAGATGATCTCTGCCTTCGCCTTGGTCTCATCTCGAGAGACGCTCTCCTGTGTTCCTGTTAAAGACTTGCTTGGCTGACATTCCTTCTGGCTCCAGATCCTGCTTGCTGTTCTATTACGCTGTTCTCTGGCTCCCTGACGTTTTGGCTTGTCTGACTATCCGTTCCGGTTCCTGAACTCTGGTAATGTTTTGACTACATTTACTCTGTTTACCTTTTTTTTTTTTATTATCATTAAACAAGTGAGATTTAACTGTACTTCTGTCTCAGTCTGATTCATGGTTTCTGACAGCAAGTCTCTAGCAAGAGCAAAGTTGCAGTGGTGAGTCTACAGAAAAAGCTCTGCAAGTGTACAGCATGAAAATTCAGACACAGTGACCCCCTGTGGTGGGATGACTATTGCACAACATTACTGAACCAGAACTTGCAGCAGACTTGCAGAATGTTTGCAAAGAAAGTTGATCTGGAGTCCTGCAATGCGGACTTGCTGCAATTGTGCAACAAATTTGTGAAGCCTGGCAAGTCTAGCAATAGCTTAGGACAATTCCAAAAATATTGATATTGAGTTCTTTATTAAAAAAAAAAAAAAATGTTTTGCCATTAATCTTTGTGCTAAAGCCCTGGTTCACATTGTAGCGTCAAATAGCATGCAAAATTGGCGGCTATTGTCGGAAATGGCACCATCCGAATCTGTGTGGCGCTGCACCTATTCCCAAAATAGAGCCTCTGAGAGCCTGAGCCAGCAGCTCCTGTCCCCTTCCAAAGCTCAGTGCTCTAATGAGCGCACGGGAGGGTGGGGGGGGGGGGGGGCAAGTGCAGAGCAGAGAGACAGAAACTGACAGTCACCAGCTCTCTGCTCAGGGAGCTGTGAGAACCGAGTGATCGGCGGTGTTTGATCGCTCGGTTCCCAGTCTTAGGGCAGGTTCACATTAGACATATGCAGAGCGGAAACATTTGTTTAGTTTCGGATGGATTAGTTATGTTACTAATTTCGTTTCGTTATGGAATTACTTTTTGCTTTTGGAATTTGTTTAGTTTTGATTCGTTTTCAATAAATTTAGTTAAGTTTTCATTAAAATTCATTTCATTTAACCACTTAAGCCCCGGACCATTTGGCTGGCCAAAGACCAGAGCTTTCTTTGCGATTCGGCACTGTGTGAAACTGAAAATTGCACGGTCGTGTGACTCCCAAAAAAAATTGGTGTCCTTTTTTTCCCACAAATAGAGCTTTCTTTCGGTGGTATTTGATCGCCCCTGCGGTTTTTATGTTTGCGCTATAAACAAAAAAATAGCGACAATTAAAAAAAAAACGCATTATTTTTTACTTTTTGTTATAATAAATATCCCCTAAAAATATATAAAAAAAACATTTTTTTCCTCAGTTTAGGCCGATACGTATTCTTCTACATATTTTTGGTAAAAAAAAAAAAATCGGAATAAGCGTTTATTGATTGGTTTGTACAAAAGTTATAGCGTCTACAAAATAGGGGATAGTTTTATGGCATTTTTATTAATGTTTTTTTTTGTTATTAGTAATGGCGGCGATCAGCGATTTCTATCATGACTGCGACATTATGGCGGACACTTGGGACAATTTTGGCGCAATTTTGTGATCATTCACATTTATACAGCTATCAGTGCAATTAAAAATGCATTGATTACTGTGTAAATGTGACTGGCAGTGAAGGGGTTAACGACTCACGAAGCTCCCGGTGGGCACGCGCGCAAGCATCGCAACCTGCCTCTGAGGCGGTCGGGAAGCGGTTAATAAATTGTTCTAACGAATTCCAACTCTTCCGAATGATTCGAATTCGGATCAGTCGAAAAACGATCGACGATTCGAATTCTGTGTCAAGAAATAGCTGGTTGTTAAGCAGCGGGCCGGAAAATGTTTTTTAATCCAGAAAAAAAAAAAATTAGATTTCCTGGTCCCTTAACCACTTCAGTCCCGGACCAATTGGCAGCCAAAGGACAAGGCCCCTTTTTGCGATTCGGCACTGCGTCGCTTTAACTGACAATTGCGCGGTCGTGCGACGTGGCTCCCAAACAAAATTGGCGTCCTTTTTTTTCCACAAATAGAGCTTTCTTTTGGTGGTATTTGATCGCCCCTGCGGTTTTTATTTTTTTGCGCTATAAACAAAAATAGAGCGACAATTTTGAAAACAATGCAATATTTTTTGCTTTTAGATATAATAAATATCCCCAAAAAAAAAATATATAAAAAAACATTTTTTTCCTCAGTTTAGGCCGATACGTATTCTTCTACATATTTTTGGTAAAAAAAAATCGCAATTAGCGATTATTGATTGGTTTGCACAAAAGTTATAGCGTTTACAAAATAGGGGATAGTTTTATAGCATTTTTATTAATATTTTTTTTTTACTAGTAATGGTGGCGATCGGCGATTTTTATTGTGACTGCGACATTATGGCGGACACATCGGACATTTTTGACAGATTTTTGGGACCATTGTCATCTATACAGCAATTAATGCTATTTAAATGCATTGATTCCTGTATAAATGACAGTGGTAGTGAAAGAGTTAACCACTAGGGGGAGGGGTTATGGGCTGTGACGTGTGTGTGTTTTTTTACATTAGGGGCGGGGCTGACGTCTGACGTCAATGATCCGGGAACAGCCGATCAGTGACAGGCAAAGTAGGAAGCGCGGGGATAGGTTTGTTTACACAGACCTCTCCCCGTTCTTCAGCTCTGTGACCCGATCGCGGGACACCAGCGGCGATCGGGTCCGCTGGTCCCGCGGCCAGGGTCACGGAGCTCCCGACCGGGTCGCGAGCGCACCGCTGGCAGCGCGTGCGCGACCCACGGGCAGGCAATTAAAGGCCCCGGACTCCGGCTCTGTGATTTGCCGGAGCCGCGTGACGTCACTCGCACGCATGCGCACGGGAGCCGCGAATAACGGCACAGGCTAGGGAAGAAACGGCACTTAGTTTAGTTTCTACGGCGCACGTTTAGGAGATATTTCCACTACCTATAGGTAAGCGTTATTCTAGGCTTACGTATAAGTAGTAGTCCAAAAAGTGGGTTTACAACCACTTTACACCGCGCAGTGCTTGTGTTTTTCATGATAATCAGGAGATTGCTCTTCCGACATTCAGATGAACCGGAGATTGCAGTGTTCATCCCCTAGATGTCGGGAAAGCTCTGAGACAGGATCTAGAAGCTACAGCTCCGTTCCGTCAGTCCCACCATTTGTTTGTTTCTTTTCATGGGGGCTTAACGCCTCCAGAAGCGGTGACCGCTCACTCAACCCGAAGCGCGTCTACATCATTGGTGGCTTCACGACACTCCAGAAGTGATTTGCAAAGTGGCCTCGTGGTCTTCAATTAACACGCTCATGGCCATGGGCGTCCGCAGAACTTTTTTCAGGGGGGAGCGTTTTGGCAGCGGCGATACACAGTCGCATTTAACCCTTTCTTCGACCGCTAGCGGGGGTTAAAAGGTTTTAAACCCCGCTAGCGGCCGAATAGCGCCGCTAAAACGATGGTAAAGCCCCGCTAAAACTAGCAGCGCTTTACCGATAACGCTGCCAGATGGCAGTGGGAAATAGCTCTTGAGATAATTCAGCTTCACTCCATACCCATATAAATATCGCCTAGAGAATGTACATCTTTCTATTTGCAATGTATTGCAATACATACTGTATAGGTTGTTTTCATCAAGATCAAAATATGGCCACTAGACATGTGCAATTCGTCTCGTTTTTTTTTCGTTTTTCGTTCAAATTCGTTATTTTCGTTCATTCGTTATCGTACGAATGAACGAACGATTCGCTAAAAATTTTAACGAATAACGAATGTTCGAATCGAACGAATACAAAAACAACGAAAATCCGAAATAACCAAATTAGAAACAACGAAACTACGAAAGAAGAAAATCCGAAAAACGAAAACAGGAACAACGAAAATCAAAATGAACAAAAAAATTCGTACATTTGTAACTTTTTTTTTTTGTTGAATTGGTAATTTTCCGTGTCCCTTACAATGGCGCTGCTTAACGTGCTTCGAATGGATTGAACGAAAACATTTGTACATTCGTAACTTTTTTTTTTTTCCGATTCGTAATCTTCCATGTCTCTTACAATGGCGCTGCTTAACGTGCTTCGAATGGATTGAACGAAAAAAATTCGTACATTCGTAACTTTTTTTTTTTTTTCGATTCGTAATTTTCCGTGTCTCTTACAATGTAATAATAGCATACACATTACATAACATTATGAATTATGCTCCGATTACGAATCTACGAAAACAATGTTACGAAAGTACGAATAAATCAATCTAACGAAAGTACGAATGTAACTAAATCTACGAAAATACGAATGCGTCCGAATTTCGAATAAACGAAAATTAAACTAACGGAAAAACAAATCAACGAAAAAATAACTCTTACGAAAATACGAATCGTTACGAATCAACGGAAACGAAAAAAAAAAACGAAAACGAAAATAAACAATTTTTTTTCGGAAACGGAAAAAACAAAACTAAAATAAACAAATTTGTTTGTTGTGCACATGTCTAACGAATTATCGAATCGAACGAATATGAAAAACAATGAAAATCCGAAATAACCAAATTAGAAACAACGAATCTACGAAAGAAGAAAATCCGAAAAAACGAAAACAGGAACAACGAAAATCAAAAATGAACGAAAAAATTCGTACATTCGTAACTTTTTTTTTTTCGATTCGTAATTTTCCGTGTCTCTTACAATGGCGCTGCTTAACGTGCTTCGAATGGATTGAACGAAAAAATTCGTACATTCGTAACTTTTTTTTTTCGATTCGTAATTTTCCGTGTCTCTTACAATGTAATAATAGCATACACATTACATAAAATTATGAATTATGCTCCGATTACGAATCTACGAAAACAATGTTACGAAAGTACGAATAAATCAATCTAACGAAAGTACGAATGTAACTAAATCTACGAAAATATGAATGCGTCCGAATTTCGAATAAACGAAAATTAAACTAACGGAAAAACAAATCAACGAAAAAAATAACTCTACGAAAATACGAATCGTTATGAATACGAACACCGACGACTTACAAATTTATGAATCGTTACGAATCAACGGAAACGAAAGAAACTAAACGAAAATAAATGAATTTTTCTATTGTGCACATGTCTAATGGCCACAACAGATGTATTGCAATACATTGCAAACCTCTGTAACGCAATGGCGGCCATTGCGTTACACAGGGCAACTGTCTTCACTCTTCAACACCTTCTTACGATTCCGAGGGGGGGGGGCAATTGCCCCCCTTGCCCTATGCTGCGGACGCCCATGCTCATGGCGCACTACTGCATTGAGCCGGCCTCTTTGTCTTCTGTTCATTTTGGTTTACATATCTTGTCCGTTGATGGTGCCAATTAAACCTTTTTTTCTTTAGCCCGGCACTTTGCCCACCCGGGTGTGTACGGCGAGTTATTTCCCACACGTGGGCTGCCATGGAGTCTGTCAGGAAAACTGAAAATTTCCTATTAAATTCTTACCATAATTTTCCTTTCCTGATGGACTCGATGGCAGAAGGAGTTTCCCTCCCAGTAGCTGGAGTAGGCTAAATTATGGAACACGGCCGGAACAAAGATTTATGGGAGAAGAGCCCTATGAGGTATATGAGCAAAAATCTGAATGCAATCTATAGACTGGGGGGGGGACCTCTGGGGGGATCTAGGATGGAAAAGGACCTGGGGGTCCTAGTAGATGATGGGCTCAGCAATGCCAAGCTGCTGCTAACAAAGCAAACAGAATATTGGCATTAAAAAGGGGATCAACTCCAGAGATAAAACGATAATTCTCCCGCTCTTCAAGACTCTGGTCCGGCCGCACCTGGAGTATGCTGTCCAGTTCTGGGCCCCAGTCCTCAGGAAGGATGTACTGGAAATGGAGCGACTACAAAGAAGGGCAACAAAGCTAATAAAGGGTCTGGAGGATATTAGTTATGAGGAAAGGTTGTGAGCACTGAACTTATTCTCTCTGGAGAAGAGACGCTTGAGAGGGGATATGATTTTAATATACAAATACCGGACTGGTGACACCACAATATACAAATACCGGACTGGTGACCTCACAATAGGGAGAAAACTTTTTCGCAGAAGGGAGTTTAACAAGACACGTGGCCACTCATTCAAATTAGAAGAAAAGAGGTTTAACCTTAAACTACGTAGAGGGTTCTTTACTGTAAGAGCGGCAAGGATGTGGAATTCCCTTCCACAGGCGGTGGTCTCAGCGGGGAGCATCGATAGTTTCAAGAAGCTATTAGATAATCACCTGAACGACCGCAACATACAGGGATATACAATGTAATACTGACATATAATCACACACAGAGGTTGGACTTGATGGACTTGTGTCTTTTTTCGACCTCACCTACTATGTAACTATGTAACTATGTAAGGTATGAGGGGGCGGGATTAACCCACATGTAGGCTGCCATGGAGTCCATCAGGAAAGGAAAATTACAGTAAAGCCCCATACACACGGTTGGAAAATCCGACCACCAAATCCATTGGATTTGGTCCGACGGATTTAGTCCGATGTTGGTGTTGCATACACACGGTCGGACAAAGTTGTCGGAAAATCTGATCATTCTGAACGTGGTGACGTTTGTTGCCTACGACGGGACTACGTAGAGGCTAGTAGCCAATAGCTTTGGTCTTGTAATGTGATCTGAGCATGCGTGGCACTTTGTCCGTCGGAATTCGCTACACACGATCGGAATTGGTGTGATCGGACTTTGTTGTCGGAATATTTATAGAGCAGGAGATAGAACTTTGTCCGTCGGACAATCCGATGGAAACTGTCCGATGGTGCATACACACGGTCGGAATTTCCGACAACATTGTCCGATAAGACAGAATCCATCGGAAAATCCGACCGTGTGTATGGGGCTTTAGTATTTGATAGAAAATTTTCAGGTTTTTTAAATTTTTTTGGTGGGGATATTTATTATAGCAAAAAGTATAAAATATATATATTTTTTTCAAAATTGTCGCTATTTTTTGTTTATAGAGCAAAAAATTTAAATCGCAGAGGTGATCAAATACCGCCAATAGAAAGCTCTATTTGTGGGAAAAAAAGGACGTCAATTTTGTTTGGGTACAATGTCACACGACCGCGCAATTGTCAGTTAAATCGACGCAGCACCGTATCGCAAAAAATGACCTGGTCATTAAGGGGGCAAATCCTTCCGGGGCTGAAGTGGTTAATCACCCGTCTGCATTAGCCCTGAAAGGAAAACTAGGCGGGTTTTTGGTTGTTGTTTTATATCTTTCTGTTTAATCCACAAACAATTAATAAGTGACATATAAAGATTCTATAAGAGAATTCAGCTATGTGAGTAATTTGAACATCGACTAACCAGCCATGTAAAGAATTCTCACTTTGGAGGCTTCAGCCTTTCTCAATCTTTTTTTACCTCCGAGGAACCCTTGAAAATAGTTTAAAATCCGGGGGAAGCCCTGAAGTCTCTTCTACAGATTTAGGTATGTTGGTGTCATCAGTGAGCTGTAGTTATAGCAATAAACAAACATGTAAGCATAATAAACACTTATACTATATGAAACAGAAATTGAATAATAAATATCAGAATGACAGAATCACAGAAAACTCAATTTGCATCGCTGCTCTGGGGCAACACTGACTTTTTGCTACTGCGAGCACTCATTGCAGGATTTCAATTGGTGCTCAGGGGGAAAAAAAAACTTTGCATTGGTGATCAGGGAAACATTTACATTGGTGCTCAGTTAAATGTTTACATTATGGGATCAGTTAAATGTTTACATTGGGGATCAAGGAAACGTTTCTCTGATCCCCAATGTAAACATGTAACTGAGCACCATTTAACTAACATGTTTACATTGGTGCTCAGTTAAATTTTTACATTGGGGATCAGGGAAACGTTTACATTGGTGCTCAGGGAAACGTTTACATTGGTACTAAGTTAAATGTTTACATTGGGGATCAGGGGAACGTTTACATTGGTGCTCAGTTAAATGTTTACATTGGCGCTCAGTTAAATGTTTACATTGGTGCTCAGTTAAATGTTTGCATTATGGGATCAGTTAAATGTTTACATTGGGGATCAAGGAAACGTTTCTCTGATCCCCAATGTAAACTTTTAACTGAGCACCAATGTAAACATTTAACTGGGCACCATTTAACTAAAATGTTTACATTGGTGCTCAGTTAAATTTTTACATTGGGGATAAGGGTCAGGGAAACGTTTACATTGGTGCTCAGTTAAATGTTTACATTGGTGCTCAGTTAAATGTTTACATTGGTGCTCAGTTAAATGTTTACATTGATGATCAGAGAAACATTTACATTGGTGCTCAGTTAAATGTTTACATTGGTGCTCACTTAAATGTTTACATTGGGGATCAGGGAAACGTTTACATTGGTGCTCAGTTAAATGTTTACATTGGGGATTAGGGAAACGTTTACATTGGTACTAAGTTAAATGTTTACATTGGGGATCAGGGGAACGTTTACATTGGTGCTCAGTTAAATGTTTACATTGGCGCTCAGTTAAATGTTTACATTGGTGCTCAGTTAAATGTTTACATTATAGGATCAGTTAAATGTTTACATTGGGGATCAAGGAAACGTTTCTCTGATCCCCAATGTAAACATTTAACTGAGCACCAATGTAAACATTTAACTGAGCACCATTTAACTAAAATGTTTACATTGGTGCTCAGTTAAATTTTTACATTGGGGATAAGGGAAACGTTTACATTTGTGGTCAGGGAAACGTTTACATTGGTGCTCAGTTAAATGTTTACATTGGTGATCAGGGAAACGTTTACATTGGTGGTAAGCAGGGAGTACAGGGTGCTGTGCCTTTTACCTGCTCCATCTTCATCCTCACTGTGCGGCAGCTGCACATCTCCACCCTGATGAGGTTCTGAATCCCCTGTGGGTGGTGAGCGACCCCAAGAAAATCCAGCACTGATAGGACATTGATAAAGCACTGTTATCAGAGGACATAAATGTGCTGAAATGGTGGTAGAACCCTTAGGGACCTCTCACAGAACCACAGAGGTCCACAGAACCCCAACTGAGAAACCCCGGGCTAGATAAGGCGGAACTCAATTGTATCTGAGCACCACAAGCTGAAAATACGATTTAATTCATTTTTAATATTCAAAGCAAACTCCCCCATCCATGTCTCCATCCATCCATCCATGTTTCCATCCATCCCTGTTTCCATCCATGTCTCCATCCATCCATTTCTCTCCATCCATCCATGTTTCCATCCACCCATGTTTCCATCCATGTATCCATCCATCCATGTCTCCATCCATCCATGTCTCCATCCATCCATGTCTCCATCCATCCATGTTTCCATCCATCCATGTCTCCTTCCATGTCTCCATCCATTCATGTCTCCTTCCATGTCTCCATCCATCCATGTCTCCTTCCATGTCTCCATCCATCCATGTCTCCTTCCATGTCTCCATCCATCCATGTCTCCATCCATCCATGTTTCCATCCATCCATGTCTCCTTCCATGTCTCCATCCATCCATGTCTTGAGGCGATTCAGTTCGCATTTGCAGCGCTATACAAATCATTCATTCATTCATTCCATCCATCCATGTCTCCATCCATCCATGTCTCCATCCATGTCTCCAGGATTTATTTTTGTTGAGAAATCACTTTGAAAAACACCTCCCTAGAATTTCTAGCTGCAACCATCTTGAGTAAGGGCATTCACGTAGCATTTACTTCCTGGAATCCAACTGCCCTTAGCTCAGGCATGCAGGCTAGGGTTGCCACCCGTACAGGATTGACCCAGACAGTCCGGGTTTTGACACTTGTGCCCGGTTTTCTGTCCACTTGAAACCCAAACACAACATACCCCTGGGTCACAATTGTCAGGTAAATCTGTCCAGGGGGTGGAGCCAGTGGGGTAGACACACAAACTGAAAGAGGATTTATTCCAGCCTGTGCTGTGTGCTCTATGCCTTCTCCACCAGCCTGTGCTGTGTGCTCTATACCTTCTCCACCAGCCTGTGCTGTGTGCTCTATGCCTTCTCCACCAGCCTGTGCTGTGTGCTATATGCCTTCTCCACCAGCCTGTGCTGTGTGCTCTATACCTTCTCCACCAGCTTGTGCTGTGTGCTCTATGCCTTCTCCACCAGCCTGTGCTGTGGGCTCTATGCCTTCTCCACCAGCCTGTGCTGTGTGCTCTATGCCTTCTCCACCAGCCTGTGCTGTGTGCTCTATACCTTCTCCACTAGCCTGTGCTGTGTGCTCTATACTTTCTCCACTAGCCTGTGCTGTGTGCTCTATACCTTCTCCACCAGCCTGTGCTGTGTGCTCTATGCCTTCTCCACCAGCCTGTGCTCTGTGCTCTATACCTTCTCCACCAGCCTGTGCTGTGTGCTATATGCCTTCTCCACCAGCCTGTGCTCTGTGCTCTATACCTTCTCCACCAGCCTGTGCTGTGTGCTATATGCCTTCTCCACCAGCCTGTGCTCTGTGCTCTATACCTTCTCCACCAGCCTGTGCTGTGTGCTCTATGCCTTCTCCACCAGCCTGTGCTCTGTGCTCTATACCTTCCCCACCAGCCTGTGCTGTGTGCTCTATGCCTTCTCCACCAGCCTGTGCTCTGTGCTCTATACCTTCTCCACCAGCCTGTGCTGTGTGCTCTATACCTTCTCCAAGAGCCTGTGCTGTGTGCTCTATACCTTCTCCACCAGCCTGTGCTGTGTGCTCTGTGCCTTCTCCACCAGCCTGTGCTGTGTGCTCTATACCTTCCCCACCAGCCTGTGCTCTGTGCTCTATACCTTCTCCACCAGCCTGTGCTGTGTGCTCTATGCCTTCTCCACCAGCCTGTGCTGTGTGCTCTATACCTTCCCCACCAGCCTGTGCTGTGTGCTCTATGCCTTTTCCACCAGCCTGTGCTCTGTGCTCTATACCTTCTCCACCAGCCTGTGCTGTGTGCTCTATGCCTTCTCCACCAGCCTGTGCTGTGTGCTCTATACCTTCCCCACCAGCCTGTGCTGTGTGCTCTATGCCTTTTCCACCAGCCTGTGCTGTGTGCTCTATGCCTTCTCCACCAGCCTGTGCTGTGTGCTCTATACCTTCTCCACGAGCCTGTGCTGTGTGCTCTATACCTTCTCCACCAGCCTGTGCTGTGTGCTCTGTGCCTTCTCCACCAGCCTGTGCTGTGTGTTCTATACCTTCTCCACCAGCCTGTGCTGTGTGCTCTATGCCTTCTCCACCAGCCTGTGCTGTGTGCTCTATACCTTCTCCACCAGCCTGTGCTGTGTGCTCTATACCTTCTCCACCAGCCTGTGCTGTGTGCTCTATACCTTCTCCACCAGCCTGTGCTGTGTGCTCTATACCTTCTCCACCAGCCTGTGCTGTGTGCTCTATACCTTCTCCACCAGCCTTTGCTGTGTGCTCTATACCTTCTTCACCAGCCTGTGCTGTGTGCTCTATGCCTTCTCCACCAGCCCGTGCTGTGTGCTCTATGTCTTCTCCACCAGCCTGTGCTGTGTGCTCTATGCCTTCTCCACCAGCCTGTGCTGTGTGCTCTATACCTTCTCTACCAGCCTGTGCTGTGTGCTCTATACCTTCTCCACCAGCCTGTGATTGTGTGGTGTGTGGTGATTCTAAATGAATGGGGGGCTGGGCTGACTGGAGGAGGAGAGAGATCGCTGTTCCTAATCAGTAGGAATATACAATCTCTCCTCCTCTGTCAGAGCGTGGATCCGCTTTGTTTACACTGGCAGATCCCCGTTCTGCCTCTGCGTGGAGCGATCGCGGGTGGCTGGCGGAAATTGCGCCTGCCAGCTATGTGCACGGGCTCCAGGGCCGCGCCGCGGGCCTGCTATATCTGTTACACGAAGCAACGTACGATGACGGCGATTTGCACAAATAGAGCCCATCTGCCGCACTGCAACTGCCGCGGCTTGTCTATAAAGGGGCTTCCAGGCGCGTTTTTTTTTTGTAAAAGTCAGCAGCTACAAACACTGTAGCTGCTGACTTTTAATAAGGACACTTACCTGTCCAGTGATCCCGCGATGTCGGCCCCCCCAAGGACGATCCGTCCATTGGATCGGCTGCCGGCGCCGCCATCTTAACGAAGGGAAGCTTCACTGCCCGTTTCCTACTGCGCATGCACGAGTCGTGCATCGCTTTGTGAATGGCCTTGTGGTTTTCTGGGACACACACATGTCCCAGAAGGCAACGGGGCCGCTCGCCGAAGAGGAGGAAGCGCCGCGGAATAGGAAAAGGCAGATTAGGAAGACTGCCTAGCAACAGGGGTTTCTGGTAAGTTAAAAAAACATTTTTTCAAATGTTTTTTTTCTATTTTTTTAAAGAATATTAATGCTATTTTTTATTTTACGGTGGCCCTCCGCAGCTACAGTGTTTGTAGCTGCTGACTTTTAAACAAAAAAACTTTTTTGAGGGTGGAACTCCCACCAAACTCTCCAGGGTGAACCCAGCCTAACAGTAAATACACTTTTTGCCCCCGCCCACATATCAATAGGTGTCCCTCTTGCCCCAGGCGCTCTTCTTTTGGGTGGAGGCGGCAGGTGAACGTCAGCTGTCTCTACCATTTCCACTGACGGCATTCTTTCCTGATGATGAGGATGGTGACATTTTATTTTTAGCTCCATGCACACAAAACAAAAGCTGCTTTTATAGGTATTTGAGCTTTTATTTTCTCTGCCTAAGCCCCGGCGGTCACGCCGAACACACGACATTCAATGGAAGTAGCAGAAATGTAGTACTGCTTGAGGTGCGACTTGGAAGACATCTGCGACTTCATGCAGAGATGTCTATGCAGGCCGTAGCTGAACGTAGTGCAAAAAATACTTCTACTACACCGATTGGAGTCAGAGTCGCACCGATTTGACTGCTTCCATCGCAAACAAATCGCACGACAAGTCGCACCCGTGTGACCGGGGGGCTTGAAGTGTTACTAAACCCACAATAGTACAATCAGTCTGTATATGCAGTAAAGCACGCTTGTTCTACTTACTGTGGAACCTAAGGGGTTAATCCTCAACATTGTGTAAAAATGCTGTGTGATCCTGTCTTCTCTGATCCTCCCCTTCTTCCACTGTCCCTAATCCATCTTCTGATTGTACAGACAAAGAACTATGAGGGCAAGCTGTGCATGCTCAGTTTGGTGTGTATTGCTAAAGAGTTTTCTTTTGTGCATCAGCACTGTGCAGCCGTATAGGACAGGAGGAGAATAAAAAATCCTCCTACAAGCTTTTACCAGACACTGATAGAAGTCACAAGACTGCTATATACTGCTGATGAGAAAAAGGGATTTGCAGTTTATATTTACTAAAATAATTTCCATGTTCTGTGTACTGTGGGAGACCAGATATAGTGAATGCAGAGTCCTGGGAGATCAGATATAGTGAATGCAGAGTCCTGGGGAGATCAGATATAGTGAATGCAGAGTCCTGGGGAGATCAGATATAGTGAATGCAGAGTCCTGGGGAGATCAGATATAGTGAATGCAGAGTCCTGGGGAGATCAGATATAGTGAATGCAGAGTCCTGGGGAGACCATATATAGTGAATGCAGAGTCCTGGGGAGACCAGATATAGTGAATGCAGAGTCCTGGGGAGATCAGATATAGTGAATGCAGAGTCCTGGGGAGATCAGATATAGTGAATGCAGAGTCCTGGGGAGACCATATATAGTGAATGCAGAGTCCTGGGGAGACCAGATATAGTGAATGCAGAGTCCTGGGGAGATCAGATATAGTGAATGCAGAGTCCTGGGGAGAGTAGATGTAGTGAATGCAGAGTCCTGGGGAGATCAGTAGGGTTGCCACCTTTTCTTCAAGTCAAACCCGAACACTTTAGCGGCGCACAGCAATTTTCTTTTTATTGTATAAACTATACATATATGTTGCTATTAAATAACAATTCTAATCATATGAAGTTAATAACAAGAGTCCCCCTTTATATCAGAGTCCACAGAGTTTCCCTTTTACTTTTGAACTTGCAGAGTTCCCTTTCACTGTAAGGGGGGACTCTGCAGACTCTGATGTAAGGGAGAACTCTGGGGACAGTAACATAAGGGATGCTCTGGGAACCCCGATGTAAGGGGGAACACTGTGACCTCTGGTGTAAAGGGCAACTCTGATGTAAGGGGTGCTCTGAGAACCCTGATTTACCTTAGTGTACTCACTCAGAGGCAGGAGAGAGAAGAGGGGAGACTCCAGTCACAGACAGGGATGGATGGTGAATTCATTCACCCCCTTGGCAGTCTGCACCTCTCATCCAGATCTATCTGAGGCTGCTGGACTTCAAATTTTCGTCCTCAACTTTTCTTTTCTTAAGGCGCAGCGCCAGGGATTGGAGTGTGGACAGACACAGAGGGGTAGGGATGGGTGGGGGAAGAGGTGCAGATCGAGTCCTCTCTCCTCTTCTGTCTGTGTGTGTGTTTGGGGGGGGGGGGACTGTTAGTGCTGGATTTTGGGCAGTGTGAAGGAGGGCAACAGACACTCTCAGCTTAGACAACTACAGCCAGCAACCCTGCTGGGAGGCCATAGTCCATTCTGAATAATGTGTCCGGGTTTCAGGCAGTCTGAAACCCGGACGCATGATTCCAAACCCGAACTGTCCGGGTTAATCCTGGACAGGTGGCAACCCTAGAGATCAGATATATTGAATGCAGAGTCCTGGGCTGATCAGATATAGTGAATGCAGAGTCCTGGGCTGATCAGATATAGTGAATGCAGAGTCCTGGGAGATCAGATATAGTGAATGCAGAGTCCTGGGGAGAGCAGATATAGTGAATGCAGAGTCCTGGGCTGATCAGATATAGTGAATGCAGAGTCCTGGGCTGATCAGATATAGTGAATGCAGAGTCCTGGGGAGATCAGATATAGTGAATGCAGAGTCCTGGGGAGATCGGATATAGTGAATGCAGAGTCCTGGGGAGAGCAGATATAGTGAATGCAGAGTCCTGGAGAGAGCAGATATAGTGAATGCAGAGTCCTGGGGAGATCAGATATAGTGAATGCAGAGTCCTGGGAGATCAGATATAGTGAATGCAGAGTCCTGGGGAGACCAGATATAGTGAATGCAGAGTCCTGGGGAGAGCAGATATAATGAATGCAGAGTCCTGGGGAGAGCAGATATAATGAATGCAGAGTCCTGGGGAGACCAGATATAGTGAATGCAGAGTCCTGGGGAGACCAGATATAGTGAATGCAGAGTCCTGGGGAGATCAGATATAGTGAATGCAGAGTCCTGGGGAGAGCAGATATAGTGAATGCAGAGTCCTGGGGAGAGCAGATATAGTGAATGCAGAGTCCTGGGGAGAGCAGATATAATGAATGCAGAGTCCTGGGGAGAGCAGATATAATGAATGCAGAGTCCTGGGGAGAGCAGATATAATGAATGCAGAGTCCTGGGGAGACCAGATATAGTGAATGCAGAGTCCTGGGGAGATCAGATATAGTGAATGCAGAGTCCTGGGGAGACCAGATATAGTGAATGCAGAGTCCTGGGGAGATCAGATATAGTGAATGCAGAGTCCTGGGGAGCAGATATAGTGAATGCAGAGTCCTGGGGGAGATCAGATATAGTGAATGCAGAGTCCTGGGGAGACCAGATATAGTGAATGCAGAGTCCTGGGGAGACCAGATATAGTGAATGCAGAGTCCTGGGGAGACCAGATATAGTGAATGCAGAGTCCTGGGGAGATCAGATATAGTGAATGCAGAGTCCTGGGGAGATCAGATATAGTGAATGCAGAGTCCTGGGGAGACCAGATATAGTGAATGCAGAGTCCTGGGGAGATCAGATATAGTGAATGCAGAGTCCTGGGGAGATCAGATATAGTGAATGCAGAGTCCTGGGGAGATCAGATATAGTGAATGCAGAGTCCTGGGGAGAGCAGATATAGTGAATGCAGAGTCCTGGGGAGATCAGATATAGTGAATGCAGAGTCCTGGGAGAGCAGATATAGTGAATGCAGAGTCCTGGGGAGAGCAGATATAGTGAATGCAGAGTCCTGGGGAGAGCAGATATAGTGAATGCAGAGTCCTGGGGAGATCAGATATAGTGAATGCAGAGTCCTGGGGAGATCAGATATAGTGAATGCAGAGTCCTGGGGAGGGATCAGAGGGGGGAGAGAGGGGGGGAGTGGCCTGCTGATGATGGAGTAGAGACACACGCTCAGGGAAGCTCCTCCACCCCACGCGTCCATATGGCTGAATGAGAGACTTTTCCCTGTCTTCTTTCTCTCATATTAAGAAAGAGAAAAACCCCTCAATGGTCGCTCTGTAGCGGTGCACAGTACGGGATTCCCGGGGGTTGCTGAAGCCAGCCCGAGCGTGTGCTACCTACTACAGCGCTATCTTCGCTGAGATAGCTAAACCCAAAGCCGAGGGTGACGTCACACGCCGTCTCCTGCTCGCCGCTCACGCTAGAGCGGCGGGAGATTCAAACCAACAGACCGGCTTCCCCAATAGCAGGAGCAGCTGAATGAAAGAGACGAAAACCGCAGGAGGAGGGAACCCTAAAGAATTCACGGGACTTTTAGGATGCCTCTGAAAACCTCTGCCCCTGAAGCCCCCCCCAAACCTACAAGGAGAAGGTGAGAAGATAATATACTGGAAGCTGTGTATATATTGGAGGAAACTGGGGGCCAGGCTAGGCATCGGTGCTGGTTTCTTTTCCTTATTCTACTGCCAGAAAAATATAAGCTGAGCCGCGCTGTGCAACTCTGTTGGGCTTTTTTTTTTTTTTTTTTTTTTGGATCAGGGTTGCCTTTTTTTTTTTTTTTTTTTTTTAAGTATTGCTGGAGTGCGCATATACACTGGGATCCCTTTTAAATCGTAAATTGAGGACTACTCCCCTGCTAAGAATGTAACCGGTGCTGGGTTGTGCTGGATATATGTGTTTTTCCATTTATTCTTTTTCTATCACAACTTGCCTTACTGCTAAAAATACAGGCTGCGTAGTGATATGCATGTGTGACTGGCTCTTTCAACAGCAATCCTAGGACTGTCATTCACAAAATCACAAATTGTGAGTTATTGCCAAAGCATTTGTACCGGTCCCTATTCCATCTAATAATTGGAGCAATCTTGTCTGCGATTTCTCTTTGCAAATTATAAGCCTTGTGTTACATATATGGGCTCATTCCCCTTACCGTAGAGCGGGATGAGGAGGAGAGACAGTGGAGAGAGCCGGAGGTCTGTGCAGCCTGAGATTCGGCAGTGCTTCCCGGGAACCAGGGCAGCAACTTCCCGGGGTCGTGCGGCAGAGATCCTTGTGTCCGACAGCAGAGCGGGGAGCAGCACAGGGGAGACCCGAGCAGAGAGAGTAGGAGTGGAGACCCGTACAACCGGAGGTAGGGTCGCGGACCGACCAGCTGTGAGCCGAACGGAGAGCCGGGTAGCCGGTGGCAGAGGGGCGGATCGACCAGCAGAGAGCCGAACGGAGTGCCGAGCAGACGAGACCCAGGTAGGGGAGACCCGAGTAGAGGAAAGCCGATCAGCTATAACTCTAGCTGGGAATCTGCCAGCACTACAGAAACCAGCGGTGATACAAGCTGACATAGAGGGGAACGGAAATATAAAAGAGAATAGAGTGAGTGAAAGCCCCAAAGTTGTAAGAGACCCCCAGGCGTTCTCCTCTAGCGTGGGCAGGTTGGAGAAACTAACAATGGAGGCAAATAAACAACAAGGAGAGGTGGCCCCTGAAGTCAGAGAGACAGATCTGAGAGCAATATTACTGGCACTCCCGACACGAGCGGACATAGAGGAGATAATCGCAAGGCATATGGAGGCACATGGCAGGGATCTGAAGGGGGTCCAAACGGAGGTGCAGCAACTTACGGAGAAGTTTGAAGTGGAGAAAAACACCCTCACCGCTCTGGAGAAACGGGTCGCCCATCTGGAACAGGTACAGACTATACAATCTCTTTATGCTTCCCCAATTCAGCTCCGTATGGAGGAATTAGAGGACCGTAGTAGACGCAAGAACCTCAGGTTTAGGGGGATCCCCGAGGCAATAGGGAAGGAGGTACTGCAATCTACAATCACCGCTATATGCCAACAGCTGGCGCCCTTCCCCCCTCAACAGGCCCTAGAATTTGAAAGGGTACATAGAGCTCTGGGCCCCCCATCAGTAAACTTAAAGAGACCGAGAGACGTGATATGCTGTTTCCATCGTTACGTGCATAAAGAATTGATTAGTCGCAAAGCATGGGAAGTTGGAGAGATCTTACATGAGGGGTTCTCGGTGAAGATTTTACCGGATTTGTCAAGGGCGACCCTACAACGTAGGGCAATACTACGTCCGCTACTAGACAGAATTAAAGAGACAGGAGGCACATACCGATGGGGGTTCCCGATCTCCCTGAGTATAAAAAAGGGTCCACAAGTATTCAAGATGAAACATCCCGCTGACATTCCAGACCTGTTTGACTTTTTGGGGGTGGAAGCTATAGAGGTACCCAATTGGTTACAGCCTAATCCGGGGTTGGGAAGAACAGTGAGGCCTCCGCAGAAGACACAGGACGGAAAGACTTAGAAAGAGAGGTCTCCCCGTCTTGGCCCAGCATCTCCCTTTTTTTTTTTTTTTTTTTTTCCGGCTCGTTATCTCTGTACACCCCGTCAAACTAAGGGGAGAGGTTAAGAGTGAAGACATACGGTGTATTGAACAGTTGGAGACCACCTCTGACACAAGGGATTTATTTATTTATTATTATTGACTGTTCATTCCTTTTTTTTTTTTTTTTGTTTTTAGGGAAAAAAGAAGGGGGAAAGAAAAACCTTTTTTTTTTTTTTTTTTTTTTTTTTTTTTTTTTTTTTTATTGGATTATTAGGTGGGGTATAGGGGGGAGGTCCCCTTTTAAATAACTTTCTAAATTTTTTTTTTTTTTTTTTTTTTTTTTTTTTTTTTTTTCTTCCCTTTTTTTGGGGTCCACTAAGTAATACCCACTAAGTGAGTGAGACATCACTAGGCACAATACACATCGTACACGGAGGAGTACTAGGTAGGGCAGGGAAAGATACAGGGTAATAAATTTTTCCATAACACAATACAATATCACTCTTTTTTTTTTTTTATTTTTTGTTTTTTATATTTTTTTTTCTGGGATTACACCACAAAGTAATTGGAAAACAGAGTTTCACATGGGGGGGGGGGGGGGGGGTATAGGGGAAATAAGGGGGAAGAGAGGGGAGTATATATGTACAGCTCCTTCCTTTTCCCCCTTTCTTTCTTGGTTTTTCTTTTTGTTGTGGAGAGGGGTCTCTTTTTTTTTGTTTGGGGTTTTTTCTTTTTTTTTTTTTTTTTTTTTTATTTTTTTTTTTTTTTGGTTTGTTTTTGGGGAATATAAACACACTGAATCACATTAGAATAAGTAATGACACTAAAAGAAGAGAAAGGGGGTTTTCTGTGCACTTTGAGAAAGGTAATATCCCCTCCTGAGTAAATATTTTTTTTTTTTTTTTTTTTTTTTTTTTTTTCTTCCCTCTTCTTCCCCTCCCCATGATGTAGGATATATGTAAACCTGTGGGGAGTATGAATTGTGAATAATAAGTAGTATGGAATTAGGTACTGGAAATGAAAAAGCAGAATGTGGAGATTCAGTTTATGTATTTATTAATTTTGTTAGGTAATTAGTTATTCATTTATTATTTATGTATTTATTTAGTTATGGGTTTTTTTTTTTTTTTTTTTTTTTTTTTTTTTTTTTTTTTTTATATATTGCTTTCCTTGGTGAATTTATTTATGTATGTATTTATTTTCAGAGGTGGTAGTTATATGGAGATGCGGAGGAAATAGAACCCCTAATCCCTACTATTGATCCATGTAGGAGGGGGGGTAAAGAATGTGGAGGGAGGGGGTTGGAGGGTGGAGCCTGGGGGAGGGAGGAGAGTGGGAGGAGGGGAGAAGGTAGAGGCGAAAACATACGAATGTCAGGAAGAGGACAAGATGTCAGGAAACCATATGAAATCATATGTATATGGAAGTTAGGGGGAAGAAAGTCCCCCCCCTTTTTTGCTTTGTCTCTCTGTCTTTTCTCTTTTCCCTTTTTCCCCTCTCCCCTCTCCTTTTAGTGTTCTTATTGTCCCGCACCCCCCGTCCCCTCATCCGCTCATCGTTCTTCCCCACATCCTCACTTAGGCCTGAGGGACAGATTGAGGTAACCCTCACCCTCGCCTCGACCTTCTACCCCTGTAATAGTTATCCCCTTCGGAAGAGTGGAGGGTTAGATCCTTTAAACAGGTCTTATATCAGTAAGCAGAGTGTAGTTTAGGGTGGAGACGGGGAGCGGGAGGAGGGGGGAGGAGGGGAGAAGGGGGAGTGGGAAGAGAGGGGGTAAGTGGAAAATATAACGAGGCAAGAAGGCAGAGGAAATAAAATAGGAGGACAGACGGGTGGGGGGGGGGAGGAGCAGAGCTCCCCATTAGATTCAGGTAAATCCCCCATTTAGGTTTGAACCCACAAGAACCAGGAATAGTGGTTCATAAGTGGGGATTTTCAATTTTTTTTCCTAAGGGATTTAGAGGGTGGGGAGGGAACAAGGGAGGGAAGGGGTTTAGGATTTTTTTTTTTTTTTTTTTTTTTTTTTTTTTTTTTTTTTTTTTGTGCCACTGTCTCTCGGCGAGAATGGAAGAGATAAAAGTGATTACTCTAAATGCGAAGGGACTAAATGTCCCGGAAAAAAGAAGGATGCTGCTTAATGAATTGAGAAGGTCTAAGACGGATGTGGCATTCGTGCAGGAGACCCACTTCAAAGTAGGGGGGCTCCCCTTTTTACAGAATAGATTTTTTCCGTGTGCATACCATGCCCCCAATCAGAAAGCAAGATCTAAAGGTGTATCGGTCTTGATATCAAATCGGGTGCCATGGAGTCTTATGGGTAAAATTGAAGATATAAATGGTCGGTATCTCTTCCTAAAGGGCCACTTAGCAAATATAAAAGTAACTTTGGCCACAGTGTATGTGCCGAACGTACGTCAAGATGTCTTTTTGCGGAAAGTTTTATTAGCGCTGGAGGGGTTTGCGGAGGGAAAGTTAATCCTAGGGGGGGATTTGAATATCCCATTGGACCCTGGGGTGGACACCTCCTCTGGGAGTTCATCAATTCCAAGGGGCACTAGGAGGAATATTGTACAGAAGCTACAGGAACTGAGGCTAGTAGACGCATGGAGACTCCTTCATGGAGGAGAAAGAGATTATACTTTCTTTTCTAACCCCCACCAAGTATATTCGCGCATAGATTTATTTCTGATCCCACACCATTTGCTTTCTTCAGTACGGGAGATATCCATAGGAAGTATAACGTGGTCAGACCACGCCACAGTAATGATGCGCCTCGCCGTGTCGTGCTCGGCTCCCTCCCCGGAGTGGCGGTGGCGATTAAATGAAAGTCTGCTGCAAAATCAGGAAATCAGAGAAGATGTAGCTAAGGAAATTAAAACATATTTCCAGATAAATGACACTCCGGGGGGTGACCCTGGCACGATATGGGAGGCGCATAAAGCAGTGATACGGGGGATCTTAATTAAACATGGATCCAGACTGAAGAAAGAGAGAGAAAAACAGATAAAAGGGTTGCTAGAAGAAATACAGGCGTTAGAACAACAGCATAAGAAGACACAGGCACCGCCGGTAGGGAGGGAACTGGCGCATTTGAGACGACAGGTTACGGATATCCTCCGGTATAAGGCAAAGGCAGCGATACAAGTAGGCAAAAAATCAACATATGAATTAGGAGACAAATGCAGTAAACTACTTGCCGGGAAATTGAAGGAAAGAAGTAGAACAACATATATACCTAAAATAAAAGGAGGGAAGGGACAAATAATTTCACTGCCAAGAGATATAGCCCAGAGGTTTGGTGAATATTACTCTTCCCTATATAATTTGAACCCGGCATTAGCACCCTCGACAAAGTTGGAGGAATACCTCAGTTCCGCAAGGTTGCCGCGACTAACATCGGAAATGCGGCAGAATTTAGAGAAACCTATTTCAAGTGAGGAGGTAAACATGGCGCTGAGAACAGTGAAAGCGGGGAAAGCCCCAGGACCTGATGGATTTTCAACACAGTATTATAAGGAATTCTTTGCAATTCTGGGTACCCAGATGACAAAGGTTTTTAATGCAGTGGGACACACCGCCGCATTCCGGCCGGAGACATTATTGGCACATATATCAGTGATACCAAAGGAGGGGAAAGACCCGGCAGAGTGCGGTAGTTATCGACCCATCTCATTATTAAATGTCGATCTAAAACTTTTTACTAAGGTACTGGCCCTCCGATTACAAATCTTGCTCCCCCAGCTAGTAAACATGGACCAAGTAGGGTTTATCCCGACCCGTGAGGCGAGGGATAACACTATTAAGGTACTTAACTTGGTCCAATACGCAAATAAAACAAATACCCCATGTGTATTTTTAAGCACGGATGCAGAAAAAGCATTCGACAGAATAAATTGGAAATTTATGCTAGAGGTGCTTAAACACATGGGTATGGGAGACCATATGATAAAATGGATAGCCGGAGTATATACCAAACCTCAAGCAGCGGTTAAGGTGAACGGATTAATATCAAAATCTTTTGGGATTACAAATGGCACGCGCCAGGGGTGCCCGATGTCACCTTTATTGTTCGCCCTAACATTAGAGCCGCTACTCAATAAGATTCGACAAAACCCAGACATCCAAGGGGTAACGGTGGAGGAAAAGAACTATAAGGTCTCTGCGTATGCAGACGACCTGTTGTTTTCCATCTCGAAGCCACAAGTGTCACTTCCTAACCTGATGAAGGAATTTGAGATCTATGGAGAGCTATCAAACCTAAAAATTAATTATGCTAAATCGGAAGCGATGGGGGTGAGATTGACACCGTCAATACGAAACTCCATACAGCCAAATTTTAATTTTAAATGGGTATCTAAGACATTGAGTTATCTGGGCACCCATATACCATCTAATATAGGAAATACTTTTACAGTTAATTTCTTACCACTACTGAAAACTGTAAGGGCATTATTAGACAAGTGGCAGCACGGACTATATTCATGGTTCGGTCGCTGTAATACTATTAAAATGTGCATCTTGCCAAAATTCCTATATTTATTTCAGGCGCTGCCTATTGCCATCCCAAGAGATTTTTTCCGACAAATACAAGCTTTATTTACAAAATTTATATGGTCAAAGAAAAAACCGAGGCTTAGTAGAGGGCTTATGACGATGCCTAAGAGATACGGGGGAGTGGCGGTTCCCGATGTATTGGGGTATTATCAAGCGGCCCACTTAGGGAGAGTAGTGGATTGGAGTAGACATGAAGAATTCAAACAGTGGGTAGGTCTGGAGCAACGGCAGAGTGTAATACCCTTATACAGAGCACCTTGGTGTTATGCAGTGCTCCCATCCCCTCTTAAGCAACATCCTATTATAGGCCCCACACTTCGAATCGGCGCTAAGATATGTCGGGACCCCAGGTACTCCTCAGATAATTCGCCTTTGTACCCCATATTGGGTAATCCAAGCTTCCAACCGGGAATGGAAAAGGGAGCATTTAAAAAATTGGAGGAGAAGGGACTCTCTCAAGTATCGCACTTTATCTGCCGAGGGGGTTGGCCAACAATAATAGAATTGATGAAGAAAGGAGGAAAATATGAGTTGAGTTTGTGGCAGGCGTTACAAGTAAACCATTTTTTGAGAACGTTGGGGCAACCAAAAAACTATCAACGCCAATTGACCAAATTCGAATTATACTGTGATGAAAAAGAACCACTCCACCGGGTGATTTCGAAGATGTATTCGCTTTTGAATACACCGAGGGAGGGGTTTATGATACCATCCATTAGTAAATGGGAAAGAGATTTGAATAAAACCTTTACTACAACTCAGCGCCAAAATATCATATATTGGGCACTGAACTCGTCAATTAATACGAGGACACAGGAATTAAATTATAAAATATTGACCCGATGGTATTATACCCCAACAAAGATGAATAAATTCTCGAGGGAAATCTCAGATAGGTGCTGGCGGTGCAGTAGAGAGGAAGGAACCATGCTACATATTTTTTGGGCCTGCCCGAAAGTGAGGGCATATTGGGAGGAAGTTCACGAACTCTCCCAAAAACTTACCGATATTTTGGTGCCCGAAGATCCTGCCTTTTTTTTGCTCCATCTCTCAAAGATTCCAACAAAGGTATATAAAAGGTCTGTGCTTCGTCATTTGGTTAACGCGGCTAAGGCCTGTATTACTCTGCATTGGAGGGATACCAGACCGCCATCCATAGCAAGATGGTTAAATAAGGTTAGAGAGATTGGAGCTATGGAAGATTTGGTTTATTCGGCACAAAATAGGAAAGAACAATATGAGCAAACATGGGCAATATGGGACCGATTTGTACAGTCAGAGGAAGGGAAAAAAAAGATGGAAGAGAGAAGGGAGGAGTAAAGAAGTGGGGGAGGGAAGAATGAGAGAAGATGAGAAGGGAGAAAGCAGAAAGAAGGTAAATAGGAAGGGAAAAAAAAAAAAAAAAAAAAGGGGAAAAAGTTAGAATAATCACATCTCGCTGAGGGACAGGGGGACGGAAATGGAAAAAATGGAAATTTTTTATTTTATAGGGAGGGGTTTTTGGGGTTAGGGTTTTTCAGGGGAATAAAGAAAAAGGGAAGAATAGAGAATAAGATAACTAATGTGCAAAATGGTACTTATTACCGGGGAGGTAAACATTAAGGACTTAAAGACGAAATAGGTCGGTAAAAAGATGGAAGTTCGCCAAACCAATATAGGTGATAAGTAAACATTAGTAAATAAATATGTGATTGTTGATGTGGAAATATGGTGTGAATATGTAATGTCTAGTACCTTTCGACAAAAATAAATAAAGAATTTAAAAAAAAAAAAAAACCAATCCGATTCATGCAGCATTTGACAGTTTGCACTGCGATATGTGAACCAATCAGGGAGTGTCATTAACTTTCTATTGACACCGGCAGCGGGTTCGCACAGGGCAGTGTGAGCCGCCAGACGGTGACATGCGATGCGGGAACACGCACTGGAATCACGCTGGCTCCCACATCGCATATATGTGAACCGGGACTCCACATCTAAGGATTTGTAAACCGCAATATATTCCATTCTTACCTTTTGGGTTTAGCAAAGCTGTAGTGCTGCTAATAATCTTTGGACACTAGGTGGTGGTGTTGAGCCTTTGGACTTTTTTCATTATATGAATCTTTTATTTGGTAATTGTAGAATTGATATATTTTCCTCTCTGTATGAACGAGGTTTTTTTTTCTTATCTGTTTAACTTGAAGCCGTTACAAAGTGTTCATATCTGCAGCTATTCACACAGACCACACATCTGCTTGTCACACTTTTATAACAGAAATGGACAACACGATTTGAATACAGTGTACTTGGTAATGTATTAGTGTACAGTGCATGCAGAAAGTATTCACAGCGCTTCACTTTTTCCACATTTTCTTATGTTACAGCCAGTGGCGTAACTAGAACCCTCAGGGCCCCGATGCAAGAAACCACGGAGGCCCCCCCCCGACCTCCGGACAAAGCTCTTTACTCCGAGCCCGATGTTGGAACACCAGGGCCCAGTCACAAGTGGGTGGCTGCATATAAAGGAACCCATTTCTTCATTTTTATATAAAAACACACACACACACTATATATATATATATATATATATATATATATATATATATATATATATAAATGAACATATAAACCAGTGACAGCTGGTGCTCAAAATTTTTAGGGGGGCAAGCAAACTGAAAAATTCAGTAATAAAAACATCAATTGCAGCCACTGTGCCATCAAATGTCGCCACTGTGCCCATCAAATGCTGCCACTGTGCCCATCAATTGCAGCCACTGTACCATCAAACGCCACCACTGTAGCATCAAATGTCGCCAGTGTGCCCATCAAATCCCGCCAGTGTGCCAATCAAATGCCGCCAGTGTGCCCATCAAATCCCGCCAGTGTGCCAATCAAATGCCGCCAGTGTGCCCATCAAATGCTGCCGGTGTGCCCATTAAATGCTGCCGGTGTGCCAAATGCTGCCACTGTGAATCCCCACCGCCCGCTCGCACACCCACACACATATGCATGCACACCCCCCCACACACACATGCATGCACCCCCCCACACACACATGCATGCACCCCCCCCCCCACACACACATGCATGCACCCCCCACAACACATGCATGCATCACCTCCCACACACATGCATGCACACTCCCCCACACATGCATGCACACCCCCACACACACATGCATGCACCCCCCACAACTCATGCATGCACCCCCCCACACACACACATGCATGCACCCCCACACACACACATGCATGCACCCCCCCACAACACATGCATGCACACCCCCCCACACACATGCATGCACACCCACACACACATGCATGCACACACACATGCACACCCACCCACACACACACCCCCCACACACACATGCATGCATACCCCCACACACATGCACACCCCCCACACACACACACACATGCACACCCCCACACACATGCACACCCCCACACACATGCATGCACACACATATAAACACACATACAGTAGATAGTCATAAAAAAAAAACGTCAGACATTTACCTTCTTCCTGCCGGGTACTGCACTGTAGGGGGAGACAAAGAGCACAGTGCTTTCACTTTAGGTATGTGAGGAGCTCCCTGCACAGTCCGATTACAGTTCGGCTGATGATCGGGGAGCTCCTCTCAGCCTCCCCTCCTATCAAAGAGTACAGGGGACCCTCAAGGGCCCCCTGCAGCAAGGGGCCTGGTCGCCATGGCGATCTCGGCGACCCCTATAATTCCGCCACTGGTTACAGCCTTATTCCAAAGTGGATACAATTATTATTTTCTCTCAAAATTCTACAAACAATCCCCCATAATGACAACATGAAAGAAGTTTGTTTGAAATCTTTGCAAATTTATTAAAAACGAAGAAACGCCCATGTACATAAGTATCACAGGCTCCTCCCATGTACATAAGTATCACAGGCTCCTCCCATGTACATAAGTATCACAGGCTCCTCCCATGTACATAAGTATCACAAACTCCACCCATGTACATAAGTATCACAGGCTCCTCCCATGTACATAAGTATCACAAACTCCACCCATGTACATAAGTATCACAGGCTCCTCCCATGTACATAAGTATCACAGGCTCCTCCCATGTACATAAGTATCACAGGCTCCTCCCATGTACATAAGTATCACAGGCTCCTCCCATGTACATAAGTATCACAAACTCCACCCCTGTACATAAGTATCACAGACTCCTCCCATGTACATAAGTATCACAGGCTCCTCCCATGTACATAAGTATCACAGGCTCCTCCCATGTACATAAGTATCACAAACTCCACCCCTGTACATAAGTATCACAGACTCCTCCCATGTACATAAGTATCACAGGCTCCTCCCATGTACATAAGTATCACAGACTCCTCCCATGTACATAAGTATCACAGGCTCCTCCCATGTACATAAGTATCACAGGCTCCTCCCATGTGCATAAGTATCACAAACTCCACCCCTGTACATAAGTATCACAGACTCCTCCCATGTACAGAAGTATCACAGACTCCTCCCATGTACATAAGTATCACAGCCTTTCCTCAATACTTTGGTGAAGCTCCTTTGGCACCAAAACTCAGTCCAAACTAAAACTTTGGACTCAAAGTCCAAAACTCCGGAAAAAATTCCTGCTCTCTCCTCCTACTTTCAGGTAATTGTTGGTGCTGTAGTTCTGCAGCCATTCACTTGTATTGTACAGCGCCCCTTTCAGACTACATTTCCCATGATCCTCCTCCAGTCTCCCCTGATTGGTCCACTGCCACTGTTATAAGGACAGGGGAGAAGGTGCGGCTGAAGGGATTTTATACAGAGCTACTCTTGCGCTTACACAGCAGGGAAGCTAAGGGGTAAAAGATGGCTGAAAACACACAGCCCGACCCATTTACATAGTAGCCCGGTGCTCCCCTCACACAGTAACATAGCAGGTGTCACGTACCTGGTGGTAGAGTCTGGTATGCAGAGGCAGGCCTCTTTTACACCTCTTGACTTGAGGCCCCTGATAGAGAAAACAGGAGGCGCAGGAGTGCAGAGTCGCATGAGTGCCTGGCAAAGTTGCTGGTAGACAAGCTGGACCGGAACTGAAGCAGGAACTGGAACGGACCCAGGAACAGCTGTCAGACAGGAAACTGGCGCTCAGGCAGGTGTAGGCAGATGGACTGGAAGCGTAGGCACACAAGTCCAAAGCACTGGAGCAGGGTCAGGTACAGGCAGGTTCGGCAACAGGCTGGCAGCGAGGTAGCAGAAGGAGCAGGCAGGAACGTAGTCAAAACAGGCCAAGGTCAGATTCAGGCAGATAAGCAGGGATAGTCAGGAGCAAGCCAGGTAGGGTCAACTGGAGCAGGATACAGGCAAACGACAATCGGGGGGTCTCAGGTAACGCTGTAGACCAGACAGCACCGATCCAAGGAAGTAAGGCAGTTTAAATCAGACATGTGCAATTCGTTTAGTTCCTAATTCGTTTTTTAACGAATTTTGACAAATTCGTTAATTCCGAATTTCCGAAGTTTTTAATTTCCAAAATTTCCGAATTTCCGAATTTCAAAATTTGCGAAATTACGAATTTCCAAAATTTCCGAAATTGCCGAATTAACGAATTTCCGAAATAACGAATTTCTGAATTATGAATTTTCGGATTTCCGAATTTCGGATTTACGAATTTTCGAATTTAGAATTTTCGAATTTCCGAATTTCGAATTTTCGGATTTACGGATTTCAAAAATTTTCGAATTTCCGAATTTCCGAACTTTTAATTTCCGAATTTCGTATTTTCGGATTTCCGAATTTTGGGATTTCAGAATTTCGGATTTCCAAACTTTCGAATTTTCGAATTTCCAACTCCGAATTTCGGAATTCCAAAAAACTGAAAATCCAAAATTCGGAAATTCGATAATTCGAAAATTCGGAATTTCGGAAATCCGAAAATTCGAAAATTCAAAACTCAAAAATTCAAAATTCGAAAATTCATAAATTCGTAAAATACGAAATTCGGAAATTCCGAAAAATCTGAAAATTCAAAAATTCTAAATTCGGAAATTCGGAAATCCCAAAATTCGGAAATCCCAAAATTCGTAAATTCAGAAATTCGTAAATCCGAAAATACGAAATACGAAATTCGGAAATTCAAAAATTCGTAAATCCGAAAATACGAAAATTCGGAAATTTGAAAATTCCCAAAATTTCCGAATCCCAAATTTGCGAATTTCCGAATTCCCGAATTTCCGATTTTCCGAATTGTCGAATTTCCGAAAAAAGCAAAAAAAACGAATAAAACGAAAACGAAAATTAACAATTTTTTTGTCAGTGCACATGTCTAGTTTAAATAGTCTGTTAGCTCCACAAACGTCACCAGACGCGCGCGGCATTAGTGCGCAAGCGTGTGCGCGTGTGCTTAGGTGCGTGCGGGCACACACACAGCCTGCAGCTGTGCTGCTCTTCCAGTATTTACAGCAGCAGAGGGGGGCGAGTGGGGGCCCTTCACACAGCTGCTAGCAGTGCCAGGACAAGGTAATCTAGAGCCCAGGGCGAACATGCCAAATTGCGTCCCCCCCTCAATATGTATGAGCATTATGTGTCAGCAAAAATCCCCCCAACAAAATTGGGCACTAGTCTGCATGTTTACCCCCTAAGTAAAAAATCCCCCAGTACAAATCCACCCCCTGCTAAAATCCCCCCTCCCAGCACAAATCTTTGCCCCATCCCCCAATTCCTCCTGAAACAAATGCCTCTCCCCCAAAAAAGTCACTCCTCCTCCTAGCACAAATCCTCTATCATTCAAATTTCCTCCTCGAGTACACATCCCCCCCACTCTAAATCCCCCCTCCTAGTACAAATCCACCCCCCCCCCCCCCCAAATTCCCCCTCCTAGCACAACCCCCCCACCCCAAACAAAAATTTCTCCTTCTAGCACAATTCTCCTCCACCTTCACCATATCACCTTTTCTAGCACAAACCCGCCAGATCCTGCCTCACAAATCCTCTTTCCCCATCCCCCATCCAACATAAATCCTCCTAAATCACCACTCTTAGCTTTTCTCACCCCATGCCCCCAAATTGCCTCTCCCAACACAAATCCCCTCCCCCTCAATCTCCTTGCATCCCCCCTCCACCTCACATGTAACTTCAATGCCCAGGACAGACACCCCTCTGGCCCACCCTTGGTCCCGGCCCCGGCCAGCGGCTCCCGATTACATACAGGTTCACTTTAAGCTGTGGATACAATCTCCATTGGCTTCATCTATCTCAGGGTAGGGATAAGCTTGGGTTCGGTCTGAACCTAGAAGTCAGCTGTCATTGCTGGGCCAATCAGCTGCAAGTGGGAGATTCCCTATCTGCAGGTATACAAAGAGGCAGAGATGTTTGCAACCTCATTGACCCAATATGGCCATAGTAGGTCAACTTTACCCTGAGCATCCCTAACCCAATGTGTGCATCAGCTGTGGGATGGAGATTCTCTCACCCGCAGGTCATTGGCCCAGCAATGACAGATCACTTCTGGGTTCGGACCGAATCCGAGCTCATCACTTCTCCTGGGGTACATAAAGTGCCGAAGAGCTCAGTGCCTGGGAGTAATAGAATAATGGGGTGAGAGATGGGTCCTGTATTTGGAGGGCATTGCTCTCGAAGAATCCACGTGGTGCTGAAGGCTTGTATCCTCATGGCATGGAGCCCCCTTAGAGTCCGCCAACAACGAGAATGAGAAGATAATAAACAATAAAATAAAGTAAACCAGCAAAAAAATTAAAATACTCCTCTATAAGAATATGCAAATCCACTGGAAAAAAGATCAAGGGGAGCCAACATCGAGATTTCTCATTCATCTCAATTAATAACAAATGTGCTACTGCACAATAGCCTTGTTGGAATACAGAATTGTATTTTGTGCAGCAACTACTGTATATAAGTATTTAGCAGAGATATATTCTTCAACCAGTAGATGGCAGTGTTTATAAGTTTTTAGCTGCATCTATGATAGAACTCTATGTCTTTTTTCTATAAAAAAAAGTTATTGTTTCCTGTCTGCAGTTAAGCGGCAAAGCACATGTGAACTGTGCATTGTCTGTTTTGTAGGGCTATACGTATACAGAATGTATAATAAGCTTTGTATCGATTTAAAAAAACATACAATATAAACCAGTCTGACACACTGCATCTCCGATCTTGGTAAAGGGCCTCTGACGGGGGAGGGGAGCACGTGTGCAAAGTCACCTTCATATTGAACAGGATTTTTCTTCACAAGAGTCACTATATGGAGTATTATTGCACGTATGCACTTTAACCACTAGGCGTCCGCGTTATATCCGAAAGACGGCTACAGCGTGGACGCCAATTGCTGGGAGGGTGTCCCTGGACGTCCTCCTGTTTACTTGCCCAATGCGCGCTGCCGCAGGCACGTATCTGGGAAGTTCTGTGTTGGCCGTGTCCCTTGGACACAGCCAATCACAGATCGTGCTAAATGGCCAATCACAGCAGCCATTTAGCACTCGATCTGAGTGTCCAATGGGAGATGATCATCTCTCATCGCTGGCTCTCCCTCCTCACACAGAGACAGCGGGTGAGGAGGGAGAGCGAACGGCTGCAGCGGTGAGTGAAAAAAAAAAGGGGGAAAATAAAGTGCCCACAGTACATGTCAGTGCCCGCTGTCCCCAGTGCCACCTGTCCCCAGTGCCACCTGTCAGTGCCATCCCTCCCCAGTGCCACGTATAAATGCCATCTGTCATCAGTGTCATGTGTCATCAGTGCCACCTATTAGTGTCATCTGTCAGTGCCACGTATTAGTGCCATCTGTCATCAGTGCCACATATTAGTGCCATCTGTCATCAGTGCCACATCAGTGTCACGTGTCATCAGTGCCACATCAGTGTCACGTATCATCAGTGCCACCTATTAGTGCCATCTGTCATCAGTGTCACGTGTCATCAGTGCCATCTGTCATCAGTGCCACCTGTCAGTGTCACATGCCATCTGTTGTCACGTGTCATCAGTGCCACGTATTAGTGCCATCTGTCATCAGTGCCACGTATTAGTGCCATCTGTCATCAGTGCCACGTATTAGTGCCATCTGTCATCAGTGCCACGTATTAGTGCCACGTGTCATCAGTGCCACATATCAGTGTCATCTGTCATCAGTGCCACGTCAGTGTCACGTGTCATTGTCCTGGTGCTCCAGGACCTTCAAAAGTGTAATAGGTAGTCAAGAAGTTAGATGTGTAATTTATGCTCCTAGAACACGTGATGGCGCTCCCTGCATGTTGGGCCTCTCTATGTGGCCAGGCTGTGGGAAAGTCCCACACATGTGGTATCGTAATACTCAGGAGGAGTAGCAGAATGTATTTTGTGGTGTCATTTGTGGTATACACATGCCATGTGAGAGAAATAACCTATCACAATGACAATTTTGTGGTGGAAAAAATCTTAATTTTGCAAAGAATTGTGGGGAAAAAATGACAACATCAAAAAGCTCACCACGCCTCTTACTAAATTTGTTGGAATGTCTACTTTCAAAAAAGGGGTCATTTGGGGGTATTTGTACTTTCCTGGCTTGTTAGGGTCTCAAGAAATGAGATCGGCCGTCAGTACATCAGGTGGGATACATTTTGTATGATTCGCACCACAGCTTGTGGACTCTCTAACTTTCACAAAGACCAAATAATATCCACTAATTTGGGTTATTTTTTTTTACCAAAGATATGTAGCAGTATAAATTGTGGGCAAAATTTATGAAGAAAAATTACTAATTTGCAAATGCATTTTTTTTCAAAATTTTCGGTCTTTTTTCATTTAGGTGGTCAAATACCACCAAAAGAAAGTTCTATGTGTATGAAAAAAAGGACAAAAAATCATTTGGGTACAGTGTTACATGACTGAGTAATGTTCCTCAGGGCTGGTGCAAGGATTTTTGACACCCTAGGGGAAACCTCATTTCCCCTCCCCCCTTGACTCCACCCCTGACTCCACCCCCTTTTCCATGCCCATGTATACCCCACCTTTTTAATGAAGCGCCTATCAAATGCATCCCACCAGCGCCCATCAAATGCAGCCTACCAGCGCCCATCAATGCAGCCTCACCAGCGCCCATCAATGCAGCCTCACCAGCGCTCATCAAATGCAGCCTACCAGCGCCCATCAATGCAGCTTCACCAGCGCCCATCAATTCAGCCTCACCAGCGCCCATCAATTCAGCCTCACCAGCGCTCATCAAATGCAGCCTCACCAGTGCCCATCAATGCAGCCTCACCAGCACCCATCAATTCAGCCTACCAGTGCCAATCAAAAGCAGCCTCACCAGCGCCCATCAATGTAGCCTCACCAGCGCCCAGCAATGCAGCCTCACCAGCGCCCATCAATGAAACCTCACCAGCGCCCATCAATGAAGCCTCACCAGTCCCCCTGAAATGCAGCCTACCAGCACCTATTAATGCAGCCTACCAGCACCCATCAATACAGCCTCACTAGCGCCTATCAAATGCAGCCTCACCAGCGCCCATTAAATGTAGCCTCACCAGCGCCCATCAAATGCAGCCTCACCAGCGCCCATCAAATGTATCAAATGTAGCCTCACCAGCGCCCATCAATGCAGCCTACCAGCGCCAATCAAAAGCAGCCTCACCAGCACCCATCAAATGTAGCCTCACCAGCGCCCATCAATGCAGCCTACCAGCGCCAATCAAAAGCAGCCTCACCAGCGCCCATCAATGAAGCCTCATCAGCGCCCCTCAATTGCAGCTTACCAGCACCCATTAATGCAGCCTACCAGCACCCATTAATGCAGCCTCACCAGCACCCATCAAATGCAGCCTCACCAGCACCCATCAAATGCAGCCTCACCAGTGCCCATCAATGCAGCCTACCAGCACCCATCAAATGTATCAAATGTAGCCTCACCAGCACCCATTAATGCAGCCTCACCAGCACCCATCAAATGTAGCCTCACCAGCACCCATCAAATGCAGCCTACCAGTGCCCTTCAATGAATGTTTGCTTGCTTCTATTCATTCGGAAGTCGGGACACAGTCCTCTGCCGCTACTACATCTCTGACATTAGCTGCCTGCTGATGCTGAGACTTAGTTGCTTGCTGCAGAGAGAAGAGAGTAGGAATACCAGTGGCCGGGCGCCCTAGGCGGCTGCCTAGTTTGCCTAGTGGTAGCACCGGCCCTGATTGTCCTTCAAAGTGTGAGAGCACGGAAAGCTGAAAATTGGTCTGGTCATGAGGGGGGTTTAAGTGCCCAGTCGGCAAGTGGTTAATATCTGAGGATTTGAAGATTACTGAGGACATTGTTTTTTTGGACACACTTTATTCAATGGAAGGATTTTTTTCACTGTGAGCTTGATTTACTAATTTTCATTGCACCATATTTTAAATTAATTTCTCTTTTTGTATATTTAGTATTGATGTTATTGTATCAGTACCTTTTTATCATTAAGGCTATTATCGCACAGCGCTGCATTTTCTTTGCTATTTTTATACAGATTTTTCACACATGATGGGATTGTGATGGATGCATAGCACTTGTGTATAAGCACTCGATTCACCTTCACAACGGATTGTTTTATCACACCTGATGCTAATTGTAGCTTAGGGCTTGTTTAGGGTAGCTTCGCAGGATTTCTTTATTATTTATATTGTCTACCTCTTTGAATTTTATCTTTTATCTCATGAGACCAACAATGAATGCATTAACCACTTTCAGACCATTTTGCTGGCTTAAGACCAGAGCACTTTTTGCGATTCGGCGTTGCGTCGCTTTAACTGACAATTGCGCGGTCGTGCGACGTGACTCCCAAACAAATTGACGTCCTTTTTTTTCCACAAATAGAGCTTTCTTTTGGTGGTATTTGATCGCCTCTGCGGTTTTTATTTTTTGCGCTATAAACAAAAAAAGAGCGACAAGTTTGAAAAAAACGCATTATTTTTTACTTTTTGCTATAATAAATATCCCCCCAAAATATATAAAAACATTTTTTTCCTCAGTTTAGGACGATACGTATTCTTCTACATATTTTTGGTAAATTGGCGATTATTGATTGGTTTGCGCAAAAGTTATAGCGTTTACAATATAGGGGATAGTTTTATAGCATTTTTTTTTATATTTTTTTTTTTTTTACTAGTAATGGTGTCGATCAGCGATTTTTATTGTGACTGCGACATTATGGCGGACAGATCGGACATTTTTTGACACATTTTGGGGACCATTGTCATTAATACAGCGATCAGTGCTATACAAATGCACTGATTCCTGTGTAAATGGCACTGGCAGCAAAGGGGTTAACCAGGGGGTGGCAGTGTAGGGGTTATGTTTGTCCTAGGGGTGTGTTACTAACTGTGGGGGGGGGGGGCGTGGCTGTGTTTTAGTGAACACTGATCTCTGCTCCAATCACAGGGAGCAGAGATCAGTGTCACTTGTTGCTAGGCAGAACGGGGAGATGCTGTCTACCTTCGCATCTCCCCGTTCAGCCTTCCCGTGAGACGATCGCGGGTATCCCCGCGGCGATCGATTCCGCAGGACCCGCGACCGGACTCACGGGGGTCCCGAGCGGTGGTGCGCAAGCGATGACACGGCGGCATTCTTAAAAGGGACGTACCTGTACGCCCTTATGCCTGTCCATGCCATTCTGCCGACGTACATCGGCGTGCGCTGGTCGGGAACCGGTTAAAGGCTTTTTTTTTTATTTCTAAATCCCAGCTCCCATAAGTACCAATGTAGCATTCATGTACTTTTTTTGCAAAAATATCAAAGCTTTCCATAAAATCTACAGACACGTACCTCACTGTCCTCCATCCATGATTCCAAACGTATCTATTGCTTCTGTTATACTTCCTTACAGAGGAGGTCATGACAGAGGAAGGAGTTGACCAGCTGACCTCATCAGCACACCTCCTGCATCATCCACCCTTCCACTCCCAGCTGCACGTTTTTTTAAATGAAATGATCAATCAGTGATCACCCTTCTCACTAAATACACAATCAGATTGCATAGTGTATGACCATCTTTATACAAGTACATTTTTTAGCGAGGTGGGGGAGGTGTTTTGGAGCATTTTCCCTCATCACACATCTCATCGCACATAGGGCAGTCCATCCACCTGAATGGGCTTCCCTACACGCAGCAATCGCCCCAAATAAGCTTCAGAACTTATTTTCACTGCGATTTTTGGTGCAGCGCATTTCTGAAACGCATTTCGGAAACGCAGAGATGTGAATGGAGCCTCGTTGTTCTCGTGTTATCGCACCAATTTCACTTTCAGGCCCCATTCACATCTAGCATAGTGGGGAGCGAACGTTTTGTGTCTCGTTTTTCCTGTGGCACGCATAGGGCAGCCCGCTGATCTCAATGGGCTCTGCTATATGTGGCTTATGGGACATGTTGGCGTTTTGTGAGATTTGCGTGTTTTTTTTGCTGTGCGTTTTGCAGCATTTGCCACTTGTTTTTTTTCACATGGCAAAAACGTGTGTTGGCTTTTGTGTCTGGTGTGCCGTTGCCAATTAATGGCACTGAAAGCGCAACTAGTAACTTTTGGTGTATAAAAGGTGGCCATACACTATACAATCTGATTGTACAATCTCCTTTAGATCCACCGTAAATTATGTAGTGCAAGGGCCTGCCTGATTGGATATACAGTGATTGGCTTGATAGGTGTTCCCTCCTATTATACAAATTTGGTAAATCTAAAGGAGATTGCATTTCAGAAATGCGCTGCACCAAAAATCGCAGTAAAAAACGCGCCAAACTTCGCCCGAAAAAAAAAAAGTTCTGAAGCTTCTTTGGGGCGATTGCTGCGTGTAGGGTGGCCCATTCAGGTGGATGGACTACCCTATGAGCGATGAGTGAAAATGCTCCGAAACACCTCCCCCACCTCGCTAAAAAATTTACTTGTTTAACCACTTCATTACCGGCGTATTGTCATATGACGCCCACAAGGTGGATCTCCCATCCTGGGTGGGCGTCATATGACGTCCTCCCATTTGTGTTTTTTTTTCAAAATTGTCGCTCTTCTTTTGTTTATAGCGCAAAAAATAAAAACCGCAGGGGCGATCAAATACCACCAAAAGAAAGCTCTATTTGTGGGAAAAAAAGGACGTCAATTTTGTTTGGGTGTAACGTCGCACGACCGCGCAATTGTTAGTTAAAGCGACGCAGTGCCGAATCGCAAAAAGTGCTCTGGTAAGGAAGGGTGTAAAATGGCCCGGTGCTGAAGCGGTTAAAGATGGCCATACACTATGCAATCTGATTATGTATTTAGTGAGAAGGGTGATCACTGATTGATTGCATTTAATTAAAAAACGTGCAGCTGGGAGTGGGAGAGTGGATGATGCAGGGGTGTGGCTAATGAGGTCAGCTGGTCAACTCCTTCCTGTGTCGTGACCTCCAGTCTGTAAGGAAGTAATACAGAAGGAATAGATACGTTTGGAATCATGGATGGAGGACAGTGAGGTGCGTGTCTGGAGATTTTATGGAAAGCTTTGATATCTTTACAAAAATAGTACATGAATGCTACATTGGTACATATGGCTGGGATTTAGAAATAAAAAAAAAAAAGGTGAACTTCGCCTTTAATGCTTTCTTTGTTGGTCTCATGAGATAAAAGATAAAACTCAAAGAGATTAGGAGATGTCTCTGGGTAAGTAACATAAAACGAAATTTGTACTTCGTTTGGCCTTGAATTTGGCATTTTGCTCCCGGGGAGAGATCTCAGCCGGAATGAAGAGCAGAAAGTTAATAAATGATTGTCTTTTTTTATTATTACATTTGGGTTTTTGCACATATTAGGCATCAAGAATATTTTTTAGACAAATGTTTTTTTCTGTTTCAATATATTTATTGGGTTTTTGGAAAATAAACAAGAGGTTCATAAACAAGCTTGTAAATTGCCGGCGCAGGGGGCTGGTAAATGGGTCAACAAAACCAAGGAACAATAATGATGATATTTATACTTAACCAAAGTGAAAATAGGGGACAGTGGCGGCTGGTGCTCAAAATATTTTGGAGGGCGCAAACAAACTGAAAAGTTCTGAAAAAAAAACATCAATCGCAGCCACTGTGCCCAAACGCAGACACTGTGCCCATCAAACGCAGCCACTGTGACCATCAAACGCAGCCACGGTGGCATCAAATGCAGCCACTGTGCCCATCAAACGCAGCCACTGTGGCATCAAATGCAGCCACTGTGCCCATCAAATGCAGCCACTGTGCAATCAAACGCAGCCACTGTGCAATCAAGCGCAGGCACTGTGCCCATCAAACGCAGCCACTGTGCAATCAAACACAGCCACTGTGCAATCAAACGCAGCCACTGTGACCATTAAACGCAGCCACTGTGCCCATCAAACGCAGCCACTGTGCCCATCAAACGCAGCCACTGTGGCATCAAATGCAGCCACTGTGCCCATCAAATGCAGCCACTGTGCAATCAAACGCAGCCACTGTGCAATCAAGCGCAGGCACTGTGCCCATCAAACGCAGCCACTGTACCCATCAAACACAGCCACTGTGCCCATCAATTGTCGCCACTGTGCTATTAAATGCAGCCACTGTGCCCATCAAACGCAGCCACTGTGCCATATCAAATGCTCCCACTGTACAATCAAATGCTGCCACTGTGCCCCATCAAATACAGCTACTGTGCCCATCAAATGCAGCCACTATGCCCATCAAATGCAGCCACTGTGCCCATCAAATGCAGCCTCACTGTGTCCCATCAAATGCAAACTTACTGTCCCATCAAATGCAGCCTCACTGTTCCATCAATTGCAGCCTGTGTCCCATCAAACCCCCCTCCCCCCGTTCTCCGCATGAGGTCTGGACCGGCACTTGCCTTGCTCTGGTGTCCTCTCCTCCTGCTGTGTCTCCTTCAGTGGGCACTGGCAGCGGCGGTGGAGGAGTCCTCTCATACTTCCTCCGCTCGGGCGCAATGGGAGAGAGAAATGCAATCTCGTGATTGCATAGATGCGGCCCATCCCATAGTGCACTTAAGGACCTTTTTTTTCTATTTTTTATTTTAAGGGACATTTTATTTTATTTTATTTGTGACTGCCTGGAGGGGGGGGGGGGGTGGTCGTGTGTCCCCTATGGATGGGGATATTAGGGGATAGGGGATATTACCAAAGGAATGGACACTGTAGAAAGTGCCATGTCCCCAAGCTCAACATATTGTCACCAGAGGGGAGGCTCTTCTCCTGCAACCTTCCTGCAACCTTCCTTTCCCATAGGAGGCGACGGCGTGTACAGAAATAGTGAGAAACTGGAGAAAAGACAAGGAAAGCAAAAAAGCAAGAAGAAAGAGTTGTAGATAAGAGAGAGGGAGAAAGGGGGGAGGGGCATAACTCGGACTCAGGAGCCTCACAGGTAGTAATCAGGCAAGACCCAAGCAGGATGATTATAGAGAGGGAAACTCATAAGAGATCCACGGTTCCCAAACTTTGAGAAATTTAGCGTGTGAGCCATTCACAATACTGGACTTTTGTTCCTGAAGCATCATAGCGGTCATTCGTGTCTTCACCCCCTGAAAAAACACACGTTTGATCTTCCAGGCTTGAGCTCTGGTCCGCTCAGCCGCAATGAAGAGGTACGTGACCAGATTTTGCTTTGAAGCATATAACTAGGGGTGCAACGGATCAAAAAACTCATGGATCGGATCGATCCTCGGATCAGGAGTCATGGATCGGATAATTTTTCGGATCAGCAAATAATAATTGAATTTGCAAAAACCTGTGAAAATTCCGCCACCATATAGTCCCCACTGTAATATCCACATCCTCTCCCCCACTGTAATATCCACATCCTCTCCCCCACTGTAATATTGGCAGCGTATTGGCAGGGTATCGCAGAGTATTGGCTGGGTATCGCAGAGTATTGGCGGGGTATCGCAGAGTATTGGCTGGGTATCGCAGAGTATTGGCAGGGTATCGCAGAGTATTGGCAGGGTATCGCAGAGTATTGGCAGGGTATCGCAGAGTATTGGCAGGGTATCGCAGAGTATTGGCTGGGTATCGCAGAGTATTGGCTGGGTATCGCAGAGTATTGGCTGGGTATCGCAGAGTATTGGCTGGGTATCGCAGAGTATCGCAGAGTATTGGCTGGGTAACGCAGAGTATCGCAGAGTATATGCTGGGTAATGCAGGATATTGGCTGGGTAATGCAGGGTATGTTTACAAGTGATCGCTTCGTCATTTGACGGAGCGATCACATTGTAAACATTGGCCGGGTGTACCAAGATGGCCGCCGCTCCGGAGCTAGGCCGAAGCCGCGGCCTTTCCTAAGGCCGCCAGGTCTACCAAGATGGCTGCCGCCGCTCCGGAGCTAGGCCGAAGCCGCGGCCTTTCCTAAGGCCGAGGCCGCGGAGCGCTCCGCGGATCGCGGGGTGTGCCCGATCCGAACGGGGTGACCCATTCGGATCACGGATCGGCGACGATCCGCTGCACCCCTACATATAACCCAGGTATTGGACAATGTAATAGGGCTAACTTAGCTTCCCTACGGACGGTGAGATGGAAAAGGGTCTGCAGTAAGCCAAAAGCCCTGGACCAGAACCCAACTAGTCCTGGGCAAGACTCCCAGGTGTGTATGACATCCCCCGCTGTCCACAATTGCGGAAACAACTATCACTACTCCCCGGGTAAGCATGAGCTGTACGGGTCGGGACCCAATACCCCCGGAATAGGACCTTATATGCTGCTTCTAGTGTATTTGTATTAAAGGAGCATTTGGCCACTGTTTTCCAGGCCTCACTCCAGTCTTCTAGGTCTATAGGAGACTGGAGGTCCCTTTTCCCATTGGGCCATGTAGGAGAGGGATGCTGATGTCGGGTGTCCATTCAAAGATGCATAAATTGCTGAAATGAGGCCAGGGCGTGCTGATATACATGTTAAAAAAAAGTATTTTGAAATGGGTAAGTGGACGTGCGGCGCAGGGCAACAGTTATAACTTTCTAATAAAAACGGTAGTGCAGTACAATCTTGTCAAAATTAAAAATACACCCAGGGGACACCTGCCCACAGGTTCTTTGTTTCATCATGCAATGCCATTTGCTGTCCATTTAAGCTAGCACATCCTATAGCAAGAATGAAAAAAAAAAATATTTGTCTCCAAACTGATGAGGACAAGGACCAGGGTTGTGTGGGTCTGCAGGCCAGGGGGGTCGTGGCGGGGAGTTATTTATAGTCCCAGGAAGTGGAGAGATCCAAGATATCTGGCTCCGATCTGACAAGCGGCAAAAAAACAAACCAGGCTGAAAATGAAAATGCTACATTCTCATTCTGATCAGAACATGTATCTCCCCCTAACCCCTTGGCGCCAACGTCACCCGGTGACCCCGCCCCTTCTGATGTCATGTGACGTCACGCGACTTCAGAGGGTGGCGGGGTCACCCGTTTACGTCACTGGGTGGCCCCACCCTCAGCTATATAACAGCTGTCATCGCGAAAAGACTGCAGTCGGCGGGACGCCTCCCATAGAGGTGGAGTTTTTCCGTTTTATTGTTTTTTCTCTGGACCGTCTGCGCCATGATTGAAGATGGATGGACATCGTGGGACTCTTTTATTTATTTTTTATTTTTTTAATAAAGGAATTGTCCAAAACTGTCTCCTCTAATTTTTACTTTTTTGACACTTTTTTGGTGAATAAGTAGGGGTACAATGTACCCGATACCCATTCACATAGGGGGGTGGGATCTGGGGGACCCCCTTGTTAAAGGGGGGCTTCCAGATTCCGATAAGCCTCCCGCCCGCAAACCCCCACAACCACCAGGCAAGGGTTGTGGGGAAGAGGAACTTGTCCTAATCAACATGGGGACAAGGTGTTTTGGAGGGGACCCCAAAACACCCTACCCATGTTGAGGGCATGTGGCCTGGTACGGTTCAGGAGGGGGGAGGCCCTCTCTTGTCCCCCCCCCCTTTTTCCTGTGGCCTGCCAGGTTGCATGCTCAGATAAAGGTCAGGTATGGATATTGGGGGGACCCACACCATTTTTTTTTTATTTTGGCGCGGGGTTCCCCTTCAGATCCATACCAGGCCTGAAGGGCGATTCAAGAGTTAAAATGCAACAGTGTAACTCCCCCTAAATGATATATTGATGATTTATTTATGATAATAAAGGATACATTGATATACAAGGGCTGTACTTGGTCTCAGCCTGGATTTATTATCAGAATGAATAATTTCCATCTAGAGAGGATAACAGATGTTAACAAATAACAAGCTGCCACATAGAGTCTGATAAATGGGTTCATCTGATTTACTAATCTGCCCACATTATGTTATTGAACAGCTTCACTTGACAAGAACATCTGTGAAGAGCGATATCTAATCCTCCATCACACAATTCATCACTTCTCATTTACTCATCAGCCTGCCAGTCTGGTTACCTTGACCCTTCTCCATGCTGTCCCCCCGATCAATACGCAGGAATTGGTGGAGAAGGCCAGCCAAGACTTGTCAGTGTTCTTTTCTTTTTTTTTTTTGGAAACTCTTTATTTTCGGATTGAGAGGTCCTTCAGCAAAAACATGTTCTCTCGGCTCGGATTAATTCTGGCTGAGATCTATAATATCTAAAATTTCTCCATCTGGACATTTTCGTGGAAATTCCACTATAAGCTGCGCGCAATCCATGTCTCCTGCGCTAATAAAGCGCCCTTTCAGCCTTTCGGTATAATGCATCTGTGTACAACCCTGTTTCCCGCATCTTCCCAAGTAAACAGACATGACCACCGTCCTCACATCCTTAGCTCCACAGGCAGACTTGCCGATAATGGGAGCGATCTTTATTTATATAGCAATAGAGCTTGTTAGCTTCACAAATCGGCCAATCAAGCACAGGCATTCCTTCAAACAGGAGGAGTTATACAAATCTCAACCAATGAACAATGACTAGGGGAGTCTATGGGCGTGTCTGGGCAGGGGCAGTGTGTATGATTTCCAGTGATGTAAGTAACTGAGTTAAAATAAACTGAGTTACGTAACGCAGTTACTTTAGAGGGTAACGAGTAATCTAACTGATTACTTTTCCCCTCATGGTAACTCAGTTCCCATTACTTTGGCTTAGTTACCCCAATTACATCTACCGTCACTAGATGGCAGTAGTGTAATTCCGGTGTCCTGCCGAAAAAGTTCCCCCGCCGGATAAGGACCCCCTGTACTGCGCAGGCGCAGCGCTTGCGCAGTACGAAGGACTACGGAGCTCCTGAAAATTGCCGAACCTAAACAGCTCTGAGTGAACTCTACACCGCGCAGGCGCAGTTAACATGTAATTGTACGAGGCGATGCCGCACGCTCCCGATGCTCGTGCTACACTGCAAGGGGCGTCTATCGTGTAACTAAGGGGCGGGTCTAATATTACTGTAACCAAGGGGCGCATTTATTATTATTGTTATATATCGAGCTCTGCCCATTAATTTAACATTCGCCCTCTTCTGTAGAAATCCACCCCTTACACGATATAATAATAATAGACCCGCCCCTTGCTTACACGCTATAACAGATCTGCCCCTTGGTTAGAGTAATAATAGAGCAGCCCCTTGTGGTTACACGATATATAACAATAATAAATGCGCCCCTTGGTTACAGTAATACTAGACCCACCCCTTAGTTACACGTATAGAATATTTAAAAAAAAAGTCAGTTACTTTGCTGAGTAACTAATTACTTTTCCAATGTAGTAACTGAGTTACTAACGCAATTACTTTTTGGGAGAAGTAATTTGTAACTTAACTAATTACTTTTTTAAAGTAAGATGACCAACACTGATGATTTCCCGCCCCATGTATCTGTAAGCCATGCTCTCCAATAAGACTAAAGCCTCATACACACGATCGGACCGTGGACCAACTTTCCCGTGGATTTTTGTCCAAAGGGCGTCGGCCCCAAGTTGGTATTGCATACACACGATCTGACTTTTTAGGCAACAAACATGAACGTAGTGACGTTTCAACGTACTGACGACACTTCAAAAGAGGACGTTCGAATACTCCAGCGCCACCTTTGGTCAACTTCTATATTGTTGTCTGATCTTTTGCATTGGTTCTGAGCATGCGTGTTTGTACTTTGTACAAAAGTCCGTTTTGTGTACACACGGTCGGACTTTTGTTGGCAGAAAGTTGGTCCGTTCGCACAGCCAACAAAAGTCTGATGAAACCTGGAAAAAGTTGGTCCGATGGAGCGTACACGCGGTCGGATGTTGGTCCAAAACAGCTAATTTGCATGTTGGTTGTCAAAAAGTCCGATCGTGTGTACGGGCCTTAAGGAAGGCACATGGCTGGTCTTGAAATTATGGGCGCTGTCCCCGACCATAACGCTCTCAAAGACTGCAGTTTTTACCATAGGCGTGAATCCTTATTCTGCATTGTTCAGAGAACAATGCATACCCGGATTATACTACCATTCCTGAGGATGGGAGATTATCTGTAGGAACACGCCATAGCCTCTCTATGTGCTGATCAGACACACGAGCGTACATCCCCCATAACCGATAATGTCTTTGCAGAGTGAGCACATCCCCCCCCCCAGACGATCGTCTGTGCATTGCACAGGGGCCCTTCGCTGGCGGACATATCCCCACTCTGCAAACCCTTCTCTGCATCCTCAAGAAGCTTTCCACTACCAAAACGTGTCTCAACCAGCGTCAGTCTTCCCCAGTCCGCTCTTTAGAGCTGGCTGCAGGAGAACTAACACTGGGAGACACTGTGGCAATACATATCAAATACCGTATTTATCGTCGTATAACACGCACTTTACCCCCTTAAAATCAGGGGGAAAATCACGGGTGCATGGTATACGCTGATCCCCCGCCGATTCTGAGCCTCTCGGCCATTCTCGCGGCTTTCGGCCATTCTCGGGGGATTTCTGCCATTCTTGGAGGCTTTTGGCCGCTTTCGGACATTCTCATCGGCTTTCGGCGGCTCTCGCAGTCCCGCGTGAGCCGGCGAGAACGCCTGAGAGCTGCCGAGAATGGCCGAAAGTGGGCGAAAGCCGAGGAGAGCGGGCGAAAGCCTCCGAAAGCCGCTGAGAACTATCGAGCGCCGCAGAGATACACAGGACATCCGGCTCTTTATCTCGGAGGCGCCATTTTTAAATTCTGCAAATGACACTGGGGCAAGGTTGCAGGTGGAACTGACAGGGCTGCAGGTGGAACTGACAAGGTTGCAGGTGGAACTGACAGGGCTGCAGGTGGAACTGACAAGGCTGCAGGTGGAACTGACAAGGTTGCAGGTGGAACTGACAGGGCTGCAGGTGGAACTGACAGGGCTGCAGGTGGAACTGACAGGGCTGCAGGTGGAACTGACAAGGCTGCAGGTGGAACTGACAAGGCTGCAGGTGGAACTGACAAGGCTGCAGGTGGAACTGACAAGGCTGCAGGTGGAACTGACAGGGCTGCAGGTGGAACTGACAGGGCTGCAGGTGGAACTGACAAGGCTGCAGATGGAACTGACAGGGCTGCAGGTGGAACTGACAGGGCTGCAGGTGGAACTGACAGGGCTGCAGGTGGAACTGACAGGGCTGCAGGTGGAACTGACAAGGCTGCATTGATGGGCATCTTCAAACTTAAATGTAAGTTTTTTTCCTTAAACTTCCCTCCTAAAAGTTTTTTTCCTTAAAATTTCCTCCTAAACTTGGGGTGCGTGTTATACGCCGGCACGTGTTATACGCCGATAAATACGGTACATCCTAATAAAATTTCCACAACAGTCCCTCAGTTAGTCTTTACGGTCCATATGAGTCCATAAAAAACCCAGCAACCAGGCACTTCTTGGGATGCCAGCTTGTTGGCCCTCCTCCGAAGAGTCCTCCCCCGGTCGCCTACACGAGCTGCGGTGCCCCTCCAAGTTGAGAACGCGCCCGGACGCCTTAAATCCTCCCTCAGTTACTGCGCCTCGGACCAGCCGGTTCCGAGACTCGGGAATAGATGGATCCTTGCTCCAGACCAAGCGGGTCTGTGGGGCTAGTCAAACCAACCATGTTGCGGGGCGGCACATGCTCCCGTGACCGGGACCCCTTTCGCGGGGCTACCCCGGTCCAGTTTCAGGAACAGGCACTCTGGCCACACAAACCAACCCTGAACACATGACTCCAGCACCATAAGTACCCTTCCCCAGACTCCTCAGCGGGGCCAAACCCACCCACTGATTGGCTCCGGGAATGTTGATACCCAAAACGTCCAACCAGGCCTGGTTCTGAACCTGTCATGTGCACCTAACTGTACACATGACCAGGCAGAACCCCAACACAGCCCAGACAAACTGATGCCAAAGTTAAACCTACATAATTAACTCTCCTTTACTGTTCTTGAGAGAAAAATAACTAAATTTACACATAGCGGACACCTTGCAAAAGTGTCACCGCTACACATACTTTCAGAAACTCCCTGAACCTGAAAAAGATGCTTATAAACAAAAGTTATTACTCTATCCGTCATCCGTAACCTGCAAAGAATGGAAAACAATACAACATTCCTGTACATTGGTAAATTGTCACTGACATTCCTCAAAACCGACAAACAACAAAACAACAAAAACAACAAAACCCTCTGTAACTCTTACTTTCACGTTCCTACAAAAATACAACAGCCGAAACGCGTAGGAGGGCCGCCGCGGCGGCGGCTCCTAACATATTGCTACATACAAACAATGAGAAGACTAAAACATGAGATAAACACTTAGATACAAATGTGAGGGAGATATTTCATAGTTTCCAAAACAAAAATAAAAAAAACAACCAGACGGAATGCTGCCTTCACTCTTTTAGCAATAGAAAAAAAAAAATACAATGGGGAAAAACACAAGAGCAGCTAGAAAACCTTGCATGGGCCAGCCACACAAAGTTGAAATTAGACATGTGCACAACAAAAAAATTTGTTTATTTTCGTTTCGTTTTTTTCGTTTCCGAAAAAAAATCGTTTTTTTTTTCGTTTTGTTTTTTTTGTTTCCGTTGATTCGTAACGATTCGTACATTCGTAAGTCGTCGGTGTTCGTATTCGTAACGATTCGTACATTCGTAAGTCGTCGGTGTTCGGATTCGTAACGATTCGTACATTTGTAAGTCGTCGGTGTTCGGATTTGTAACGATTCGTACATTCGTAAGAGGTATTTTTTCGTTGATTCGTTTTTTCGTTAGTTTAATTTTCGGACGCATTCGTATTTATTCGTACATTCGTAACATTCGTACATTCGTAATCGGAGCATAATTCATAATTTTATGTAATGTGTATGCTATTATTACATTTTAATAATTTACGAATCGAAAAAAAAAAGTTACGAATCGAAAAAAAAAAGTTACGAATCGAAAAAAAAGTTACGAATGTACGAATTTTTTTGTTCACTAGAGACACAGAAAATGACAAATCGAAAAAAAAAAAAGTTACGAATCGAAAAATAAAGTTACGAATCAAAAAAAAAAAAGTTACGAATCAAAAAAAAAAACGAATGTAAGAATTTTTTTGTTCAATCCATTCGAAGCACGTTTAGCAGCACCATTGTAAGGGACACGGAAAATTACCAATTCAACAAAAAAAAAAGTTACGAATGTACGAATTTTTTCGTTCGTTTTTCGGATTTTCTTCATTAGTACATTCGTTGTTTCTAATTAGTTTTTTTCGGATTTTCGTTGTTTTTCGGATTCGTTCGATTCGAATGATTCGTTAATCGGATTCGAACGATTCGTTATTCGGATTCGTACGATTCGAACGATTCGTTCATTCGTACGAAAACGAATGAACGAAAATAATGAAAAAAAACGAAAAACGAAAAAAAACCGAAACGAATTGCACATGTCTAGTTGAAATACAGGCACGAGAATTTTAACCACACAAACGTGTACTACACATCCATCAATCCACTCATTACATTCTGAAGCCACAGCTGAGTTACTTCCAAGGTATTTTTTATTCTGGAGTCTCTGACTATTATACACGGGCCGACCGGTCTCACGTTATACAACCCTCTAAACATGTTCGTCAGACAAACTACAAAGCACCATGAAGTCCTCCACTATTCAAAACAATATTATGGCTTCTATCTGTACCTAGATGTTATTTTCATTTTCGTTTCATTCGTCTTTTTGCTTTTTTTTTGAAAATTCAACAATTTGGAAATTCGAAAATTCGTAAATTTCGGGAATTTTCACATTTCTATTTTTCGGATTTCCGAATTTCCAAATTTCCGGATTTTCGAATTTTCGGATTTTCGGAATTCGGGAATTCAAAGATTTGAAAATCTGAAAAAAAGAAAGAAAATCAGTTTAATTAATAACTATTAAATTAACGAGTCCGAATTTATCCGAAGTTACGAATTACCTGAAATAACGAATGCCGCATGTAAACAAATGGAACGGAACAAATGAATAATAAATAATGAATAATAAATAATGAATAATAATAAAAAGGTTTTATTATTATTATTGTTATTTATTATTATTAGATCGTTACGTTCCATTTGTTTAGATGCGGCATTCATTATTTCAGATAATTCGCAACTTCAGATAAATTCGTACTCGTTACGTTCACTAACAGACACATTTGAAAGGGAATTCCAATACCTATAGTTTAACAGTTAGTTATTATTTAGAATTAAACAGATTTTCTTTCTTTTTTTCTGATTTTCAAATTTTTGAATTTTCGAATTTCCGAATTCTGAAAATCCGAAAATCCGAAAATTTGAAATTCCGAAAATCCGAATTCATAAATTCAGAAATCCGAAAATTCCAAATTCGAAAATTCGAAAATCCGAAAATTTGAAATTCGGAAATCTGAAAATTCAAAATTCGGAAATTCAAAATTCGGAAATTCAAAATTCGGAAATTCAAAATTCGGAAATTCAAAATTCGGAAATTCGTAATTTCGGAAATTTCGGAAATTCGTAATTTGGGAAATTTCGGAAATTCGTAATCTGGGAAATTTCGGAAATTCGTAATTTCGGAAATTTCGGAAATTTGTAATTTCGGAAATTTCGGAAATTCGTAATTTCGCAAATTTTTAAATTCGGTAATTCTAAAAATTTCTGAAATTCGTAATTTCGCAAATTTTTAAATTCGGTAATTCTAAAAATTTCGGAAATTGGAAAATTCGTAAATTCTGAAAATTATGGTACTTGAAAAATTCGGAAACTCGGAATTAACGAATTTGTCAAAATTCGTTAAAAAACAAATTTGGAACTAAACGAATTGCACATGTCTAGTTACAACAACAACGGGATGCCTTCCGTTTACTCTCTACCCAAAACTGCCAGGCTTCCCTGAACTTCATATTATGTCGATTACACAAAAAAAATAGCTATGGCTACCCCCCCTGGACTTTATAACATCATATAGGAAACTTCAACATGTCTAAAAAGCCCTTTGTCCAGGAAAGGGTGGGATAAACCCCCATATCGCAAATGGGAGGGAATCCCCGACGACTCCCATATCCCCTGGGCAGTCAGACCACAAGTTTTGAGACCAAAATACTACACAACAACAATGCAACTAAAGCCAAAAACTGAAACTCCTGCAAAAAGATGGCTCACCCTCACTAAATACTGAAACTTGGCCCAAAAGCAGAGCGATTCCACCCAAAAACAAAACACAGCAGGCACGAAATGGCAGCTCCAATAAACAAAAATCAGACCACGACAACATGGTGGATGAAATACGGACTACAACAAAATGGCCAACGACAATTGGACCACAACAAAATGGTGGCATTAACACATGAATTGCAATCGCTGATCCCGCCAAAACCAGCACAAACCAAATTTTCTTCACTAGAAAACTAAAATTTCTCCTCATAAAAACTGACTACACACTTGAGACAGCGAATGAACACTTACCCGTAGAAAAACACTTTAGGCTACATCAACTACGGCCCATAGGAAGACTAAAACACAGGCTATCCAACCAAACAACACATTCAAAAATCTCAAAGTTACATAAAACACAAAATAACACGGCTCAAACATACACTCCTGTTCCCAAATACAGACAATACTTCACTCTGAAAGTTGGGAGGTCAACAGATACACAGGACCAAGACAATGCTGCTTGCATGCTTGATCTTTTCTTCTCAAAACAAAAGAACTCCCCCCATCGCTATTGCCTAGAATACTGTAAAACATGTCCCACCAATGCATGGCCGCCCTTCCCCCCTCAGCCACATGGCCACTTGAATACGCGGCAGCCATTTTCGAAAGCAGCTTCAAACAGAACCTTTTCTAAAACGACCATCTGTGGGTGCACATGTATGGGGACACGTGTCTTGCTTGTTGGTCCCATACATAGATAATAATCACAATTCATACATTTCTATTTCTCATATACATCACAAACATGTTACACAAACATTTTAGGTTGTATTAAATGGGTCCTATAGAGGAGGTAAGTATCCCAAACAACAGACAAATCATTACTGGCAAACATGCGATTAAAATCCCGCCATTATACCAAAAGATGAACAATTCATTCTTTTGCAAAGCAGAACCTACACAACACATCAGAGAGAGAAAACGAACCCCTTTGCCTCAGGACAACAAATGTCCTGGACTTGGATCCGCTCTTCCTCTTCCAGTGTGTAGGAGGTTCTGTTCGCTCCATAAAATCCTGGCTCACCATTACTGTTGTGGAAATTCCACTATACACTGTGTGACGGATCCTGTACTCAAGATGTCCGCCGTAAATGCTTCCTAAGTCCTGGAACATGAGTCCAATGGATCTGGCTATAGGAGCCCCCAAGAACTAGACAACACCAGTCTTGGAGTACATCAGGAATTATCTTTATTTGACATGTCACACACATATATACAGCCAGATGACTAAAACCTAACCTAATTAGCATGAGCTAATTATCTTAATCAACACTGGACTCCTTCATTCAATTGCAGGGTTTATTAGCACACACAACAATAGGTGAAACACTCCTACAGGCCAGACTATACTCATTTACACAACAGACAGGCTGGCTGGAGTTCATGACATTAGCATCTCTTGCTAATATGTCAAATACATATACAGAGTCTGTGTCTTGGGGGCCAGCATGGACCTGAATCCAAGTAACACCAGCTCAGGGGTCCCCAGGCATGCAGCTCAAAGAGCACCATTCCCCCAAATGCCAGGGCCCATAATCGCAAGGCAATAGGCTCGCATTCAGTCCCCTCAAACAGCCTCTGTCCCGGCTAGGTCTGTCACACACTGCACGTAATCCATGTCTCCTGTGCTAATAAAGCGCCCTTTTAGCCTTTTGGTATAATGCATCTGTGTACAACCCTGTTTCCCGTATCTTCCCAAGTAAACAGACATGACCACCTTCCTCACATCCTTAGCTCCCCAGGCAGACTTGCCGATAATGGGAGCAATTGGATTTAGGTCTGGACGGTGACTGGGCCATTCTAACACATGAACAGTGGCGGCTGGTGCTCCAATTTTTTGGGGAGGCGCAAACAAAGCCCCAACCAACCCCATACCCCCACCCCCGTCATTCGCCCGCAATAGGACCTACAGATAGATAGATAGACACTGGGGGGGAGAGATAGACAGACAGACAGGCAGACAGATAGATATTGGGTGGGAGAGGGTTAGAAAGATAGATAGATAGATAGATGATTAGATAGATAGATAGATAGATGTCACCAGGGACCATGCCTGGCTGGGCAAAGCTATAGATGTAATAAAAAATATATATACCCCTTTCACACTGCCAGCGTTTTTCAGGCGATACAGCGATAAAAATAGCGCCTGTATAGTGCCTGAAAAAAGTGGGTCTATTCACTCCAATGTGAAAGCCCGAGAGCTTTCACACTGGAGCGGCGCGCTGGCAGGACGTCAGAAAAAGTCTTGCCAGCAGCTTCTTTGGAGCGGTGAAGGAGCGGTGAACTCACCGCTCCTCCACCTCTGCTCCCCATTGAAATCAATGGGGCAGTGCTACGATACCACCGGCAAAACACTGCTCCGGTGGCGTTTTGCGGGTGGATTTAACCCCTTTTCGGCCACTAGCGGGGGGGGGGGGGTTAAAACTGCCCCACTATTGGGCGAATAGCGCAGCTGAAACGGCAGTAAAGCAGCGCTAGAAATATCGCCGACGCCCTCTGCGGCTCGGTGTGAAAGGGCTCTTATTCAGCACAGACCTCTAAAGTTAACTAGACAAAATTAATTAAATATAGTTGCAAGCTGAACACTACAAGGCCAATACCTCAATACAAATTCAAAGCCTAATGCGGCGTACACACGGTCGGAATTTTCGATGGAAACAGTCCGATGGGAGCTTTTCATCGGATTTTCCGACTGTGTGTACGCCCAACGGTCTTTTTCTGTTGGAATTTCCGACGGACTTTGAATTGAGAACCTGTTCTCAATTTTTCCGACGGAAAACCTTTCTATCGGATTTTCCGATCGTGTGTAGGCAATTCCGACACGCAAAATTCCGACGCATGCTCGGAAACAATTTGACGCATGCTCGGAAGCATTAAACTTCCCTTTTATAGTGCCGTCGAATGTGTTTTATGCCGCTGTGTTATTGACCGTCGGAATTTGGTGTGATCGTGTGTAGGCAACACAGCTTGAGCGGAATTCCGTCTGAAAAACCGTCAGAGTTTTTTCCGACGAGAATTCCAATCGTGTGTACGCGGCATAACAGTGCCGTGCAAAACCAATCAATAATAAATAGTTAAAAAGTCAATTTCTCCAAGAAAGTTCATAATTGCAGGAATCAACAGGATGTCTAAGGCGGAAGCTACTTGGCGCGATGGATTGCGCCACAAGGCGGGTTAAAAGCCTGCAAATGAAGCGAAACGTCTGCAATCTCGTGATTGCATAGACGTGGCGCTTCCCATAGTACACTGTGTATGGCGCCCGAACACAGTGCACTTATGGACCTTTGTTTCGATTTTCTTTTAAAGGCCAGTTTAAAACAAAAAAAGCCTGCAAATGAAGTGGCACGTCTGCAATCTCGTGATTGCATAGACGTGGCGCTTCCCATAGTACACTGTGTATGGGGGGGGGGGGGGTTAAAAAACGGGGGGGGGGGGGCGGTGCCCGTGCGCACCCTATGGACGGGCTGCCACTGCACATGAATATGCTTTGCTCTAAACCATTCCATTGTAGCTCTGGCTGTATGTTTCGGGTCGTTGTCCTGCTGGAAGGTGACCCTCCCCCCCCAGTCTCAAGTCTTTTGCAGACTAATGCCGCATACACGCGACCGGTTTTCCCGTCGGCATAAACTCTGAAGGTTTTTCCGACGGAGTTACGCTAAAACTGTCGTACGTACACACGGTCACACCAAAGTCTGACCATCTAGAACGCGGTGACGTACAACACGTACGACGGAACTAGGAAAAAGGAAGTTCAATAGCCAGTAGCCCATAGCTTCCGTCTCGTACTTGCTTCAGAGCATGCGTCATTTTTGGTCGGTTGGAACAGCATACAGAAGAGCGGTTTTCCCGATAGGAATTGGTTCCGTCGGAAATATTTAAAACATGTTCTATTTCTAGGTCCGTCAGAATTTTCGTAAAAAAAAGTCAGACGAGGCCCACACACGATCGGAATATACAATGAAAAGCTTCCATCTGACTTTTTCTGTCGGACATTCCGATCGTGTGTACGCGGGATAACTGGTTTTCTTCTAAGATTGTCCTGTATTTGTCTCCATCCATCAACTCTGACCAGCTTCCTTGTCCCTGGTGAAGAAAAGCATCCCCACCACATGATGCTGCCACCACCATGTTTCACAGTGGGGATGGTGTGTTCAGGGGGATGGGCAGTGTTAGTTTCCCCCACACATAACGTTTTGCTTTTAGGCCAAAAAGTAAAATTTTGGTCTCATCTGACCAGATCACCTTCTTCCACATGTTTGCTCCCCTCCCCCACATGGCTTCTCACAAACTACAAACAGGACTTCTTATGACTTTCTTTCTCCAATGTCTTTCTTCTTGTCACTCTTCCATAAAGGGCAGATTTGCGGAGAACACGACTAATAGTTGTCCTGTGGACAGACTCTCCCCCCTGAGCTGTGGATCTCTGCAGCTCCTCCACAGTTACCATGGGCCTCTTGGCTCTTCTCTGATGAATGCTCTCCTTGCCCGGCCGGGTCAGTTTAGGTGGACGGCCATGTCTTGGTAGGTTTGCAGTTGTGCCATACTCTTTCCATTTTCCGATGATGGATTGAACAGAGCTCCGTGAGATGTTCAAAGCTTGGGAGATTTTTTTATAACCCAACCCTGCTTTATACTTCTCCACAACTTTATCCCTGACCTGTCTGGTGTGTTCCTTGGCCTTCATGATGCTGTTTGTTTACTAAGGTTCTCTAACAAACCTCTGAGGGCTTCACAGAACAGCTGTATTTATACTGAGATTAAATTACACACAGGTGGAGTTTATTTACTATTTAGGTGACTTCTGAAGGCAATTGGTTCCACTAGATTTTAGTAAGGGGTATCAGAGTAAAGGGGGCTGAATACAAATGCCCCTCCCCCCCACACTTTTCACATATTTATTTGTATCATTTATCATTTTCCTTCCACTTCACAATTATGTGACACTTTGTGTTGGTCCATCACATAAAATCCCAATAAAATACATTTACGTTTTTGGTTGTAACATGACAAAATGTGGAACATTTCAAGGGGTATGAATACTTTTTCAAGGCACTGTATATATATATATATATATACATATATATATATATATATAACATATTGTTCTGCTTCATTCCTGCACTTCCAGACATCGTCATGACAACATTCAGAGTTGATTTTCTAGGTGTATTTTTCGATATCTCTGTAGATTTATTCTCGGGGGGGGGGGGGGGGGGTCGGGGGGCTCATGGTGGTAATTGTTCTCTTTTCTCATAACAGCCGATAGCGGCTATAAATACTCATCTGTACAAAAACATCTCTGTAGGTCGTCATTTCTCTTTGTAACCTCCGTCCTCCATCTATTGCAGCGATATTTGCAGCGTGCATAAAAAAAACGAAAAATAAAAAAATCCGGATTTGACTTCTTCAAAATGGATATCAGGAAAGTCGCAATGATAATCAGTGTGCGACGTCTCTTCTGCACAGGGCTGGTCAAGGATTTTTGACACCCTAGGCGAAACCTATTGCCCCACCCCTGACTCCACCCCCTTTGTCCTGCCCTCTACACCCAAACCTTTTTAATCACGCATCAATTTCAGCCTCACCAGCACCAATCAAATAGCCTCGCTCATCAATGCAGCCTCACCAGCGCCCATCAAAATCAGCCAGCACCCATCAAATGCAGCCTCACCAGCACCCCTCAGCCTCACCAGCGCCTGTCAAATGCAGCCTCGCACATCAATTCACCTGTGAAAATGAGCCTCACCAGCGCCCGTCAAATGCAGCCTCACCAGCACCAATCAAATGCAGCCTCGCCAGCGCAGCCTCGCCAGCGCCCGTCAAATGCAGTCACCAGCGGCAAATTCAGCCTCACCAGCGCTCATCAATGGCCTCACCAGCGCCCATTGCCTCACCAGCAGCATGCAGCCTCGCAGGCACCAATCAAATGCAGCCTCACCAGCGCCCGTCAAATGCAGCCTCACCAGCACCCATCAAATGCAGCCTCGCCAGCACCCATCAAATGCAGCCTCGCCAGCACCCATCAAATGCAGCCTCGCCAGCACCCATCAAATGCAGCCTCACCAGCGCCTGTCAAATGCAGCCTCACCAGCACCCATCATTGCAGCCTCACCAGCGCCTGTCAAATGCAGCCTCGACAGCACCAATAAAATGCAGCCTCACCAGCGCCCGTCAAAAATGCAGCCTCGACAGCACCAATAAAATGCAGCCTCGCCAGCGCCCGTCAAATGCAGCCTCACCAGCGCCCATCAAATTCAGCCTCACCAGCGCTCATCAATGCAGCCTCACCAGCGCCCATCAAATTCAGCCTCACCAGCACCAGCCTCGCCAGCACCAATCAAATGCAGCCTCACCAGCGCCCGTCAAATGCCAGCCTCACCAGCGCTCATCAATGCAGCCTCACCAGCGCCAATCAAATGCAGCCTCACCAGCACCAATCAAATGCAGCCTCACCAGCACCCATCAAATGCAGCCCACCAGCACCCATCAAAAATGCAGCCTCAAATGCACAGCTCCATCAAATGCAGCCTCACCAGCGCCCATCAAATGAAGGCCTCACCAGCACCCCAATCAAAATGCAGCCTCACCAGCTCCTATCAAATGCAGCCTCACCAGCGCCCATCAAATGCAACCTCACCAGTGCCCATCAAATGCAACCTCACCAGTGCCCATCAAATGCAGCCTCACCAGCGCCCATCAAATGCAGCCTCACCAGCACCCATCAAATGCAGCCTCACAGCTCCCATCAAATGCAGCCTCACCAGCACCCATCTAATGCAGCCTCACCAGCACCCATCAAAATGCAGCCTCACCAGCTCCTATCAAATGCAGCCTCACCAGCGCCCATCAAATGCAACCTCACCAGTGCCCATCAAATGCAGCCTCACCAGCGCCCATCAAATGCAGCCTCATCAGTGTCCATCAAATGCAGCCTCACCAGCACCAATCAAATGCAGCCTCACCAGCGCCCATCAAATGCAGCCTCATCAGTGTCCATCAAATGCAGCCTCATCAGTGTCCATCAAATGCAGCCTCACCAGCGCCCATCAAATGCAGCCTCACCAGCGCCCATCAAATGCAGCCTCACCAGCGCCCATCAAATGCAGCCTCATCAGAGCCCATCAAATGCAGCCTCACCAGCGCCCATCAAATGCAGCCTCACCAGCGCTCATCAATGCAGCCTCACCAGCGCCCATCAAATGCAGCCTCACCAGCGCTCATCAATGCAGCCTCACCAGCACCAATCAAATGCAGCCTCACCAGCTCCCATCGGCGGTATCTCCGCTTTCCACTGCTCCTGTAAGGTTGAAGCGGTTATAAAACCTTACATACACCCAATGAAGTGACTGGTCTCAGGGATACAGAGAGATGAAACAGATCCTTCTACATAACCTGTACCTGTTTATCTGCAGCATTCTCTTCTCTACACCTGTTCAAAGTGCTGAATTAAAGCTTGCCTGAGCTGTCAGATAATGGGGGGGGGGGGGCGGAGAGCTGGAAGTACACTCTGCAGAGCTCAGTGAGGAGAACTGATTGGAGGGCAGCACACAGAAACAGAGGCTGGGGCTGTCAATCAATGGCTGTGTGCTGGAGCTCCCTCCCCTGACACCATTTTTTAGAAAGTGAGAAATGTCAGAAGTCAGGAAGGAGGCAGCAGACAGAAATGGCGCTTAGTGCTCCGGACTGAAACAAGTACACGCTATGGAGGGATGTGCTTTGTTCAGAGGTTTACAACCACTTTAGCGGCTATTTAACCATGTGATCGGCGGTGTCCAATCACAACCGATCACATGTAAACACGGAGATGCCGGTAATCGGAGCTCCTCGCCCCACACTGATAGTGTGAGGAGAGGAGAGCTGATCGGTGGCATCTCCTTACAGGGGACATCTACACATGTAATCAGGGCACTGATCATTAGTGCCCTGATTACAATATTGCAAAATAGTGTCACAAATCAGTGCCCACCATTGCCCATTAATGCCAGCTATCAGTGCCCACCAGTGGCAGCAATCAGTGCCCACCGTTGACCACCAATTCCAGCTATCAGTGCCCACTAGTGGCAGCAATCAGTGCCCACCAGTGGCAGCAATCAGTGCCCATTAGCGATGCCAGTCAGCGCTAGCAATCAGTGCCACCTATCAGTGCTGCCCATCACTGCTGTCAATCAATGCCCATCAGTAATGCCCATCAGTGTCGCCCATCAGTGCCACCCATCAATGACCATCAGTACCGCCTATCCGTGCCTCCTATCAGTGCCCACCAGTGTCGCATGTTAGTGCTCATCAGTGCCACCTAACAGTGCCACATATTATTATTTATTATTATTATTATACACGATTTATATAGCGCCAACAGTTTACGCAGCACTTTACAATGTACAGGGGGGACAACACAATTACAGTACAGTTCAATACAAAAAGGTACAAGAGGGCCCGGCTCGTAGAGGGGGTGGTGGCACATATCAGTGCCACCTATCAGTGCCCATAAGTGCGGCATATTAGTGCCTCCTCATCAGTGCCGCCTCATTAGTGCCCATAAGTACCACCTCATCGATGCCCACCAGTTCAGCCTATCAGTGCCCATCAGTGCCGCCTCATCAATGCCCACCTGTTCAGCCTATCAGTGCCGCCTCATCAATGCCCACCAGTTCAGCCTATCAGTCCCGCCTCATCAATGCCCACCAGTTCAGCCTATCAGTGCTGCCTCATCAATGCCCACCAGTTCAGCCTATCAGTGCTGCCTCATCAATGCCCATCAGTTCAGCCTATCAGTGCCGCCTCATCAATGCCCACCAGTTCAGCCTATCAGTGCTGCCTCATCAATGCCCACCAGTTCAGCCTATCAGTGCCACCTCATCAATGCCCACCAGTTCAGCCTATCAGTGCCGCCTCATCAATGCCCACCAGTTCACCCTATCAGTGCCGCCTCATCAATGCCCACCAGTTCAGCCTATCAGTGCCGCCTCATCAATGCCCGCCAGTTCAGCCTATCAGTGCCGCCTCATCAATGCCCACCAGTTCAGCCTATCAGTGCCGCATCATCAATGCCCACCAGTTCAGCCTATCAGTGCCGCCTCATCAGCGCACATCAGTGAAGGCGAAAAATTACTTAGTTACAAAATTTACTGACAGAAAAAAGTATAAAACATTTTTTTGCTCCAAATTTTTGGTATTTTTTTTTTTTTTTTTTGTAAAAAATAAAAAGCCCAGCAGTGATTAAATACCACCAAAAGAAAGATCTATTTGTGCGAAGAAAATGGTAAAAAATGTGTTTGGATGCAGTGCAGCGTGACCGCGCAATTGTCATTCGAAGTGCGACAGCGCTGAAAGCTGAATAATGGCGCCTGGGCAGGAAGGGGGTGGAAGTGCCCGGTGGGCAAATGGTTAAAAAAAAACCCGTGTTGATCTCTCTAGGCTGCTTATTACTGAACACATCTATAGGAAATCCTGGACTGCTATAAATAGTGAGATAAACGGCGGAATAACTCGGATGTTTCTAGTAATGGGCGGCGATTATCCATTTCTGGAATATAATGAAATAAAAGCTCTTATTACCCAGAAAGTGCGGCACTCAGATATATCATAATGTATAGTATGACCTCTCCTTCCCGCATTGACAGCAAACCAATCATAGCACAGAGGAGATCGAATAGAGATCAATATACAGCATGCAACCCCTTCATGACGAAGGAAAAACAAAAGTTAATGATTAACCACCTGATTACTGGGCACTTAAACCCCCCTCCCCCTCGTGACCAGACCAATTTTCAGCTTTCGGCGCTGACGCACTTTTAATGACAATTGCGCGGTCATACAACACTGTAACCAAATGAAATTTTTACCATTTTTTTCCCACAAATAGAACTTTCTTTTGGTGGTATTTAATCACAGCTGTGGGTTTTTATTTTTTGCTAAACAAACAAAAAAAGATGGAAAATTAAAAAAAAAAAAAAAAAAATCATGTTTAATAGTTTGTTATAAAATTTTGCAAACAGGTAATTTTTCTGCTTCATTGATATGCGCTGATGAGGCGGCACTGGTGGGCACTGATAGGCTGCACTGGTGGGGACAGATAAGTCGGTACTGATGGGGACAGCAAAGATGGCACTGATGGGCACGGATGGGTGGCACGGATGGGTGGCACGGATGGGTAGCACGGATGGGTGGCACGGATGGGCACTGATGGATGACACTGATGGGCACTGATGGGTGGCACTGATGGGTGGCACTGATGGGCACTGATAGGTGGCACTGATGGGCACTGATGGGCACTGGTAGGTGACACAGATGAGCACTGGCAGGTGACACTGATGTGCAGCACTGGCACTGTGGGCACTGAGAGATGGCACTGTGGGCACTGAGAGATGGCACTGTGGGCACTGAGAGATTGCACTGTGGGCACTGAGAGATGGCACTGTGGGCACTGAGAGATTGCACTGTGGGCACTGAGAGATGGCACTGTGGGCACTGAGAGATGGCAGTGTGGGCACTGAGAGATGGCAGTGTGGGCACTGGTAGGCGGCACTTTAATGGGGCAAAGGTGGGCATAATTGATTGGGCATATTGCATACTGATGTCCCTCTCACTGCCGCCGGTGATCGGCTTTTTTTTTTTTTTTTTCTCCTCGCGCTGTCAACGCGAGGAGAAAAAAAGCCGATTACCGGCTCTGTTATCACATGATCAGCTGTCATTGGCTGACAGCTGATCACGTGGTAAGGGGTCGGGAATCGACCCCTTACTCGGATCTGTGATCCAGCGAGTCTCACAGACTCGCTGATCACAGAGCGCGCCGCGCACGCCCTTCAGGGGGCGCGCAGGCAGCTCGTGTCCGGGACGACGTCAATAGACGTCGTCCCGGCACAATAGATCCGCGGTGTAGCCGTCATTTGGCTATAGCGCGGGTCTAAGGTAGTTAAACACAATGTTGCAACTTTGACCTGTGTTAGTAAATCTGTCCATACACTATATTGTCAAAAGTATTGGGACACCTGCCTTTACACGCACATGAACTTTAATGGCATCCCAGCAGTGGCTGCTGGTGTTTTTTTGGGGGGGGGGGGGGTCGGGATCGGGGTCACCGCAATCGCCGCACTGCACGCTCCCAGGGACACATGAGAACGTCCGTTCTGTGAAGCCGTCATATGACGTCCACCCAGAATGAGAGCCGCACCGCCCAACCATCATTTGACGGTGGGCGGGCGGCAAGTGGTTAAAATGATAACCGACTGCGCTCCCTATTCATGTGAATTACGGCGGCGGGGTTTCTTTGGAAACGCCTGATTAGAGCCATGGGCTCTAATAGGCTTCCAAAAGGGTAAACAGCGGGCGCACCGCTGTGCGTTCGCTGATAACTCATTGGTGTGTTAGAGAACCGAATACATTGCTTCCCTAACACCGACCCCGCCTCACAGCCAATCAGGTTGCTCAGGTCTTGTTACCTGTCACCAGATTTGCTGAAACAACAGGCGCCGCTATTGGACGCCAGACGGGAGGAGAGGACGGGGAGAAGAAGTGCAGGAGACGCATGAAGGACCTGCTCGTTGCCATCACCCGCTCCCCCACAAGACAGGGTAAGTGCGGGGCAGAAGGTGAGCGGGCGGGGGGCACACTGTCACACTGGCAGATTTTGGCACACTGGCAGCATTTGGCACACTGTCACACTGGCAGCATTTGGTACACTGGTAGCATTTGGCACACTGGCAGCATTGGGCACACTGTCACACTGGCAGCACTTGGCACACTGGCAGCATTGGGCACACTGGCACACTGGCAGAATTTGGTACACTGGTAGCATTTGGCACACTGGCAGCATTTGATGGGCACATTGGCAGCATTTGATGGGCACACTGGCAGTGTTGTCACAGTGGCTACGTTTGATGGGCACAGTCGCAGCGTTTGATGGCACAGTGGCAGCATTTGAGGGGCACAGTCGCAGCGTTCGATGGCACAGTGGTAGCTTTTGATGGCACAGTGGCAGCGTTTGATGGCACAGTGGCTGCGTTTGATGGGCACAGGGGCAGCGTTCGATGGCACAGTCGCAGCGTTCGATGGCACAGTGGCAGCATTTGAGGGGCACAGTCGCAGCGTTCGATGGCACAGTCGCAGCGTTCGATGGCACAGTGGTAGCTTTTGATGGCACAGTCGCAGCGTTCGATGGCACAGTGGCAGCGTTTGATGGCACAGTGGCAGCGTTTGATGGGCACAGTGGCAGCATTTGAGGGGCACAGTCGCAGCGTTCGATGGCACAGTGGTAGCTTTTGATGGCACAGTGGCAGCGTTTGATGGCACAGTGGCTGCGTTTGATGGGCACAGTCGCAGCGTTTGATGGCACAGTGGCAGCATTTGAGGGGCACAGTCGCAGCGTTCGATGGCACAGTGGTAGCTTTTGATGGCACAGTCGCAGCGTTCGATGGCACAGTGGCAGCGTTTGATGGGCCCAGTGGCAGCATTTGAGGGGCACAGTCGCAGCGTTCGATGGCACAGTGTGGTAGCTTTTGATGGCACGGTGGCAGCGTTTGATGGAACAGTGGCTGTGTTTGATGGCACAGTTGCTGTGTTTGATGTTTTTTTTTCAAATTCTTTTCAGTTTGTTTGCCCCCCCCCCCCCCCCCCCCCCCCAGAATATTTTAGCACCATATATATATATATATATATATATATATATATGAGGCTAATGGGATAAATTATGCGTGTGGATTTGAAAATGTTTTGTTTATAATTGTTGCATAAAATCAAATAAAGTTTTTATATAATTATAAGGATCTCTTCGTATAGTGAAATTCCACCCATTTCAAGTCGTGGAGGAAATTCCCTTGCAGTCAGTTTGCCTTCAGTAAATCGGCCCCTTTTGTTTCCGACTCAACAATGAAAGCCAAAAAAAAAAAGCAGCAAATTGCACCCAGAACCATCAGATTGGCCCATTAATGGACTCGTGTTCCTCCGCTCTGAATTCCGGATCTTTAGCCCCGGAGCTCTCCGCTATAACAATGTCTCAAATTGAGGGCAAAATTGCAGCTTGTTAAACCTTCCCGGATCTGATTGCCTCCCAACCTACAGAACTCAGGAAAAGAACTTTAGAAGCTGAAGAAAGAATCTCTCATTTAAAAAGGTTACATTGAAGACCTTCAAATCTTTTCTAAAATCTACGGAGGTCACCCAGGAGAAACTTGGAGGGAATCGTTTCATAAGAAGATACATTGTATTTACTTTACAATTACAATTTTTACAGTGACAATGTATTACGCAGGTTTTTAGGCCCCATTTGCACTACGGCGCACAGTGTCACGTTCATGTGCGTTTTCACTGTGGTAACATTTTATTGCTCTGGTCAAAGTGTGCTAAAATGAATAAATAAAAAAAACATAATAAAAAAATGTAAATATAAAAAAAAAATAACATTATTTTGCTCTGGTCAAAGTGTGTTAAAAATAAAAAATAAAAACGTAATAAAAGAAAATTAAAAAATTAAGAAAAAAAAAATTTAAAATAAAAAAATGTAAATATAAAAAAAAATAACATTATTTTGCTCTGGTCAAAGTGTGTTAAAAATAAAAAATAAAAAACGTAATAAACGAAAGTTAAAAAATTAAGAAAAAAATAAATAAAAAATAACATTATATTGCTCTGGTCAAAGTGTGTTTAAAAAAAAAAAATAAGTAAAATAAAAAAAGAAATAAAAAAAGTAAAAATTAAAAAAATAAAAAACATTATACTGCTCTACGGGGGTCACCCAGGAAAAACTTGGAGGGAATCATTTCATAAGACGATACATTGTATTTACTTTACAAATTACCATTTTTACAGTGACAATGTATTACGCAGGTTTTTAGGCCCCATTTGCAGTACGGCGCCCAGCGGCGGGCACCACGTTCATGTGTGTTTTCACTATGGTAACATTTTATTGCTCTGGTCAAAGTGTGCTAAAAAAAAAAAAAAAACGTAATTAAAAAAATGTAAAAATGAAAAAAAAATAACATTATATTGCTCTGGTCAAAGTGTCTTAAAAAACATAAATAAATAAAAAAAAAAATAAATAAAAAAAAAAATAAAAAAGAGAAAAATAAAAAACATTATATTGCTCTACCCCCCAACCCCCCCCCCCCCCCCCCATAGAGCAATATAATGTTATTTTATTTTTTTAATTTTTTAACTTTTAATTTAAAAAAATAAAATAAGTAAAATTAAAAAAGAAATGTAAAATTTAAAAAAATAAACATTATATTGCTCTACGGGGGTCACCCAGGAAAAACTTGGAGGAAATTGTTTCATAAGAAGATACATTGTATTTACTTTACAATTATCATTTTTACAGTGACAATATATTACGCAGGTTTTTTGGCCCCATTTGCAGTACGGCGCCCAGCGGCGGGCGCCACGTTCATGTGTGTTTTCACCATGGTAACATTTTATTGCTCTGGTCAAAGTGTGTTAAAAAAAATAAAATAAGTAAAATTAAAAAAAAATGTAAAAATTTAAAAAAAACATTATATTGCTCTACGGGGGTCACCCAGGAAAAACTTGGAGGAAATTATTTCATAAGAAGAAGATACCTTGTATTTACTTTACAATTACCATTTTTACAGTGACAATGTATTACACAGGTTTTTTAGGCCCCATTTGCACTACGGTGCACAGAGTGGGCATCACGTTCATGTGTGTTTTTATTGCTCTGGTCAAAGTATGCTAAAATAAATAAATGAATAAAATAAAAAAATTTATAAAAAAAATTAAAATAAAAAAACATTATATTGATCTGATCAGTGTGTTAAAATAAATAAATAAATAATAAAAAAAAAACCTAACAAAAAAAATGTAAAATTTAAAAAAAAACATTATATTGCTCTGGCCAGTGTGTTAAAATAAATAATAATAAAAAAAAATATGTAATAAAAAAAAAAGTAAAAATTAAAAAAAAAAAACATTATATTACTCTGGCCAGTGTGTTAAAATACATAATAATAAAAAAAATACGTAATAAAAAAAAAAGTAAAAAATTAAAAAAAAATTAAAACATTATATTGCTCTGGTCAGTGTGTTTTAAAAAAACAAAAAACAAAAAAAAAACATTAAATAAAAAACAATTCTAATTTTTTTCTTACTGTCACCAGTCAGTGTCCCTGATCACCGCCACACCAATTATATGATGGTGCTGTACTGGTGACAGTATATAAAAAAATGTCTTAATTTTCCAATACATTATGACAAATAATCACAACTTCAAATATTCGCCATGTCTCTTATTAGCCATTCTTACTAAATACCTCAGACTGTTTACTTTCCAAAAAGAGGTCATTTGGAGGTTATTTGTACTGTCCTGACAGATTTATTTTGGGCCTCAGATATATCCCATCGTTTGTGAACTCTATAACTTTCCTACAGAGTAAATAATATACACCGATTTGGGTTATTTTCACCAAAGAAATGTAGCAGAAAACATTTTGGCCTAAATTTATGAAGAACAATTATTTATTTGCAAAATTGTATAACGGAAACGAAGATAAACACTTTTTTTTTTTCAAATTTTTCAGTCTTTTTTTGTTTCTTTAGGAAAAAAATAAAAGACATGGTGGTGATTAAATACCACCAAAAGAAAGCTCTATTTGTGTGAACAAAATGATAGAAATGTCATATGTACAGTAATACATGACCGCGCAATTGTCATTCGAAGTGTCACAGCGCTGAAAGCTTAAAATTGTCCTGGGCAGGAAGGGGGTGAAAGTGCCCCCCGGTAAGTGGTTAAAAAAACTCACCATGCCTCTTACTAAATACCTTGGACTGTCTACTTTCCGAAAAGGGAATCATTTGGGGGATAGCATTTTAAGGCCTTTAACCTCTAGCTGACCGCCCACTGTCAAATGACGGCGGAGCGGTGCAGCTACTGTGGCGGGCCGCCGTCATATGACGGCGCTCACTTTTTGGCCACTAGGGGGCGCGCGCTTGCCGCGGGAGGCGCGCGCGCGTGCCCGCCGCGTAGCTGGGGACCCGATGCGTGTGCCCGGCGGCCGTGATGTCCGCCAGGCACCCGCGATTGCCCGGTAAGTGAGCAGGACGTGGATCGGTGTGTGTAAACACACAGATCCACGTCCTGTCAGAGGAGAGGAGACCGATGGTGTGTCCCTTGTACATAGGGACACCGATCGGTCCCCTCCCCCAGTCAGTCCCCTCCCCCCACAGTTAGAATCACTCATATAGGGAACATATTAACCCCTGCAGCGCCCCCTAGTGTTAACCCCTTCCCTGCCAGTCACATTTATACAGTAATCAATGCATTTTTATAGCACGGATCGCTGTATAAATGT